>CM066339.1:7289773-7747273 GCA_033807585.1 Hydrophis major | reverse complement strand
TGTATGTATGTATGTATGTGTATGTGTATATATGTATATATGTGTATATATAGCGTGCAAGGGCTAAATTGATTAATGATATATAATGGCGAGGAATGCTGGGAACTGTAGTTCAGTAACCTCTGCTTGGAGGCGGAGCGGGAGGCGCTGAATCAGAAACCCGGCGCCTCCTGCGCTTCCTTTCCGCTGCCTCCTTGCAGTTCCCTTCGAGGCCACCAGAGGGCTTCCCCCACCACCACTACCCTTGCGCCTTTTGCCGACCCGCTTTTGCATTTCCCGGGGCTGAGCCGCGTAGCAGCTTCGGGCATGGGCGCCGCTGCTGCTGCTTTGCCATGGGTGAGTGTGCGAGGGTCCCGGAGTGGGGGTGATGGGTCCCTTCCCACTTTTTTTCTTTTGCAGCCGGGAGAAGCCGTTGCACGGCCGGCCGGGTGCATATCTTGAAGCAGAGCCGCCTCTCCCCTCTGTCCTTCCTCGCCGGGCCTGGGCATCGAACCTGAATTCTAGGGGGGGGTCAAATTCTAGGGGGAGTGGGAAAAAGCCGGGTGGGGTGTAAGAAAGGCATGAGGATCTGGAAAGCAAGCTGCGATCCTCCGAGCCTGGTTTCAGCGGCTAGCAAGGACCGGATAGATGCCCCCGGTATGCCCCCTCGCCCTGTGTGTGCCCACCGGTGCCCAGGGTGCCTGGCATTGCACCGTCTACGCGGGGTTTGCAGACCAACCCGATCGAGCCTGCCCGCCCTGGTCTCCCGGCCGCCGGCTCGGATGCACTCCTCCTTCCGTGCCAAAGCGGATGTCGGAACATCTGGATGCCACGCTTGGACTTCGCCTTCGGAGGCCGGCCCGGAAGGGGTGGCATCCTGGCAAAGCTGCAGATGAGGTGCGGAAGGGTTTCGGGGGAGCCGGCCAGGAAATTGGGCCAGGAATCCGGATCGGGGGAGGAGGATGCCCGCGCTGAGGGTAAGGCGGCTGATGTGGGATTTAACAGATGAATTGGAAGGGACCTTGTAGGTCATCTAGTCCAACCCCCACCCCGCCCAAGCAGGAGACCCTACACCATGGACGGACAAATGGCAGTCCAATCTCTTCTTGAAAGGATGATGAGGAAGAGTCTCGCGTTGGGCTGGGCTGGATGACCTCGAAGGTCCCTTGCCCATCTTTAATACTAGGGAAGATGCCCGAAAGGGGGTGACTGGGATTGGCAGAAGGAATAGAGGATCCAGTGGGAAAGGTCGAGGGCTGTTTCCCCCAAATGCTAGCTAGATGCCATGTTCCTCCCCTCCCACCCCTCCCAAAATAAGCTTGGATGGGGCACCACAAGGAAACCTCAGGTTTGGAGAGTAGAGGAGATACAGGTATTCCTTGACTTACGACTCGAATTGAGCCCAAAATTGATGTTGCTAAGTGAGAAATTGGTTAAGGAAGTTTTTGGCCCCATTTTTATAACCTATCTCGACACTGTTGGTTAAGGGAATCACTGCCATTGTTAATAGAATAGAATAGAATACCTTTATTGTCATTGCATTCACAAATACAATGAAATTTGAAAGTTACTCCAGCACAGTGCCCCAAACACCACATCACAATCACACTACAGAGTATTTAAAAACATCACCCTGAGCCAAAATCATTTCAGTATGCAATGTGAATTTGACCGTTCTGCTACAGGACATGAAAAGCTAAATTATTTATCTATGATTTATCTATTGATCAGATTTATGTGGCCGCCCATACTTGGCAGAGTATAACTTTCAATCAATATACAATATAAAAGCAAACATAAAAACACTTAAAAAGTCAAATTAACAAATGAACAACTAATTTAAAATACAGAAACTGTAGGGAGAGAGTAAAAAGGATCAGCCTTAATGGAGAATCTCTCTGGTACTCTCAAATTCCCAGGCCTGGTGATATAACCAGGTCTTGAGTTATTTACAAAATGATGACGATGATTTAATAATATAATAATCTCATGCCAGACATTTTGTGGGTCATAAAACAATCCATTATTGTGGCCAGCAATCCACAGCTTGAACAGCATACAAGCAAGGAAGAATCCAAAAGGCATGGATTTATTTTTCGGAAAGACCACTGCCTTCAGCTGAACTCATTTTATTTATTTTATTTTATTTTTATCCCGCCTTTTTATTACTTTAATAAGTAACTCAAGTTGGGGAACATGCATAATACACCTTTGTCATCCTACTTTCCCCACAATAACCCTGTGAGGTGGGTTGGTCCAAGAGTGAGTGACTGGCTCAAAGTCACCCAATTGGCTTTCAGGGTTAAGCTGGGACTAGAACTCACTGTCTCCTTGTGATTGGATCAATGTCACCCACCCAGATTTCACATCTCAGGTGGGACTAGAACTCGCCCTCTCCTGGTTTCTAAGCCAGCGACTTTTCAACGATGGAGAATTCTTTTGGAAGCATTTGAAAATAGAAAAATAATGCAGAAATCCCCTGTAGCGTGATGCCCTTTTTCTGATTTTCTGTTGAAATCAATTCAGAATATTTACTAGAAAACTTATACCCAGTGACTTTTACGAATTCTTTTAAGGTGAAATATTTCCATTTTAAGGACCAAGGAGGAGGCGCTGAAAAGGTTTCTTTTCACCAAGGCTTCTTGAAAAAGGCGCTGAATTTATATCCCCTCCAGTGTGGATTGTGAGGGGTTGTTTTTTTTTAAAAAAAAAAAACCATTGCTCTGTTGACCTCTTTTTGGCTTTACTTTATGAAAACCCAGCATCCTCAACTTGCCAGTACATGTCTCAATTGTTTTTTATACTCTTGCTTTTCACTATTTGAGGCTTGGATGGCGATTAAAGATAAGATAGAAAGAAATTTCTATCTAAAGATAAGATAGAAAGAAATTTCAACCTATAATCTTGTGTTGGCTTGCAACCAGCCCTGGAGTTCCTGCCACTGTCCAATGTTGCAGCATATCTGGATTTTCAGCTTGTTACTTCCTGATGGCATCCGGGTAGCTTAAAAAAACCAAGCAAAACCAGTATTTACAGACACATTGATCTCATCTCTAGAAGGCAAGGGGACCTGTTTGGTTTTTCCTAGGGAAAAATCCCTGGTAAAAAATTTGGTGGGTCAATTGCATCTTTCTCAAATCGGCTTTCTGGCTTTTACTGCATCCCAAAGACCAAACTTGAGGGGAAAAAATTGTGAGTATGCCTTGACGTCCTTCATTCATGAAGACCTTATAGGAAAGGAGAAGCATGAGGCCCAAATCAGGAAATTCACCTTTTCTTAAAAAAAATTCAAATATTAACTCTTGAATTCGTGGCCTCTGATGGAGCCATCTGTAGCTCCAGAGAGTGGTTTGCTTTTGAATGAAATGTGATTGGTGGGAAGAAAACAATGGAGCTTCTGATTTTCATAAATGAAGAAAAACCCAATGTTCTTTTTTTTTAAAAAAATCAGATTCTCTAATTGTGAAAAAAAAAAAAAAAACCACAAGAGAAAGGATGGATTAAAATGTTTTGAAAGGCAGAGGAGGGGAAATAAGTCGATAAAGGATTTTTCCACGGCTCAAAAATCCCAACTAACTACAGAATCCTTGTTGGTAAAAACAGAGTAACAGAAAGGTCATAAAATGGGACAGATAACAGATAATCAGAGTTGGAAGGGACCTTGTAGGTCATCTAGTCCAACCCCCTGTCCAAGCAGGAGACCCTACACCATTTCTGACAGATGGCAGTCCAGTCTCTTCTTGAAAGCCTCCAGTGGTGAAGCTCCCACAACTTCTGAAGGCAACTTCTGTTCCATTGGAAAAAGAGATATTAGTAAATAACTATGAAGATCTCCTGCTTGAACGGGGTAGAGCTGGAACAAAAGACCCCCAAGGGCCCTTTTAGCTCTGTTCTGAATTGAAATTAAAAGTCCCATTTGTGCACAAATTAGTGGCAGGTTAATGTTAGCAAGGTGATCAAATGGAGAAGATGGTCGATGGATAATTATTTGAAATTGTTATGATGTGGTATGTTTTACTCTGGTTGTTATTTAACCCTGGGCATCTTTTGTTTATTTATTTGTTGTATGAGAAAACAAGTATAAGTATGAACATAACATATAAACATATAAATGTAAACAGGTATAAGTATATACATAAGAAATGAGTATGAATAAATGGGAACAGTAGGGCAGGGACAGCAGACACACTGGTGTGCGCATATGCACGCCCCCTTACAGACTTCTTAGGAATGGGGTGAGGTCCACAGTAGACAATGTAGGGTTAACATTTTGGGGAAGTTTGAGGATGTAACAACAGAGTCAGGGAGTGAGTTCCAGCCATTGACCACTCTGTTGCTGAAGTATTTCCTGCAATCGAGTTTGGAGAGAGTTTACTTTACTTTACTTTGTCATTGCACCTAGTACAACGCAATCAAACACTATCTTCAGTGCACATCATGACCATGAAAATAAACACAAACACACATCCTTCACAACCCTCGACACAGCACTTTACAGCAGAATTCAAAAGAGCTCCTGCCCTGGGATAGAAGCTGTTTTTCAGCCTATTTGTCCTTGTTTTTATTATTCTGTACTGTCTGCCAGATAGTAATAATTCAAAAAAAGTTTCCCAGGATGAGATGGATCTTTGAGAATGTTTTGAACTTAACTCTGAGCTGGTATCTATTGTTTGCCTGTGTGTTATTGTGGTTTAGAGCAGAAGGGTCTGCAAACTTGGCAATTTTTAAGACGTGTGGACTTCAACTCCCAGAATTCTCCCAGCCAGCAAAATTCTAGAAGCTGAAGTTCATAAGTTTTAAAGTTTAGAGTAAGCCAAATAAACATATCGATAATAGGGCTCTTCTCTTGAACTGTGCCACGCATTTTATTGGCTCCTGGTTGTTCATGGACTCCTAAAAATAATAATAATAAGGGAGATCAGAGCTGATTATCAGCTTAAAAGGGTGGAAAACTACCCTTTTCCAAATCCGGATTGAGCTGGGCGAGAAGTGAATCCTGGTTTCATAAGAACAGAAGCCCGGTCTAAGAAGTTAAGAGTTAGCTAAGAAAAATGAGAGGAGTGAGAACTTTTTAAGTTGGTTCTATACCTGTCCTTGTTCTATTTCTTTTCTGCCCAAATCTTGTCAGTATGCAGAGTCCATTTAAATCAGGTATTTTTATCTAATTTTCAAAATAATGTATTTATTTTATTTATTTTGTTTTTTTTTATTTCCTGCTGTTATTATTTTTATAAAGAACTTGAGACGACAAACAGACTTAATCCTCCTCCCCGCTCTTATTGTCCCCACAACAAAAACCCTTTGAAGTGGGTTGGCCTGAGAGAGAAAGACTGGCCCAAAGTCACCCACCCGGCTCTCGTGCCTAAGGCGGGACTAGAACTCACTCTCTTGTGATTGGCCCAAAGTCACTTACCTGGCTTTCGTGCCTAAGGCGGGACTAGAACTTGTCTCCTTGTGATTGGCCCAAAGTCACTTACCTGGCTTTCGTGCCTAAGGCGGGACTAGAACTTGTCTCCTTGTGATTGGCCCAAAGTCACTTACCTGGCTTTCGTGCCTAAGGCGGGACTAGAACTTGTCTCCTTGTGATTGGCCCAAAGTCACTTACCTGGCTTTCGTGCCTAAGGCGGGACTAGAACTTGTCTCCTTGTGATTGGCCCAAAGTCACTTACCTGGCTTTCGTGCCTAAGGCGGGACTAGAACTATTTCCTTACCGTTGTGTTAATGGGCCTCTGCTAAGGAGTTAGCCAGTCATCGCTTCCTCAAGCTCCTGAATTTTTTTTTTTTTTACGCCTGCATCTTTTATTGCTCTCCCATCTGTGCCCCCACCTCTTGCACTTCAGAAGTTAAAAAAAAAAAATCATGCCCCCCCCCCTCCAACTCTACCAATTCCCCACCTCTGCTCCAAATTCCTTCCCTTAACTGAAATGGGCTGAGCTGTGGCTCTGATTTAGCGCATGTTTTTCGGTGCCCTTTTCTCTGCTCCCGAAATTGTTCCCGATCAACCATTCCCCATGTCAAAGATTTAAATAAAAAAATAAATAAAACCAACCCCAACCAGCTCCAACTCAACCACGTTGCGCTTTTCCTCCCTCGTCCAGAAAGCCGAGTTGAGCTAATCCTCTTCGTTACATCGCCTTCGGTGGGCCTTACTTTCCGCACACCCTTTCCGATGACGAGATTAGCGGCTGCTGTGGCCCAGAGAGAGAAAAAAAGGCACAGCTTATGTTTAGGCTTCCTTGGAACACGGCGATGGTTAGCCATGGCTGTGGCTTATGGGTGCTCCCGTTCGTCCTTTCCTTCTCTGCTTCTCCTGTCTTTACTTTTGGTGGAGAGAGGAAGAGATACGGGCTAATGCGAGGATTTTGTCTTCTGGCTAATGTTTTGTGCTCCCAGGGTTGACTCCTAAGGATGCCCAAAGCCACGGTGGTGAAGTTGATCGTAACTGGGGATGATTTTGGTTACTGTCCGAGGAGGAATCACGGCATCGTGGAGTGTTTCCTGGCCGGGGCCATCTCCAACGTTTCGCTCCTGGTTAACGGGAGCGCCGTGTCTGACGCCGTCCAGCTGGCCAAGAAGTGAGGCTCCCCTTTTTTTTTTTTTCCCTTTTCTTTGATTTCATGGGCATCAAGCAATTCTTAAACCTGGGTTTACAACCAGAGGTGGGTATTCAGCCGGTCTGACCAGTTCTGGAGAACCAGTAGTGGAAATTTTGAGTAGTTCGGAGAACTGGTCAATTCCACTTCTGAGTGGCTCCGCCAACCCCATCTCTTCTCTGCCTCCCATTGAGTCCCAGCTGATCAGCTGGCTCTTCTTTGGTTGCCCTGCACAGGAGAACGGAGCTGGAAAGCAGGTTAGTGGGGTGGGGAAGGAAAGGGGATTTTGCAGCATCCTTTCCCTGTCACGCCCACCAAGCCAGGCCCACAGAATTAGCAGTAAAAAAAAAATTTGAATCCCACCACTGGTCTACAGGTTGTCCTTGATTAACAATCCTTTGTTTAGTGTCCCTTCAAAATGACGGCAGCAAAAAAAAAAAAAAGTTTGTTTGTTTTTCACACTTATGACTGTTGCGGCATTTCCCCAGGGTCACGTGATCAAAAATTTGGATGCTTGGTAACTGGCATGTACTTATGACAGTTGAGATGTCCCCGAGGGGGGGGGTGTCGTGTGATCCCCTATTGTGACCTTCTGACAAGCAAAGTTCAGTTGGGGGAAAAGCCAGATTCATTTAACAACTGGGTTATGGACCTAACAAATGCCGTGACTCGCTAGACAACTGTGCTAAGAAGGATTGTAAAAAGAGGCAAAAGTCACTTCACTAATGTCTCACTTGGCCACAGAAATTTTGGGCTCAGTCATGGTTGCAAAGTAGAGGACCAACTGAGTTGCAATTTTAAGAAGGACGGACTTAAAACTCCCACAATTCCCAAGAGGTTTAAAACTCTGGGACTTGGAAGTCCACCAGTCTTAAAAGTTGCCAAAGTTGAGAAATACAGTATTATTGCATACGACATGGAAAGAGCCATGGTGGCGCAGTGGTTGGAATGCATTATTGCAGGCTAATTCTGCCCACTGTCACTAGTTCCATCCTGACCAGCTCAAGGTTGACTCAGCCTTCCATCTATCCTTTTAAACGAAGACCCAGATTGTTGGGGGCAAGAGGCTGACTCCGTAAACCACTTAGAGAGGGCTGGGTAGCACTGGGAAGCGGTATAAGCAGTATAAGGGCACTGGGAAGCAGTATAAGAGCTATTGCTACACCAGTGTGGGCTGCTCTCCCAAAGTGTGGATTTCAGCTCCCAGAATTCTCAGGGATTCTGGGAGTTGAAATAAATAACTGGCACCAAGATTGCAGAAGAGAAGACAGCTCTGAATTCCCAAGGCCAAAGGACGGTGCCGTCTTCTTTTTTCACACAAGCCCCCCAGATACAGGTCAGAAAGAAATGGTGAAGAACCACTAAAAGATACTGCAAAATGAAAATAATGTGTTTTTGAAGAGGTTAAAAACTGTGTCCGATGACAGCATCCCTCTTTAAAAAAATAAATAAATCCCTTGGTGTTTCATTAGGCGATTATCTAACTTATCCTGCCCTGCTTCTGTTCCCGTTTTCTCAGCCAATCTAAGAGGATTTTGTTGTGCTGACTCTTACAAACCTGTGAGCTTCTTCCTGATTCAGCCTGAGATTTCTCTCCTTCCCTTGTTACTCACTTCTTCCACATACGCTCTTATAAGTTTCCTTGGGGAATTCATTATTACATACAAAACAGTGCGAAATCACGCAGCTGGTGGGTTCTTTTCCTGGTATTAGCCTTCATAACACATAGCTTTTCCCTAGCACGTTGTAATGCATCGCTTTAGTATACAGGTAGTCCCCGACCTACAGCCACAATTGAGCCCAAGATTTATGTTGCCTAAGTGAGAAATCCGTCAAGTGAGTTTTGCCCCATTTTACGACTTTTTGTTAAGGGAACCCCTGCAGTTGTGAAATTAATAACACAATTGTTGAGTGAATCTGGCTTCCCCCCCCATTGGCTGTGTTTGTTGGAAGGTGGCTGGGATGCTGCAATAGTCAGATTTACACGCTGCCTACCAAGTGCCCAAAGTTTTGATCATGGGACCACGGGGATCCTGCAACAGTCATATGTGCGAGGACCAACTGCAAGTCCCTTTTTTCCAGTGGCATAATTCCACTGAACAAATGATTGTAAGCTGATGACCACCTGTAACACACACACATCCATCCATCCAATTCATCCACCATACATATACATACTCTGTAATTGTCCATCATGTCTATAATCTCTACATTTTTATCTCAGCTTCTCTCTTATCTATCATTTCTACCTCTATGTCAACTTCTCTCTCTCTTTATCGTATCTATCATCATGTCTATCATCTCTCTTTATCTCAGCTTATATATCATCTATCATTTCTACCTCAGCTTCTCTCTCTCTCTCCCTCCCTCCCTCCCTCCCTACCTATCGACGGTATCTATCAACATGTCTATCATTTCTATCTCTCTATCTCAGCTTCTGTCTGTCTAGCTGTCTGTCTATCATCTCTCTCTCTCTCTCTCTCCTATCAATCTCTACTCCTTTTTTTCAGCTTCTGTATTATCTATCAATCATCTATTGCAAGGGTCTTCAAACATGGCAAGTTTAAGACTTCAACTCCCAAAATTCCTGAGCTAACATGACTGGAGGAGGAATTCTGGGAGTTGAAGTCCACAAGTCTTACAGCTGTCAAGCTTGAACACCCCTGATCTATCATTTCTAACTTAGCTCTTTCTCTCTCTCTCTCCATCCTTCTATCACCTATCTATCTAGAGTTAATATATGTAATACTCCTGCTTCCTATTTATATATGAGGTCTTCTCCAATTCCATCCTCATCACACCACCACCTCTGTTGGACTGAAAGACCATGATTAAGTCCAACCAGCTTCATGAGCCAATGGAAACATGTACTGGGGTCTCTCCTTGGCCACTATATTATGTTCATCTTCATGTTATCCTCTTCTTTGTCCAAATTCTGGAAACCTCATCTATCCGAGATGGCCCTTCACGTCTACATATCCTTTTTAATAGGGAGACAATAGATGTTGGTCACACTTAAATCACATCCTGGAAATACACAAGGATAATTACAGTTCCTGCTGCTAAATGCTTGATTCCCACAAATTACGTCACGGAAGAGGAATCTGATGAGTCACCCTTTTGAACTAGGAATGGGATCCAAATCAACAAATCCTGCAAGTTTTTCTCCTTGGCAGACGTTCAAAGTTGTGTTTGGTTTTTCATTTCCCCCCCCCTCTTTCTGTAGACATTCCATTCCCATAGGACTCCATGCCAACCTTTCTGAAGGCACCCCGGTTTGCCCAGCACTGAAGAAAAAGTCCACGCTACTCAACCCAGAAGGGTTCTTCTATGGGAAGATGGGAATTCGGAGGTGTTTGAATGAAGGACTTCTTAATATGGTTGAGGTGAGGGGGAAGTCAGGCAAACACACCTCAGTCAACTCTTTCAAATGTGGTTGAGATACTGTTAGCCATATTTCACTTAGAAGCTTCGAGTCTGCCTGGGAATTTGGGAGGGGGAGGGGTATTTCATAGAGAGGTGGAAGATTAGACTCAACAACATTCTTTCTCAGAGAGTCAAGGAAATGTTGCCCTCC
This sequence comes from Hydrophis major, assembly GCA_033807585.1. NCBI lineage: Eukaryota > Metazoa > Chordata > Lepidosauria > Squamata > Elapidae > Hydrophis > Hydrophis major. The sequence goes on along the minus strand of CM066339.1, from coordinate 7,737,124 downwards.
ACCTGGAGGGGACTGACTGGAAGGATGTCTCCAGTTGGGACAATGGTGGATTGGGCATGTGATGGGCTGGTGGGTGCAGCGGGTGGGCTTTTGATTTCTCTTTTGGGAAGGGGAAACCCAGAACTCCCAGATTTGGGTTTTCCTCGATGTGCCAATATAACTTCTTTAATAAATTCTTTGCTCGGACAAACTTTGTTTCTGAGAGTTGAATGAAATGGGGAGTTTCATTGAAACACTGACAGGTACGTTGTGAAGGATGCCAATGTTGAGCCAGGCAACTCAGATTGGTTGGGTTGGGTCTTCTTTTCAATGTAGGCCAAATTCATCAAGGGAGATGTTTCCAATGCCTTGTGGGTTTCTTTTTTCTTAAATGGTACCAAGCCTGTTTCGGAGCCCACACAACATTTTGTGCGTTTTCTGCTAAGAAGGGCAGGAAATCACATTGCTCTTTTGGGTTAGTGTTGTTCGGAGAAGATTTCAGGCTTGAAATGAGTTCTCATTTCATTGGTGCTCTCTTGAGCTGGTGGTTTTCTTGCAGACATTTCATTACCTCACTAAGTAACATCATCAATGCTAGAAGGGAGTGGGGCTTGTGGAGAGGAGGAGGAGGACTGTGGGGTCCTTGGTGCTCTCTGAGCTTGGTTGTTTTCTTGCAGATGTTTCATTACCAAACTAAGTAACATCATCAGTGTTAGAAGAGAGTTGGGTGAGAAGAGTAGGAAGAGGAAGACTACTATAGGGCCTTTGGTGTTCTCTGAGCTTGGTTGCTTTCTTGCAGATGTTTCATTACTCAAACAAGGTTAACAAGCACCGATGATGCTACCTAGTTGGGTCATGAAATGTCTGCAAAAAACCAACCCAACTCGGAAACCATCAAGGAAAACACCCTTCATTTTGGAGCTTGCCTTGGATTAGGTTTAGTTGTGTCCGATTGGTTTTTTAGCCTTCATCTGACAATTTCATTTTTATAAATGAGAATATTCAAGTGACGAATTTACAGCTTCTGCTTTTCTATGCTTAGGTGAAGCAGGAATTAATAGCACAAGTGGAGTTGTTTTGCGAACTGACAGGCCATTTACCACATCACATGGATGGACACCAACACGTCCACGTTCTCCCAGGTAAGTAGGATCGGCCCACCGTCTCCCTTCTGCTCCTCAAAGACATTTCGGCGTTTGTATTTCCCTGGAATTGAGATCCTCTTACCACGTTCTTCCTCTTCGGTTACTCTTCCAGAGATCAGGCACGTATTTGCAGAGGTCTTGGAAGCCTATGGGATCACTTACACACGGGTTCCCATTGAACCAGATCTCCCGCGCTGTGGTTGGATAGAGTCAACTCTGATGGATTTCTATTTGGGAGTGGAGAAGGATTCGCTGGACACCATAGAGGTCTTTCAAAAACACAGCATAAGGTGGGGCATCTATAAGAATAGAACGAATGAGCTGGAAGGGACCTGGGAGGTCTTCTAGTCCAGCCCCCTGCTCAAGCAGGAGAACTTATACCAACTCAGACAAGTGACTGTCCAGTCTCTTCTTAAAAACCACCAGTGATGGAACAGCCACTATTTCTGGTGGCAAGCTGTTCCACTGGTTCATTGTCCTCACTGTCAGAAAGTTTCTCCTTAATTCCTGGTTGCTTCTCTCCTTGATTAGTTTCTATCCATTGCTTCTTATCCTGCCTTCTGGGGCTTTGGAGAATAATTTGTGACCCCCTCTTCTTTGGGGCAGCCCCTCAAATACTGGAAGACTGCTATCACGACACCCCTAATTCTTCTTTTATTTAGATTAGCCAGACCCAAATCCTGCAGCTGTTCTTTGTATCTTTTAGTCTCCAGGCCTTTTGATAGTCTTAGTTGCTCTTCTCTGAACTTTTTCCAAAATCTCCATTTTGGTGACCAAAAAATGGTTGCAGTACTCCAGGTGTGGTTCTTACTAGGGTTTTATATAGAGCAGGTTGTTTTCTAAGACTAGAGAAATACCATGAACCTAATTAGCAGTCAGGAACGGTGTACTCTTTGAACTTAGTTTTGAAAAGTTCTGCTGTAGATAGCCCTTACTTACAACCATTTTTTTAGCCACTCTTTGGACTCCCAAAGTCCAAGACACCCTTTTTTTTCAAAAAGGGGACCCTGCCTTGAAAACATTTCACTTCTCATCCAAGAAGCTTCTTCTGTTCGCCTCTAGATTCTTGAATGAGAAGTGAAACATTTTCAAGGAAAACGAAAACAAGAAAAGTCCAGGTGCTTTTTGGAACCTGGATGATTGAGAATCTCCATTGATGAATGCTTGAAATTGCAATGGCACTGAAGGAAGGGACTTACGACCAATTCTCGCTCTTAACAACGGTCGTGATATCACCATGGCTATATGATGAGAGCCCTTGTAACTTCAAATGGTCGCTAAACGAATTGTTGTATGACAAAGGCTACCTGTAATGGACATATTATTAAGAAAGGATGCCTTATACCCATGATGGTGAACCTATTGCACGCATGCCACAGGTGGCACATAGAGCCATTTGTGCTGGCAGGTGAGCTGCAGGCAAACTTACCTCACTGCGCATGCACGCACCTCACAGCTAATTTTCGGCAGGTTTGAGGTCTTTTTCGGACTCCCAGAGGTTTGAGGAAGGCTTCTGCAGGCTTTTCAGGTCAAAAACTAGGCCTATTTCGTCACTTCGTTTTTCCAAAAATACTGGAAGTGACTAAACGGGCCTAGTTTTTGGCCTGAAAAGCCTACAGAAGCCTTCCTCAAACCTCTGGGAGGCCAAAAAAGGCCTCAAACTGGCTGAAAATCAGCTGTAAGCGCAGTGCAGGTAAAGGGGCAGCGGGGTGTGTGTGGGATTGTCTTCTGGGTGCTGGCACACGAGCGCGAGAGTACAAGCACACATAAGTTTTGGCACAGGACCCCCAAAAGGTTAGCCACCACTGCCTTATATAGTCCTTGACTTATGAGCACAACCGAGCCCAACATTTCTGTCACTGAGGCCTTTGCTGAGTTTTGCCTCATTTTACAACCTTTCTTGCAAGTTGTTAAGTGAGTCGCCACAGTTGCTAAGTTAGAAACATGGTTGTTAAGGTGAATGTGGTTTTTTTCCCCATGGACTTTGCTTGTCAGGTCACAAAATGGGTTTAGCTGATTGTGGGACACCACAATGGTCATACATAGGAGTCAAATGCCTCAATTTTGACACCTGACCATGAAGATGCCACAGTGGTCATTAAGTGTGCACAACGGTCATAAGACACTTTTTTCCAATGCTGTTGTAACTTTGAACAGTCACTAAACGAACATTTTGTAAGTTGAGGACTGTCTTTCTGAAACTTAAGTAACTTTTTGTCTTCCAGGTGGCCAGATATCTATATCGGCCTCAGCACCATGGGGAAAAATATGTCCACCCAAAACATCTTGGATGCTATTGATAACGCCACCACAGCGCATCTGGCCAAAGACGACTCCGCAACTCCTCCACCCTCTTCGTTCTTGTGTCCTGGTCAAGGGCTCCGGATGGTGACGCTCGAACTCATGACCCACCCAGGCTACCCCAGCATCCCACCTACTGGAGGCTGTGGAGAAGGCCCGGATGACTTTTCTCAGTCATGGGAGCGCCTGCACGAACTCGAGACCTTGAAGAACCCAGAGCTCCAGAAACATTACCAAATCAGGAATATTCGGCTCTGTGCTTTCCAAGATCTCACTGTCTGATTCTCCGTGAAGGACGCTTCCTGTTTTTACTAGATCAGGAGTCAGCAACCCACAGCTCTGGAGCCACATGCGACTCTTTCGGTCCTCTGCTACGGCTGTCGGCTGATCCCACCACTAACTGGCCGCACCCCTCCCAGTCATTCCTCGCCTGACCTGTTTTCTATAGGAAACGGGTCCAAATGGCTCTTTGAGGGTTTAAGGTTGCAGACCCCTGGCCTAGATAAAGATGTCTAGTTCAGGGATGGCTCCCAGGGAGAGCAGAAGACACCTGGGAAATTTTTGCACCCTCTTCAGGCAGATATGTCTCTTCCTCCCCTTTTTAAATTTTATTTTCTTTCATTTTTTTTGCAACTGGGGGGGGGAGGGAAATCTCACAGAAGATATTTTTGTGCGGTTGTCTTCATGCAAAGAGCCAAGTGGCATTTCCAGAGTTGATGGTTGTGGGAGAGGATTGAGGCAGTCCAACGGGGAGCCATCGCTTGGCGTTGACTTGACAGAAATGCCAGCATAGACCTGAAATTTTAGGGTATACCAAGAGGGGAGAGAATATTGGTAACTCAGGGTTGAAAGGCCCTCGTTGCTCTCTGAGCTTGTGGTGGTTTCCTTGCAGACATTTCATAACCAAACTAGATCACATCATCAATGCATCACTGGGTGTTCATCTAATATAGAGGTCCCCAAACTTGGCAACTTTAAGACTTGTGGACTTCCAACTCCCAGAATTCCTCAGCCAACTATGTTGTAAGTCTGGGAGTTGGAAGTCCACAAGCCAAGGCTTGGCATGCTGCAAGAACCCAGCCATACAGTATCCTAGGTCTCTCTTTCTGCCTTATATTCTGGGATAGAAAGGCATTTGGAAGAATCCGATGTTATTTTAGGTTGTTCTTGCTTAGTAATGCGGTGATTTGTTTTAAGGATTAGTAAAAAACAACAACATCCCCACCATCCCAACTGTTTGAATAGCAAGTAGAACAGGATGAATCAAGAATATCTCGATCTGCAAGGCTTAAATCAAAATGTTATGAAAGCTTCGTTAGAAGGAAGAGGCAGAGTTTGGAGCCTTCCAATTTTATTTCATTTTTTTACCCTTGGGTTGAAGGTAGTTTAATATCAAAAGTGAACAGTTGTTTTAAGCACTCTCAGGCTTTGAAAAATAAACTTTGCATTAGGCAATCAAATGCTCCCCCTTTTTTTAACAGGCTCAGTTGCTTTATGCAAAACCACTTGCACAGATGATCCAAAGTTTCTTTCCCCATCTCTGAATTTCCTTTTTTTTTTGAAGATAAAATGTTCCCTAGATTTTCACAGGATCCTATCTCTGATCCAGTAGATATATTTAAAAAGCTGCTGTTAAACGTTATCTTTCTTATTTCACATTTTACAGGTAGTCTTTGACTTACAAACGTCTTTTTAGGGACCAATCAGTTACAACAGCATTGACAAAAGTGACTTGCAACAGTCCTCGTACTTACAGCCATTGCAGCATCCCTGCGGCCAGGTGATCGGAACCAGGTACTAGCATATAAGAATTATAGTGCCCTGGGGCCATTTCATCCTGATTTGTGACCTTTCCAGCTTCAAAGTCAAATGGGGAATCTGGATTCGCTTAACGACCATGATTCAGAAATGCAGTGATTCACTGAATGACCGTGGCCAAAAAAAAGGTCGTAAAATTAGGCGCAATTCACTTTAAGAACCGCCTTGTTAAGCAATGGAAATTCTGGTTGTAAGTTGTGAATTATCTGTAATAGGTCTCCGATATAATGTTTAATTTTCTTAAGAAATTACATTCCTTTGGTTGATTGTTTAAACATTCGAATCAATTCTGTGACTCTTGTAATTCCCACAAATTTCTTGAGTTCTCTGTTGACACTGAATTATTATTTATTCTTGTATTACTCTGGGATTAATGATGAATTAAACTAGATTTTTTTTTAAAAAAATCACCACCCTCTTTTCTATGGATAAATAATTGCCTACTAATTAGCTCTGCGTTTGGTTAGGAACAGTTTGATAAATTGAAAATTGAGTTTCTTCTGGTCTCTCCCTGGCCTGCACTGGTCAAAACTAAAATATTTGAAAGGAGCATTAACAGAATGATGGCAGAATGTGCCAACATTTAGCCATCTTTTAGATGGAAATATTTACCCTTCCTTTCTAATCATCTTATGTACTATATCAATTTATTTTGGCTAGTTTGTTCTTATATAGTAGAAATGCAGAGAGAATTGGCTGGGCATTTAAACTAGTTCTGCTTAAATTGCTTTGACAAAATACAAAGAAACATAGGCCAGGATAGATGCCAAGAAAGTTGATTTGATTAGGAGGTGGAAGGGAAAGAAAAAAAGAAAGAAAGAAAGAAAGAAAGAAAGAAAGAAAGAAAGAAAGAAAGAAAGAAAGAAAGAAAGAAAGAAAGAAAGAAAGAAAAGAAAAAAAACAGAGTAAGAGAAAAAGAAAGAAGAAAAAGAAGGAAAGGAAAAGAGAGAGAGAGAAAGGAAGGATTCATCTTAGCACATAGAAGTGCAATAGTGTTATTTACAGTTAATCCAAAAAGTCATTATTTTAAAAATACCGCAGTCTTCTCAACTTACCATTCATTTAGCAACCAAAATGAAAACAGAACTTTAAAAAAGTGACTTACGCTGGTCCTTGCACTTACAATAACATCCCCGGGGTCAAAATTGGGTCGTTTGGAACTGAAGCAAGCCTTTAAACCATTATATGGGCTTCAAAATCTAATCTAACAAAGCTAATTTGTTTGTACATACAGTGCATAACAGCCGAAACAGACAGCAAGACCTGTTAACACCCCAACAGTCACAATCCCCAAGCAGCTGAAAAAAAAAAATGGTTTGGGCGAAGGAGTGGGACCCCCCCCCCCATCCGCTCGCATCTCTTGCAGAAATGAAAACGGGAGGTTTTCAAAAATAAGACTGGGCCACCTTTGGCCTGGATGTATAAGGTCTCCTGCCTTGAATCAACGGGGTTGGACTGGAAGACTCGCCAAGGTCCTAGATTTCTATGTTCTAAATTCACTTCTCGGATACATCGAAAGAGGCTCTCCGCTATCCATCTCTCCTTCAAAATTATTCACCACTCCCCTGGTTTCACCCGAGGCTCGGCCCATTTTGCACCTTATTGGAAATCCATCTTTTAAGTTTTGCAGCCCCCATTCGGGGGGGAGGGAGATCTTCCCACGGGAAAACAAAAGGGAAAAATGGGGAATCTCACAGAAAGAAGGCCGGGGGGTGAGGGAGGGAGGGGGAGAGAAGGGCTAGGATATTTTAAGATGTTGGACAGAAGCAAGCCTATTTTAGCTGTAGATATAGCCCGGGAAAATTACATTTTGGTAGCCAGAAAAGGGAAAGAGAATAAGGACACTCACAAGGTGAGTTTGTAGATGGGTAGTTGGTTATAGCTAAAGATTGAGGGACAGGTGTTATTTGCACAAATGCAGCTGACACTTATTGGGCTTGAGTGCAGGAATCTGACCCACAGGGGAGAAGTTAAGATTTTTGTGGTTCAAAGTAACCAAGATAAGATGGGGATTCTGAATGTCGGCGCCTTAAATTATCCAGATTTTTTATGTTCTCTGCTCCGAAAGCACCCATGGACATATTTGCAATTCGACTTAGAGATGTTTGCAATTTAAAAAGAGAGACTGATTTTCCCCCCATTCCCTAATATTGAAGCAAAAAGAGTTAAACAGCTGCGTATGGAACAACAACTAAAAGAAAAAGGACAATTTTTTTTTTTGCAATGTCTTGCAAGGCAGGGTTTTATATACACTTCAGTTTGACAGGTAAAATTTGGCATTTTTTTTGTTTATTTTGAATCTGAGTGAGCGTGAATGAAACAAAGTCAGTTCCAACTTTCTGCAAAAGAAGACACAAAAGTTGTGGAGATTTTGGTAATAGACAAGTGCTGGTCACCAAGCCTACACACACATATTAAGGAAAATGCAAGTGTCCATTAAGGTTTTTTTTTTTTTAAACTTTAATCGCCTACCAAAGAATGTGTCTAAGAACACTTAAAACAGATGTTTCATACCCCAACTGATAAGGAAAAAAACTGCATTTTTTTTCTTTCTTTCTACTTTTCAAACAGAGGTACTTGGCTGTCAATCTTGTACAGTTTAAAATCAAAAACTGGAGTGGAGGAGATGGAAGGGTGTACGCAAAATAATAATTAAAACTTGAAAGGCTATACATTCATTCCCTAAAGACCGAACAAGGATTCCAGATTCCTGAAAAATGAAAACCCACCGGAATGCTGAGAGATCTATGAAAGCGAAGACATGCAAAACAGAAATGTTTATTACGCGCTGGGGGTTTGGTTCTTCACTGCAGTTTCACAGAAATGGGTTTGAAATGCTCACTTAAAAGCCAGGCATTTTAAAGCGGAGCAGCCTGGGGAAAGAGTCACTGTGTCACGTCAACCAAGTTACATTTTTGCCCATCCTAAAACGCAACACATTAAACGGGGTGGTTCGGTTCTCCATGGGAAAGAACGTCACACGCCCGATTGAGAGCAGGGATAGCTGGGGTTGAATCGACGTCGCTGAATCAATATTCAATGCCACATTTCATGTACAGGTTATTATTTTACGGAGAAAGGCAACTGCTCAATTTCATGATGGGCATGGGTTATTGCTTCATGGAAATTGCCTACGTTTGGGACGACAATCAATCAAACCAATCCATTATTAGGAGAAAATTAAAGTTTTGTCATTTGCACAGGGAAAAGAGGTCAATTGAAGGATTTTTTTGTGATTCGGTTTTTGTTCTTCAGAACTAAGTTTTCCAGAAGGATTTCCCCCAGTTAAGTCTCTCAGCTAGGAAGTATACAGGATAAGGAGCTGGGTTTAGTTGGTTAGTTGGTAATTTAATTCTGTTTTGGTACCTCTTGGTCCCATATTTGAAATTTTCGCAAATGGACTCAAGTCCTTCTTTATTCTAGGTAGCCTGCATAGACACTAAAGAATAAAAGTGGAGAGTGAAATTTAAAAAAAAAAAGGGGGAGGTGGGGGGGGAAGAGGGAAGGGAAAGAAAATTATACTCCGCTTTGCTAAAGAATATTTTGTGCCAAAATGTCCTCCCCCTGAACAGAATGCAAGCCATACAATTCATCCCTGCAAGCAAAGCTTGGAGTTCCCCATTTAATAAACATTATTGTTACCACATCAGCCAGATTTACAACAGATCTGGGGTTGATTCTGGTGGGGTTTTTTGTTTTTGGTGTACATACGGCAGATTCGTTTATGTGACAAACCAAAGTTGGAAAAAAAAACTTGGACCCATGTCCACAAAACACAGTGCAATATTTTAAGACAGGGAAAACAAACAGCTCTTATTTTTTCCCCAAAAAATGTCTTTCTGTTTTCTTTTTGCTAAGGAATTAAGTAGCTGTGGTTTTGTTTTCTTCTATCTGAGGGAGGGAGGAGGGAAGGATAAGGGGCAACCAAAAAAATGGGGAATAAAAAAAAAAGAGAGAATTGCAAAGGAAAATAAGAAACAACAGCCATGACCGTCTGAATTTTAAGGGCAAGTTATAAGCCTAAGACTTTTTTTCTGATAAATTGTGACCAGAGAAAACAAAAAAGAGAAAGGAAAAGGAAACAGCATTCTTTAAAGTACATTAAAGCAGTGATTTTAAACAAAGAAAGCAGAACTAGAACATCTTAAATTTTTAATCCTTTCTTTACAGATTACCTAGACCACTTTTGATTAAGAAACGGTAGAAAGTTAGTTTAACAGCCACAAGTTAACACCAAGAGGTGACACTTGTCAATTTCCATAGAGAGTCCTGCTTTTTGGGTGTGTCTGAAATGCATTTCTTCAGCTCTTCTATCACACATTGCTGACATCAACTCGGTCAGGTGTATATTTTGTTGTTGTTGTTTTTGTTTTGTTATATTTTGTTTTTGTTGTTGTTGTTTTTAGTCCACTGGTCGTTTTTCACCATATTTCTTTGTAAACTCTTCAGCATTCTTACAGAATTTTTTACGGTCCTTAGAGTATTCTTCGGCTAAGTCGGCTCGAAGGGGGTGCTCTGGTTGGGGGTCGTTCACCAGTGCTATGAGGGACTGGATTACTGTCGAGAGAAAGGAAGAAAGAAAGAGGGGGAAAGAAGGAAGGAAGAAGAAAAAGAGAGATCAGCGTGGCTGGGAAAGAGAGGCAGAACCATCGATTTGCAGATCCCCGAGATTTATTGATTTGTAATAGATCGATTATCAAATTTATTTGCCACCCATCTTGCAGTTCAGGGGACTCTGAGCAGGTGGCACTCGAATCCTTGGGAATGGCACTTAAGTCCTCCACAAATGTTTTCCAAATTCTATTTTTTAATGGAAGAGAACTGGGAAAGTTTCCAATGCATGTATGGAACGAACGACCAAAAAGTTGTCATGTAAGCTTTAAGGTTTAAATCTGAACTGAATGCAAACAGAAATGAAAATGTCCGCCCTATAATTGCTGCTTTTTAAAGGCTCTAGTTCCTCAACTTTGTCCTTCAAAGCCCAGCTTTGGCCATGGTTGGCTAAATAAACCACGACTGACTGGAACGTGCTCAAGCAAAATGGGACAAATTACATTACATCTGGAGCCATTACGTACGACAATCTTCACTGGTATATTTGATATTGGATCAGCCGCTACAATGGCGGTATATTCAGATTTATGAATGGAGGAACTACTCTGTGTGTGCAAAATAATGTGTGTGTAAAGCTTTTTCTGGCAGAAACAAAGAGAGAAACTCGGTTCTGAATCCACACCCTAGCACACGAGCAAACAAAGAATGCTGGATGAGAAATATCAAAGCTCATCTTGGACTATTAGAATAATCCATTTAAGAACTGGTTGGAAGCGTACTATAACACCTTACGGCCATCTAAATGGGGTTTTATTCAGGAGATATGATGAACAAGGTCGATCGTACACGCCTTGAATATTGTGGACATATCGTTTTTCAGATGTAACTAGCTGCCTGGATATTTCACGTCTTTTTATCCTTTGCGATAAATTCAGATAGTTAAACTAAGCTAGGAAGGGAAGAATGAGAAAAATCAGAATTCGTTCTCCCTCAAAAGTGATTTTCATCACAAGATTTAAAGAGCCCGGCATGCTTGTGCTCCGAGATCCCTTCCCAAAATTAAGACCTAGCACAGAAATCGATAGCCCAAGCGGCTGGAGATCTCTTACCTTGATCAGTTTTGGTGGCTGGTTTCCAGTTTTCAGCACTAATTACTGGCAGACAAACCTGCCCCTTTTCATCGATGTTAGGGTGATAGATTTTCGTTTTAAATGTGATCTTGGGAGGTTTGAATGGATACTCTGCAGGAAAGTTGATTTCGATTCTGAACGCCCCCTTGTCGTATGGAGGGTTGTCCTACGAGAGGTAACAGAAGGTTATGAAAAGCAGCCCAAGACAACCAGAAAAGGAATTCAGAGGGAAGCTGGAGAGTGGGAATAGGAATCAGACAGACAGGCGGTCCTCGCTTAACCGTTTGTTTATAGCGACCGCTCTAAGTTACAGCGGCACTGAAAAAAGCGACTTGTGACCATTTATCACACGACCATTGCAGCAACCCCATGGTCATGTGATCAAGCTTGGCAACTTGCATGTACTTATGACAGTTGTAATATCCCAGGTCACGTGATCCTGTTTTGTAGAGTTGTGCGGTGGACTAGAGGTGGAGCTCTCGCCTCACAATCAGGGGGCTGTGAGTTTGATCCAAAAAAGAGGCAGATATTTCTCTCTCTGGGCACAATGAGAATATATCTGCAGAACAAAACTCCGCCCTGGTGACAGGAAGGGCGTCCAGCCATCAAACACCCTGCTAGCTCCATTCAACTGCCTAGACTCCAACCCACAAGGTATTATGGGGTCATTAAAAGAAGATGTGATCCTCTTTATTTTCCAGTTGGAACTTATTTTCGGGGAAATACAGCAAGTCATTTTTTTTTCAGTGCCATTGTTAACTTTGAATAGTCACTAAATGAACCGTTGTAAGTCCAGGACTGTCTTTCTTTAGGAGTTAAGAGGGGCCAGGTTTGGTGCATTTAAAATGTTCCTTAGATGACACCGAGACGGCAGGGCAAGCATGTCCCAACTTCAAGTGTCCTGAGGGACTGTCTCTTGGCCCAACACCAGAAAGGGGAGTACCAGACTTCTGTATGCTGCAATGTGTGACGTACATTGTGAGCTTTACTTTATCTCCCTTTGTTTTAGGTGTCTCCCGGTAAGTATCCTGTTTTCCCTCCGGCCTCACGGCCTTGATCTATGCTTTGACGAAACTATTCTTGCCTTTATCAGAAGGAAATCAAAGCCTTTATCAAATGAAAATACCAACTCTCAGGGAGTGAAATGAGCCAGAGTTGAGGTTCTATTTTTCCTGTTAGGTAACAGCTTGAAACCTTCCTCGGTCCTTTGAATTGTTCTTCGTTTGTTTTAATAACTCTGTTATTTGATCGGCTTGCCTGCAAGGAGGCAAGGAAAGAAGAAACCCCATGACAACTGGGGTTGTTGCATCTCCAAAGGGACACAAAGCTTCAAATAATTAAGAATGGGTTTCAAATTTATGTGGGGCAGATCTTTAGACCTGGAATTTAACTGTCTGGCCATGAAGCTAGTCCTCAAATTCAAGGAGACTTTTAACATTTAGAAAAGTGGCCCTTAAGGCCATAAAAGAAATCACTTTTGAATCCAAGAATGACAAGTTGGTGGTAGTCCTCAACGTGCGATCACAACTGAATCCAACATTTCTGTTGCTAAACAAAGTGGATGTTAAGTGAGTTGGGTCCCGTTTTACGACTCTCCCCTCACAGGGGTTAAGTGATTCACTGCAATTGTTAAATGAATCATACAGTCAGTAATTGAATTCAGCTTCTCCCATTGGCTTTTGCTTGTTGGAGGCTGGCTGGGAAAGGTTAAAAATGGTGATCACGTGACCCCAGGACCGTGCAACAGTCATAAGTACATGCCAGTTGCCGACTGCCCAAATTCTGATCACGTGACCAAGGAGATGCTATAACGGTCATCAGTTATTTTTCAATGCCGTTAACTTTAAATGGCCACTAAATGAATGGTTGTAACCCAAGGACTATCTTAAGAGAGCATTTCCTATCCTGCCCAAGACCTGTGGGATATGAGGGGTCAGGTATAGATTCTGTGATAGGGAATAGAATCTAAATTTCTTGAAATAAATTCTATGTTTCCTGTACCTGCCTATTATGTTGAATGCTGGGATTCTTGGAGGGTGCTAGAAACAAATTCGTCACCATAGTTGCTATTTTAGCTGGCTATTCTAAGGCCCATTGTGGAAGCTTTTAAGACTTGTGGTGTGCTTTTTCCCCCTTTCGTTTTTCCTTCACATCCATTTCTCCCCCGGTTGTTGTTGTATCTTGTTAGCTGCACTATAACAGGAGCTTCTCTTGGGCCGGGTTTCTCTTTTTAAGTTTTAACCACTGCGCAACAATTTAGAGGTTTAAGGGCTTTAGAAATTAGAAATACTTTTCTTTTAATGCAAAGATGGATGTCAGCTAATTTAATTATTTGGGTGGCATTCGCACAGAAATATTTTTTTTTTCTTCACTCTGGAAATCGCCACGGATTCGTTCGGCCTGTTCTGCAAGGACCAAGCTAAAGGTGTCAGGGTATTTAAGGAAAATTAGAGAGTTCACTAGAGCTCTGGTGCATTTTAACAATTACAAGAGGTTACTTTTCACACTCACGGGAACAATAAGCCCTTGCCAAGTCAATAAGTTAGCTTCGTCCACCTGGATATTACGGAAATTCTTCATTCCACATTTGCGGATTTCTTCAAGCTCCTACAAGCCGAGCAGAGAGAGAGAGAGAGAGGAGAGAGGGTGGAGAGAGAGAGAGAGAAGCATATTAACCACATCAGCCAAAATAACCAGTTGTAATATTCAGGAAAACACATGGGTTATTTTTACTTTCATATTGTCTTAGTCAAAGTGTCTCTCAGTCGGTCTTCTCCCCTTTTTCTTCCTCTTGTCATGCTACAGGTTTACTTACAAGGAGATACGGAAGCGATAGCTAAAATCAGGATCAGTCTGGAAAAGGCCCAATTCCTCTGTTTGGCTTTCACAGAGAATTCAGACTTAATACCAGCCAGTATTCTGTCACTATGTTACACAGGCAGCTCTCGACTTATGACCCCAAATGGAGCTCCAAATTGCTCTTGCCGAGAGGGACACTTGTTAAGTGAGTTTTGCCCTAGTTTTACGACCTTTCTTGCCCCAGTTGTTAGGTAAGTCACTGCAGTTGTTGTGAAGTGAATCAAGCTTCCCCATCGACTTGCAAATGGGGATTGCATGACCCCAGGGCGCTACAACCGTCATAAATATGCATCAGTTGCCAAGCTTTTGGTCACATATCCACGGAGATGCTGCCACAGTCATAATGTGAAAAACTGTCAGAAGTTGCTTTTTTCAGTGTCACTGTAGCTTCAAACGGTCAAATGAACTGTCAAATGAGCTTCAAATGAACTGTTGTCAGTTGAGTGCTACCTGTACAATCAGCTTTTCCAGCTGCTGCCGACTGACTTCCAGGGCAATTCAAGGTGCTGATTGTCACCTTTAAAGCCCTTCCTGGCTTGGGACCAGGTGATCTGAAGGGTAACTGTCTCTTGCCGGTCACATCCACCCAACCCATCAGAGCGGGAAGGCAAGGAAAGTTGTGGTCCCCGGCCCTAGGGAGACACACCTGATGGGACCCAAAAGAAGGGCCTTCTTCGTGGTGGCTCTGTCTCTCTGGAACACCAGAGATTAGAATGGCCCCCACTCTAGCACTCTTTCGAAAGGCATTGAAGACCTGGTTTTGCCAGCGGGCCTGGGGAACCCAGAGTGGGATGGAGGCCATCAAATGGCGAGTGTGATCTGCTGTTATCAGGGCAGGGGTGGGTGGGAGTTGGGGGCTGATTTTTTATTTTTTATTTCCCCCAGATTTTAGTCTATTGTACTTTATTAATGTATTGGATTCTTTTTGTTAGTTTTTATTGTTTTTTTATTTTTAGTTTTAAATATGGTTTTACATTGTGTGAGCTGCCTTGAGTTGCCATGGGCGAATAGGCAGCAATATAAATTAAATAATAAATAACTCTCCCATGCCAGATTGCCACAAAGAAGAGGGAGTCAAGCTACGCTCCAAAGCACCTGCAGGCAGGACAAGAAGCAACGGATGGAAACTCGCCAAGGAGAGAAGCAACTTAGAACTCAGGAGGGATTTCCTAACAGTGAGGACAATTAACCAGTGGAGCTGCTTGCCTTCAGAAGTTGTGGGGGCTTCATCACTCGAAGTTTTAAAGAGATTGGGCAACCATTTGTCTGAAATGCTCTAAGCTTTCCTGCCTAGCAGGGGACTGGATTAGAAGACCCCCCTCCCCCAGGTCCCTTCCAATTCTGCTATTCTGCTAATTCAGATTATATCATACATTTTCCATCGCACAGCGCACAGCAGCCAGACCAGGATCATTAAGAAGGTAGTACCCTTCCCTACAATTGCAAGCAATGTAAGCAAATATTTGTAGCCCTAACTGCAAATGAACCAGATTTTTTTTTTTAAAAAGGAAATTAATCAAAATAGGATTATTCCCTTATGGGGGGAGGAAAGAATCTCTTCTTTAGAGACTTGTCAAACTAGCATACGATGACTATTATCATATCCTACGAAAAAGGAGAGAAAAAGAACCACGACTTGGGGAAGGAGGACTGTTTTTCGAAATTGGGAGCACCACTCCTACCCCAATATCGATATAGTTAGTAAAGCTCAACGTAGGAACAAAAGCTTGAAAAGAAAATGTCAAGAATAACATACAAACGAGATAAGAGTTTGTGTTGATTGTTCGGTTATGAAAATAGCTAATTTACCTACAACACACATCCAAAACAGATGGTGATGATACATACACGGATCACGAAACCATTTTAAAATGTTGGTTTCCACCGATACGTGGCTGCTACTGCAACAGTTTGTGTTACATCTGTCTGCAGTTTGAGTCTCAGCAGGCTCAAGGTTGACTTCCATCCTTCTGAAGTTGGTAAAAAGGAGGACCCAGATTGTTTTTAGGGGCAAGAGGCTGACCCTGTAAACCACTGGGCTGGAAAGCAGTGTGAAGTGGTATATAAATCTAAAGGTTATTGCTAAATGCTATCTGGGCACTTTCTCCCAGTCCCTCTCTCTCAGCCCAACGCGTTTCACAAAGTTGTTGTGGCGATGGGGAAAGTTGGAGGAGGAAGATGGGTTGGATATGTTCACTGCCTTGAGTGATTTGTAAATAAATAAAAGTAAATCTTTGTTCACTTCCAGCAAGTAATTAAAGCCACTCCAAGGGAGTGCACAAGGATCAAGGTAAGAGGATAATGGTGTGATATAGCCAATAATTGAAATGCCAATCAGTAGTAAATTTTAATGTAACAAGAAGCATAAATTGAAAGGCATGATATCATCAGACTCATTCCAAGACAGACTGTCCAACTGACCATTCTAAGCCAGCCCTTCCAAGAGGTCTTCAGGTCAAGGGAAGACTATTTATTACTTTACATAAGCCTGAGTGTTAATTTATTCTACTTGTAAGGTTAAAAAACTCTTGAGCAGAGCAACCAATAATGTATCAGTTCAACCTATAGAGTTGAATATGCTGGGTTTTTTTTTGGAAAATATACCTATTCTCCAAAACATCTGAAGGTAGGACAAGATGGGAGCTTATCAAAGAAAGATTCAACCTAGAACTAAGGAGAAATTTCCAGACAGTGAGAATAATTAACCAGTGGAACAACTGGCTTCCAGAAGTTGTGGTTATTCCATCACTGGAGGCTTTTAAGAAGAGACTGGACAGCCACTTGTCTGAAATGGTATAAGATCTCCTGCTTGAGCAGGGGGTTGGACTAGATGACCTCCAAGGACCCTTCCAACTCTTATTCTCTAATTCTGCTTCGAGATTGGGTCCATCACCACCATGAATTGACCTGATCTGGTGAAACCATGAAGATTTGGTTGGAGCAGGAGTCACCCACAAAATCCATACAGTAGATGGATATAATTAGCTACGCTCACTGCTAACAAAAATAGAAATCTCTCATGGGGGATTTGACCTGCACTGTGAAAATATTGCACTGGTTCCATGGGTGTGCCTGACGCATTCAGCTTATGCAGGCGTTCAGCCGAGTAAATGTTTGACAATTTAGCTGTGCAGGGTAATAAACCAGCCGGCTGTTTCCTTGTCTTGGAAGGCAGACATTCAAAGCCAAATTAGAGTAAACCTCTCAAACCGTCTTGAATACTCTGGATTCAAGAACTGAAAAAACAAGACAGAGAACTTAAAAAGTCACTAGCCTGCCAGTTCAGCACTGAGGAATTTCCCAAGAAGTTGGCATCACCCTTGGTAGTATTAAAGATGATGTCGTAATTACGTGGTTAGGAAAGTTTTAAGAGTTGTGTGTCACTGTTTGCTGACAATATCCAGCGTTCCGTATATTACACTTCCCGTACAAGTTTACATAGAGTTTCATCCAAACCCAGGCCAATTATCTTGCTTCTTTTCAGTTCATTTCAATTGAAAAGAAAAGAAAATGCCAGAAGACTCATGTGAGAATCTGTGACCTTGGGTGGGGACATCCCAGATTTATTGTTGGTGTGCGTGTCATATGGGTCACATGAAAACTTCTGAGTCATTGTGAATATCCATTTGGTTCTTCCCACTAGTGGGGACTGTTAATCAGGAATAAACTAGCATTTATGTCAGTTTCTACCCTTTTGGGACTCTAAAACCAACAACCCTTAGCCAACTTCAAACCCTGGGTATACTTCTGGCTTCCTAAGGAAACCACTACGATTCTTGCTTCAGCTGCAATGCTACCTGGCTCTTTCTAATTCAATCTCTAAGGACTGAAGCCGTTTCCATCTACGATTTATAAACATTATTATTTTATTATTATCAAATTTATTTGCCATCCATCTCGCAGTGAAGAAAGGACTGAGCGGATAATTATGATTTAATTAATGCTTTAAGCTGCCCAGAGTAGTTTTGTTACAAGATGGGTAGCAAATAAGATTGATCGATCAATATAAATGATATAGAGATAAGATTGATAGGATAGATAGACAGACAGACAAAGAGACTGACTTCATGAGCTCAGCTAACAAGGCTTATTCAATAAACCATAGTTTTAAAGTTATAACAATGCTAGGCCCAAACTAAAAAGTACCACCGGTATGCCAACAATTTTCAGGTCTGTATTTTCTTTCCATCAAACTGCTAAATTCTATATTAGGATCTGTTTTTAGCACAGGACCAAAAGGAGGTGCTCAGATCCGGGCATGTGGGCTCAACTTCTACTGGACAAGGTTACCTTTCCTTTCTCTTCAAGACAGGTTTACATCTTGGGGGAACTTTTGAATTCAGGCTGAAATGTCATTCAGTATTTGAATATGCCTGAACAATTAAGACCAGCTAGTTAGCTACACTCAATGCTGAAAATATCAGGAGTGGCCAGAGTAAGATGCGCTTAACTTATATCTTGTTTGGAATTATTAAATTCTGATGTGTCGAGATTCTTCTAAAAATATATTTGTAAGTTTTAATTGGACCGGAAAGTTAGAGCCAGACTAATGTTTCTCAAACCTGGCAGCTTTAAGATGCATGGACTTCAACTCCCAGAATCCCCAAGCTGGCTGGGGAATTCTGGGAACTGAAATCCACACAAGGTTGAACAACTGGGCTACACAACCTGGCTATAAAAACCATGCAGTGTTTTTGTTTCAATCTCTACTCTGTTGACTCAGGACCGTTTTGCACACTTCCAGCCACTGCAGCCCCGTGATGTATATTCAGATCCTTGACAACTGGTTCATATTTATGACGGTCGCAGTGTGATACCCTAACCTTGACAAGCAAAGCCAAACGGGGGAGACAGATTTACTTAACAACCGTGTTACTAACTTAACAGCTGCAGGGATTCACTTAAACAAACGTGGCAAGAAAAGGTGTAAAGTGGGGCAAAACCCACTTAACAACTGTCCTGCTCAGCAATGGAAATTCTGGGCTCAGTTGTGGTCGTAAATCAAGGACTACCTATAATGTGTAGCTTTAGTTATTATATCTGACACGTTTTCCCATGCCTGGACGTTTTAATCTACCCCCCAGAAAGGCAAATCCTGGAAATAAAAGAAAGAAAGTTAACATTGATCACTTAAAACCTCTGGGAGGCATCTGAATTTCCTCTTTATTACCCTTCTTGCGAGGGGAAGACTTTTATTTATCTGGGGGGGGGGGGGGGGGGGTTGAAATGAAAAATAGATTTTGACTACTCTGTTGCAAGAGAGAATTGCTTGTGTGTGTGTGTGTGTGTGTGTTTACACAAATAAGGTTACATTTTAGGTTGTTGACTGTGTTAAAATATAAGAAAAAATAAAACAGAAGAAAAAGCTCAAAATACAGATAGTCCTCAACTTACAACAGTTCATTTAGTGGCCATTCAGTTACAACGGTGCTCAAAAAAGTGACTTAGGACTGCTTTTCACACATACGACCATTGCAGCATCCCCATGGTCACACGATCTACACTCGGATGCTTGGCAACTGACTTGTACTTATGTCGGTTGCAATGGGGGAGGGGGAAAAGCAGGATTCACTTAACAACAGTTTGACTAATTTAATAACTACAGGGATTCACTCAACCACTGGAGGCCAGAAAAGGACGCAAAATGGGGCAAATTCACTTAACAAATGTTTTACTTAGCTGTGGTCTGAGACTGTAAATGATGGTTCTTGCAGCAGAAATTTTGGGCTCAATCGATTTCTAACATTTAAGCAGGCATAAAGATTTTGGGGAGTAGTAAATACAAATGGATGACCTCACCAGCAGGTAACATCTATTTCCTAGCTCCAGTGTTCTTGTTAGGAAAATTAAATAAGTGTAATCTTTAGGAAACATTAATTGTGCTGTCTAAAAGTCCCCTATTGTGGGAAGGATGCTCTTTATTATTTGGGATGCTTCTTAGGGATTTTGGCCCTCCATTTCAGCATGGAAATTTTTAAAAATATTTTCCCTTCGCATGTAGCATGGACTGGGAATTTCAAAGGTTATTGGTGGATTGTAGCCTGCTTCATTCCTGGTGACTTAACCACGGTATTTAGGCTTAGGTATGCTGGAGCCTCACATCTGCAAGGTTGAAGATTCTGCAATTCCTGCCTGTAGGAAGTTGCCTTTTAATAACTAGGTTTAGCAACTTCTACTTTATAATTAATTCCGTTCTCCATGTACAAAGTGAGATCAAAATCACCCATAAGAATAATTATTTCAGAGAGTACTTCTTTCAAAAAAGAGAAATATTTCAAGCTGAGCACATAATTAAACAGGGGATTGGGGATAACCTCTCACTCTGGATCTACTGGGTAATTCTGACTGGTAACTTTTTCTCAGCCCAACTGTGATCTTACAGTGTTGTAAAAGGCTAAAGCGATGAGTAATAATGCTGCTGCCAATGCCTCACAGGAAACGTGAGATATAAATGTAATAAAATAAATAAACCTCCATTTAGGCATCTCTATGTAAAATGAGCGTGGGTGGGTGGGTGAAACGGATGATCTGCAGAATTACCATTCTGAATGCATCGTTGCTTTGTGAGGTGATTCCAAACTTTTATAGCATACATTCCTCTTCGTGACATTAAAAAAAAACAAAAAACAGTCACAAGTTCAGGAGTAGGAACACAAGTCACACCTGTATTCAAATCAGTCGCTATAAAGCGAGCCAGAAACTTTCAGAGGTTCTGATCGTCCTGTCAACTCTGCCTGAAATTAATATTAAAATAAGGCAGGCTTGAATTACAGACCTAATGAGCAATCAGCTGTTTAATACCCTGTGCTACTTAAGGGCACAAAGATTAAAAAAAATCTACAATTCACAGATATTATTAAATTGACAATAGCACCAAAAGAAGGCTAAGGAGGAACATTTCTTTGCTTAGCTCATGGAATTTTAATATTCATTTTCGTTTTGAGTTAGACAAAAAACACCCTTTGTATTAGCAATATATATATATATATGCATGCATTACACACACACACACACACACACACAAAATGAGAACACAAACCCAGTACTAAACAAACCTGCAAACTCTGTATTACACTAACATCCAAAATGTAGTTACTCAATATGGGATCTACTATCCTATGTTATAAGACTACAAGTTATTGGGGGTTCAATATCCTCAAATAATTTCTGTGAAATAAGCAATGTTTGATTCATGTATGCATCTGTATCCCACCTTTATTATTGTTATACGTAACAATAATAGGCAGCAAACATATTCAAAATACCTTCCTCCTATTTTCAGCACAACCACCACCACCCTGTGAAGTGAATTGGTTGAGAGAAACTGAATGGGCCGAAGTCATCCGGTTTTCAAGCCTTAAGGCAGGACTAGAATTCAGTCTCCTGGTTTCTAGCCTGGTGTGTTAATCACTAGACCAAACTGGCTCTATATTCTAGCTCTGATTAACAGGTTTGTATGATTAAATATACTGATATTGCTGTCAGCTGTTAATTGTATATCACCATTGTATCTGGGTTGGGAATGTATTAAAATCCAGTATATTTTTTGCATGTAAAATGGCCATGGACTCTTAAGTATCTTCTTGCCTCTTCAGTTTAGGTTACAGGTAGTCCTCATCTTATGACAACTGAGCCCCAAATTTCTCTTGCTAAGTGAGACGGTTGTTAAGTGAGCTTCGGCTCATTTTATCACCTTTCTTGCCACAGTTGTTAAGTGAATGACTGCAGTTATTATTGTGGTTATTAAGTGAATCTCGCTTCCCCATCGACATTGCCAGAAGTACAAAGGGAAATCACATGATCCAGGGACATTAAAACTGTCATAAATGAAAAAGTTGTCAAGCATCTGGATTTTGATCACATGACATGGGATGCTGCAACAATCGTTAAGTATGAAAAACAGTCATAAATCACTTTTTTCAGGCCATTGTAACTTTGAGCCGTCAGTAACCTGTTGTAAGTTGAGGACTACCTTATTAGTTATAAATGTGCAAGTGAACAGAGGGTTAAAAACAGAAACAGCCATATTCTTTAAGGAAATTACTTTTACTGTTAACTGCAAGGATATGACTTTGACATCACCAACCCAGACTACTCTGTAGGTGGATGAATGTGGGAGAAATGTTTAATTCCAGGCAGGATTTGTGAGAATTATATCCATAACTGTCTCGCTTAGCAAGAATTATATGAGTGACATCATCACTTAAAAGTCCAAGTATTTCCTGAATTCTTCTAACTAAATCCTGTTCATGGAGTTTTAAAACGTTAAGAGGGTTACCCTAAATCTATAATTGTATAAAAAAATATTTAAAGGAAAAAGAATGGGAGACTTAAACCTTCTAAAGCAAAAAGTTGAATCAAGGTGTGGGAGCCAACTTCACATCTCTGCTGTTATGACGCAATGTTAGCAAAAGCTTTACCCGAATATACCATAAAAGGTCCCTCCCTAGAAACTCCTAATAGAGATTTCCTAAACCTCACATGCTAGACAGGATGAAGTTAGAAAGTGAAAGTAAAAACAAGCGCTAGAAAGTAGATAGACTGCTATAAAAAGAATGAAAAAGAAAATGCATCTCAAACTCATTTATGTGATGCCTAAGCAGGTTTCCTACTACCTTCTGACACTGAATAGTTATGCTCTTACCTAACAAATTATATTGGATTATTTGATATGAATGTTTATAGATTTTAACACGTGGAAAGCCCATTCGGCGCAGTGTAGCGTTATGTCTACGTGACTTGTAGTTCTTTCCTGCCAGCTTATTCTTTTTAAGATCCAAATGGACTGCTTTGTTGCCTTTATTGTGCCAAACCTGTTCTTATGGATATTCCACTTTACATAATCCAGGAAGTTAATAAACCCAATCCTTTTACATTGTCTTCCTATGGCTGAACAAAGCAACTTCAGCGACCAGGAAGCTTTAGGATAAGCACATAACGTAAATGAAGACCAAACCAACCATCTCACCTGCATACTTTGCACAATAGTATCCAGCAGGTCAGTTAAGGCTACATTCCCATGACAAGTTAATCATATGTAGCCTTAACCTTAGTTTAGGGGGGTGAAATTTGGGGGGGGGGGGCAGGATTGAGCATACTGTGTGAAGCAGACAATTTGCTTATGATGCAATTCCATTTACTATCTGACACTAAAAAATAAGATTATTTAAATGTAAGAAAAGCTTTGAGGGGCTGAGGATGGGGGAAGTGCTGCTTAAGCTTGGTTGTATTCTTGTAGACGTTTCATTACCCAACTAGACAGCATCATCAGTACTAAAAGAGAAGAGTTTGCAATGAGGAGGAGGAGGAGGAGGAGGAGATGATGATGATGATGTTGACAGGGTCCTTGGTGCTTTCTGAGCTTGGAGGTTTTCTTGCAGACGTTTCATGATACAAATAAGTAACATCATCAGCTCTACAGAAGGTGGTTTATGGTAGTGGTAGTGGTGAAGGAGGAGGAGGAAAGCTATTGGGTCCTTTCATTACCGTTTCAATTTTTTCACCAGCACTGATGTTACTTAGTTGGGTCATGAAACGTTGGGAAAAAAACCCACCCAGCTCAGAGAAGCACCAAAGACCCCATAGCGGCCTTCCTCTCCTCCTCCTACTCTCCACAAATTCCTCTCCCTCCTAGCCCTGATGATATTACCTAGTTGGGTCATGAAATGTCAGGAAGAAACACCTCCCCCCAACTCAGAGAAGCACCAAGGACCCCACAATCCTTTTTTACTCCTCCTCCTCCTCTCCACAAACCCCCTTCCCTCCTAGCCCTGATGATATTACCTAGTTCGGGTCATGAGACGTCTGCAAGAAGAAAAAAACCCCAGCTCAGACACCGCCGAGTCCTCTTTTTTCTCTTCTCTTCCTTCTCTCCGCAAACCCTAACCCTAACTCTCCTTGCCCTGATGATGTTGGTTCGCGAAATGTTGGGAAGAAACCCACCCAGCTCAGAGAGTACCAAGACCCCCACAATCCTCGTCCTCCTCTCCACAAACTCCCCTCCCTCCTAGCCCTCTTGATGTTACCTAGTTGGGTCAGGAAACGTCTCTGCAAGAAAACCAGAGAGAGGATCGCCTGGTGGTTCCCTTTCCCTCCCCCAAGACAGGGAAGGAACACCCCCCCACACTTCCAAGGAAAAACCTTTGGGCTGATGAATGGGGGGGGGCAGGCAAAGCATCCCAGCTGGGCCTCCTCTTCGGCCCCCCACTTCGCCCAAAGCCGCTTTCGTAACGTCAGGAGGCGCCGCCGCCCATCCGAAGACGCGCGGGGGGGGGCGCGGGGGGAGGAGGGCCCCTCCCTCTTTCTCTCTCTCTCTCCTCCCCGGCCCATTTTAACTCCCTCCTCCTTGAGGGGAGGGGGCGGTCTCTCACCTCAGATGCCCCCCCTCCTTGTCCCGCTTTGCTTAGTCACCCTCCCCCCCTTAGGAAGTGAGAGCCCCCCCTCAACTCCCCCCCCCCGCGCCGCCATCGAGAGGCCTCCTCGCCCCCTTCCCGCCGCCGCCCCGCCTCAGGCTCCGGCGGGGCCGCCCCGGCCGCCCGGCGGAAGCGCGGCCCCGGCACCTCGCCGGCGCGGCCCCGAAAGCCGAGCGGCTTCCTGAAAGCGAGGAGAGACACCCCCCCTCCCCCCAGGCCGGCAGTCCTTTCGCCCGCTCGCCCACCCTGGGCTCGGCCGGCCCGTCGTCCCCGCGCGCGCCCCGCCTCTCGCCGGCCCCGGCCCGGCGGCCTCAGCCTGGATGTTACCTTCATCAGCCTCCTGCTGGCCGCCATCTTGGATCTGCTGCCGCTGCCCCACAATGCATAGCGGCGGCGGCGACGGCGCTTCCTGGAAGGCAGGCCGGGCGGGCAGGCAGGTCGGGCGGGCGGGCGCGAGAAACAGGGTGATGTTGGCGTGATTGAGGCGAGCCTGGCTGGTCGGGAGGGTGGGGAAAAGAGGAGGAAGAAGAGGAGGGGGAAGGGGAAGGAGAGGAGGAGGAAGAAGAGGAGGAGGGGGAAGAAGGGAGAAAGGGGAAGGAGAGGAAGAGGGGGAAGAAGGAAGGAAAGGAGGAAGGTGTGAGTGAAGGTGGAGAAGGAGAAGGAGGAGGAGGGGGAAGAAGAAGAGGAGGAAGAAGAGGAGGGGGAAGAAGGAAGGAAAGGAGGAAGGTGTGAGTGAAGGTGGAGAAGAAGAGGAGGGGGAAGAACAAGACAAAGAGGCGGAGGGGAGGAGAGCGTGAAAGTTGAGGAGAGAAGAAAGGATGAGAAGGGCAGCAAAGTGTGGGTGAAGATGAAAGGGAGGAAGGATGGGAAGACTGAAGACAATGAGATGAGGGTGAAGGAGCAAATGAGAAGAGTAGGATGGAGGAAGACAAGCTGAAAAAGAAGGGGAAGATGGAGTAGAGCAACAAAGTCAGGAGGAGGAGGAGGAGGAGGAGGAGGAGGAGGAGGAGGAGGAGGAGGAGGAGAAGAAGAAGAAGAAGAAGAAGAAGAAGAAGAAGAAGAAGAAGAAGAAGAAGAAGAAGAAGAAGAAGAAATGATGGTGAAGCAGCAAGTGAGAAGAAGATGGAAAAAGAAGGGGAGTATGTGAAGATGGAGAAGAAGAGAAAGAGGAACAAAGTGATGGTGAAGACAAAAGGAAGAAAGGAATGAAGGCTGGGAGGAATGTGGTGATGAAGAAGATGACACGGTGGGGGGAGGACCATGTGAGAAGAGGAGGAGGATGGAGAAAGAAGGAGGAAGACAGAAAATGGAGAAGAAGAGGAAGGTGGAGAAGAGGCAAACGTGAAGACGAAGGAAGAGGAAAAAGGGAGGAATGTAGAGGATGAAGGCAGGATGATGGTGAGGGAGCAAGTGAGGAGGATGGAGAAAGGAGGAGGAAAACTGAAGATGGAGAAGAGGAGCAGAAAGGTGAAGAAGAGGAACAAAGGGATGGGGAAGAGGAAGAAAAGGATGGGAGGAATGTGGAGATGAACAAGAAGATGATAGTGAAGGATCAAGTGAGAAGAAGAGGGGGATGGAGAAAGGAACAAGGGGACCGTGGAGATGGAGAAGAGGAGGAGGAAAGTGAACTAGACGAGCAAAGTCTTGATGGTGAGGAAGAAAGTGAGAAGAAGTGCAAAACGCAGAAGAGGAGGAAGAAAGGGATGAAGAAAAAGAGGAAGGACCTGAGGACAATGAAAAGGAAAAATGTAGGGAATGATGATGATAAAGACAAAAGTGAAATTATGGATTCAATTATTCTTCCATTCAGTATTTTAAAAGAGATTTTTGTTTGGAACTGGTGCCTGTTTCCTGTTGGCCTTCTGGCTGTAACAGATTAGATCTGATTTGATTTGGTGCTCTCATCTGGTTACCTCCCCAATTAATTTAAACATTTTTTTAAAACTGCATTTGATCCAGCCTAGAAAATTAAACCCCCAAAAGCAAGCATATTCTCCTTTGCATTGTGGACTGACTCCATTTCTCCCTCTGTTTTTTAAAATAATAAATCACCTTAGAGTATGGTGTTTTTATTGTTCTCAGTGGCTTTGGATACAATATGTAGAAACAAAGGATGTAAACGAAGATATAAACAAATCAGCAAATTCCTAAGGTTCCCCTCTCTGGTTGATAAAAAGATTTGTTTGTTTTGATTTTGATGTGTATTTTCTTACTGGCTGCTTTGAGAAGCTTAAAAATACAACGTTGTGTATTGATAGGCGAGTTGTAGGCGAGGATGACATCAGCGTTTTCATAGCAGCCGGTATAAGATTTTGAAGCCATTAATAATCCATGTAACCTATTTTGCAGACGAGCTTAAATTAGCCAGTGAAGCAAAAATAAGGGATGGGTTTTTGATTATGCAAGGCGCGTGTTGCTTTTCTAGGGACAAACAATTCACTTTCTTAGCTGTCTTTGCATTCTTCTTACAGAGTGGAACCGCAGGGTATAAATGAAATAAATAAATTAGAAATTAAAAAGTAAACAGGCATAGATGGGGAGCAGCAGTAGCGTTGGCAAATACTATGATAGGACGTAATTTGGGGAAGGGTCCTGGAAACCAGCTTCGCATCCCCGTATGGAGACAAACCCTGATTTATTGATTACCTTTAGCTTGTCTGATAACTGAACAAAGGTAGGAAGTGTAAGGAAGTCCTCGACTTAACGGCACAATTGGGAACAGAATCTCTATTGCTAAGCAAGATGGTTGATGAGTTATGCCTGACTGTATATGACCCTTTTTGCTTCCATTGTTAAGCAAATCACTGCAGTCATTAAGTGAATCATGCTGTCATTAAATGAATCTAGCTTCCCCCACTGACTTCGCATGTTGGAAGCCAGCTGCGAAGGTCGCAAATGGTGTGATTACAGGACTCCCGGAGGCTGTGACCATCGTAAATACCTGTGGATCTCCAAGCGGCCTAATTTTGATCATGTGATTGTGGGGAAATGCTACGATGGTCATAAGTGTGAAGACTTAGCTTAAAGAAAAGTTTAGAGCTTTAAGAAGGATGTTTACCAGGAAAAAAAAAAAATTCTATGAGGCTAACAGGTGTGTGCGTGTGTGATTTCAATTTACTCAGTTAATTGGAGTTAGTTGGATTTTTATTGGTCTGAAAGTGAATTTTAAAGTATGTTAAGAGGAAGTTTTAAAAAGATGCATTAGAATGGTTTGATTTTAGAAATGTTTTTTTTTTTAACTTTAGTTTTTAAAATGGATTAAAATGGTATTTTTCCCTTTAAGGTTAAAGAATCTGAAAGAATACAGTGAATTTTATTTATACAAATGGTGATAGTTTATAAAGATTATTAAGTTATCTTTATATTAAATGATATATGTGTGTATATATTTGTGTGTGTGCTTGCATGTATGCATATATGGTATATATGTGTATGATTTCTATAGTAAGGAAGGTAAAGCAGAAATGTAACATTGATTGTTTTAATCAGAGGAGGATATATTTAATTATGTTTTTTATTTGGATATCTGGATTTTGTGCTTGTGATAAAAAAAAAAATGAAACTGACTTTGGTTTTGCCGATTAGATAGATTTGTTCTAGAAATGGTTAGTTATAATATGTAAAAGTAAATATTTTTTTTTCGTGTATTTTATTTTAGATATTGATAAAACAAAGTTCTGGGGGGAAAAAGGGTTATAAAGTCACTTTTTTCAATGCGGTTGTCCCTGAACAAATGGTTGTGAGTCAAGGATTACATATGTTGTCTGAGTCAGCCAAATTAAAGGTGCCTTTAAATTCTCAGATCTTAAGGGCTGCTGTGATAATGTTGCAATGGTTGTCTAAATGGTTGCATTTACTTTCTTAAGTAATGCTCATATGTGCCACTGGATGGCAGAAAACTCTAAGAAATCCAGGGCATCTCTCTTTTACAGAAGGAGTTAAGTTTTCCTGTAATCTAAGAATAACAGAATTGGACTTCCAGGGATGGAAGGGGGAAGCCGTTCCATCTGTTAATTGACCTGTCGAGAAATGTCTCCTTATTTCTAGATTGGATCTCTTCTTGATTAGTTTCCATCCATTCCTTACTTGTCCTGCTTTGGAGAATAGGTTGACCCTCCTCTGTGGCAGCCCCTTAAGTATTGGAAGGCTACAGTCGTGTCACCTCTAAATCCTTCTCTTCATTATATTAGACATAGTTTGCAAAGGGAAACTCAATGCGCTTGCTGTAAGCACCATCCTTCATCCGTTGTATCTTTCCACCTTGTTCCTATAGACGAGGGGGTGAGGGAGGGAACTGTGTCATTCAGGATTTGCTAAAGATGAAACTTTGGAAATTCATATAAACATACATCACGCCTCTAAAGAGCAAGTTTGTTGGATGAATGTATTTTTAGAGCTACGAAGACACGTGTAACGTATGTAAACATGGGGAAGGGATGCAGTCATGGTCCCATTTTGATTTTTTGGACAGACTTCAGAGAGTAATTAGGACTGCAGAAAAAACAACTGTTGTTATTAGCCTGCCTTCCATTGAGAACCTGTATATTGCACGAGTCAAAAAGAGGGCTGTGAAAATATCTACAGATCCCTCACATCCCAGACATAAACTGTTTCAACTCCTACCCTCAAAACGACACTATATAGAGCCCTGCACACCAGAACAACTAGACACAAGGACAGTTTTTCCCCGAAAGCCATCCCTCTGCTAAACAAATAATTCCCTCAACACTGTCCAACTATTTACAAAGTCTGCACTACTATTACTATTCATCTTCTCATCCTTACTATCACCCATCTCCTCCCACTTATGACAATGACTGTAACCTTGTTGCTTGCATCCTTACAATTTTATTGACTTTTTATTAGTATGATTTGATTGCTTATTGTACCCTATGATTATTAAGTGTTGTACCTTATGATTTCTTGACTCTTGACCAATGTATTTTTTATGTACACTGAGAGCATTTGCACCAAGACAAATTCCTTGTATGTTCAATCACACTTGGCCAATAAAGAATTTTATTCTATTCTATTCTATTCTTTGTGGACACCCCTGAATGGCAGTGGTGGGATCCCCTCCACAGTTAAACCCCACAAAAATCACCTTATAAAATAATCTTGAGTTTTAGATTTAGCCTGGTTCAACAACTATATTATCACAAGTTACTATAAATTGAAAAATCAATAATGAAAAATCAATCTACGTCTCTGGTACCAATTTTTTTTTAAATGGACTCTTTTGTATTTAAAAATATCATTTTAAATGTTGATATAATTCCAAAGGAAATAGAATACAGCAACTCTTACAGGGCTAATTCCTAAGGTTTCTAGCAATTTATTAAGTAGTATTTACATGGCGTGTGTTTATGTCTGTGTATCCAGAGTGCTTTTCTCTTTTTTTTGAAGATAAAAGCTTTTTATGACTAAAAAAACATTGACCAAAATATCCTTTTTTGCTTCTTGTTTTTGTACGTTGAATGACTTGCCCATTTCCCAGCTCTCTCTCTTAATGTTTTCTGATGCTGGGGGGGAAATTACCAAGGTCAACAGATAGAAGAAATGGGAAAACCTGTGGTTGCCTTTACTAATTAAAGTCCCAAGGGACAGAGGGGTGAATCTGAAAAGGGAATGTTCCTTTCACCAACTAGTTTTTTAAGAAAAAAACCTTTTAGATAAGTATCTTTCGAACACAGAACAATAGAGTTGGAAGGGTCCTCGGAGGTCTTCTAGTCCAACCCCACCACAAGCTCAAGCAGGAGACGTACAAAATAAATTCATTCTTTCCTTCTTTCAAAAGTTATGGAGGGGGAAAGAAATTCTAAAACAATCTGAGAAAAGAGGCAAAAACAGGTGTCTCGCTTGGAGGGGTGAAAAACGTTCGGGGAATTTCAGCATCAGATGAACCCAGCTGGAGTCCCGTCCCCCAATCTTTGATCTTAGATGGGTGTGTGTTTTGTGTATGTGTGCGTGGTGTGTGTGTATTTCTCCCGTTCCCCCTGATACTTGTCACCTGCTAATTCAACTTGACTCATTGGGGAGACATTACGTCAAGCCCTCTGCTAAATCCTGTCACTTTCAGAGCCAGAAATCGTGATAAATAACAACAATAATTTTCTTTCCATGACTTTCACAGGCAAACTTTTTCTTTTTTCTTTCCTTCCCTTTTCCTCCTTCCCTCCCCTTTCCTTTCCTTTCCTTTCTTTTCCTTTCCTTTCTTTCCCTTCCCTTTTCCTCCTTTCCTTTCCTTTCCTTTCCCTTTCCCTTTTCCCTTTCTTTTCTTTTCAGCTGGGAGAAATGGGCATTTCCACACGGCTGATCCTGAAAAGATTTTTAACCTGCTTGAAGGTTGATAGAGCAATGTGGCTTCGGTTTTTAAATGAATCTCCTCGTGGTTGCACGGGAGTCTGTAGTGATACAGGGAGTCCACAAGGAATGACAGTTCATTTGGTGACCAAAGTTACAAAGGCATTGAAAAAAAGTGACTTATGACCATTTTTTCACACTTACGGCCATTGGAGCATCCTCATGGTCAGGTAATCAAAATTCAGACACTTGGAGAGTATTATGAGGTCTGGAGTAAAATGTATCAACAGCTAGAGTCAAGGAAAAAGAAAGAAAGGGTTGATGCTTTATAGGAATGAAAGTTAAAGTTTTGTAAACCAAAGAGAATAGAATATAAATATGAGATGATATGAATGCATGAGTATAAAAGACGGTTGTAAATATGTAGATAATTGTAGATAAATGTAAATAGAAATAATATGCAGCTAGCACTGTACTAATAAAATAATGGAAAAAGGAAATTAACTATTATGTGTATCTCTATATACTAAAGCTTGTATGGTCAAAATGATGGCCAAGAAAATCGCAGTGTTCAATTTGTTTTTAATGTTTATTCAATAAAATGTTTGTTTTTTTAAAATTTGGACGCTTGGCAACTGGCATGTACTTATGACAATTGCAGTGTCCTGGGGTCACATTTTGCACATTTTCTGATCAGCAAAATCACAGGGGAAGCCAGGTTCACTTAACAACCATGTTGTTAACAAGTGCAGTGATTCACTTAACGAGCCTGGCAAGGAAGGTCATAACAATGGAGCAAAACCCACTCCGCACCTGTCTTGCTTGTCTGTATTCCGCTGATACATTACAATATCCTAGATTCTCAGGAAGAAATCAATCATGCAAATGAAAGCCAACCCCATCGAAAAGAATTGGCAGCTGCAATTTCATGTCCTTTATATAATAACGATCATAATTCTTAAAACGGAATGGGTGTGCCTGTGGTGAAAAATTTGCATCCAGTCTGTTTTCACTCAAGTGTCCCCGGCGAAGCAGGCAATAATTTTCCTGCCACTTTGATAACAATTTTCTTTTTGCCGTTCCAGCCAGATTCCTGCAAAAAGGAAAAAAAGGAAAAAAAATGGAAGTGGGAGGCCTTGGATCCTTGCAGACCGTGTGTGTGTGTGTGTGTGTGTGTGTGTGTGTGTGTGTGAAGTCGCTGGCCTTGTGTGTGCCGCACTGCATTTTCGTGTCAGGTTTGGCACGAGTCCTGAATTTATGGATGTAAAATTTCCTGGCTCGGCTCTTCAGTTCCTCTGCTGCTCGGAGTTCTGGATTGTTGCCCAGACTCTATAAGTCTAGTATGTAAAAGCTGTCGGATGCCTAGAATGATATTTGAACTCTTGGAGACAAAAGGTAGAAAAAGAGAGGGGGAACAAAAAAGAGAGAACCAGATTCCAGGTCAAACGGTGACCCAGTCCTCCAAAATACACAAGAGGAAGTGGAAGGCCTCGAGGGGGCCTTCCAAAGTTTGGATGAAATCTCAAAACTCTTCCAAACGATACAGAAAAAAAGGCAGTGAGGTACGAGTAGCTACACAGTGAGTATCTACACTTAGGGGCCATTAAGGAGTTTTTAGCTGAGTTTTCATGCAGGGCCAACGACACTAAATCAACCTTTGCTTCAGTGTTGACCTCACCTATAATTTAGGGTTGACTTCCTTGCTGCTTGGCAATGTGGTCCTCTCAGAAAATTGTGTTGCTCCTGAGACACGTTGCTCGTAGACAAGCTTGGTTGATATTCTAAAAGAATCAACTTCTCTAGGAATCTTCTTTGTAGGAAAAAAACAAAAAACCAAAGTAAAAGCGAAGCAAAAAACCCCTTGACCTTCAAAGCACATCGAATTATGAATTATGCTTCAGGGGTGCGGAAGTGACAAAGCTAAAAAGGAAAACAACAAAAGTCCAAAGCATCTCTGTCAGCACTCAACCCCCAGATAAATCGAGATTAACCGCAAGATTAACACTAGAGCAATAATCAAGTAGTAAACAATACCCCCGTACCCCAATCGAGGAACTACCAATTCAATCACAGTAAGCAACATCCTGATCAATCAATCTTCAAGAAAACCACTAAGCTCACAGAGCGCCAAGGACCCTACAGTTCTCCTCCTCCTCCTCCTCCTCCTCCTCCTCCTCCTCCTCTTCTGCACAAATCCCACTCCCTTCTAGCACTGATGATGGTTGGGCAATGAAATTTCTGCAAGAAAACTCAGGGAGCACTAAGGACTCCACAGTTCTCCTCCTCCTCCTTCTCCACATCTTCAAGAAAACCACCAAGCTCAGAGCACCAAGGACCCTACAGTTCTCATCCTCCCCCTTTCTCCTCTTCTCCTCTCCACAAACCCTACCCCCTTCTAGCACTGATGATGTTACCTAGTTGGGCAATGAAATGTCTGCAAGAAAACTCAAGAGAGCACCAAGGAATCTACAGTTTTTCTCCTTCTTCTCCTCCACATCTGTAAGAAAACCACCAAGCTCGGAGAGCACCAAAGACCCTGTTTCCTTTTAAGATTAGAACCCAGGTTCCAGCAAACATCCTCTTCACAGAAACAAGGAGTACAATCCCATTTTAACAGGCTGCCTTCTCAACATTGATGCGTGTCTGTTAAAGAGAAGAGCGCCCTCTCGTTTTGATATTAAATGGCATCAAATCCAGGTTCCCAGACTGAAGCATGTGTGAGTGGTTACCCGGTTGGGAGTTGGGGCATCTCAAGAGCCTCCCTTGAGGTTGTAGAAAGTTGATTTGGGAGCCAGCTAACCTGAACTGAAAACACTTTTCATGCCAAGGGAAGAGGGTTGATCTGGGCCCCCTTTTTCTGCTGCTGCCCTCAATCCCACTCTCTGTTGCTGCTTTCAACCCATGGCGGGTCAAGAGTTTAGCATCTCGGCTGACTGCCAAATCACCAGGCCTGCACTCTACATCTGCAATGCATTTGGGACCAACGATGAAAGTGATAATAAAGCAAACTCTGGCTGTGCCAAAGGATTGAAACTTCTTCCATCATGGCGTGACAAGCATGGTCATAATTTGCTACTCTGGACCTGAAAAAGTTGTCTTTCCAGTCTTGCAAAAATAATAATAATAATAACAACAACAACAATAAAAAGATCTAAACCAAATCCACAGCCAGACGGGGAGAATAATGCAGTATTGGCTTAGCCTTGGCCGGTAATGAGAAGGAGCCAGTTGTGTGAGTCCTTTGGAATTAACAAGGGTGAGGTTTGCAAAGTGAATGCGCCCTTAATTTTGTTCTTTTCTTCTGCATACTAGGAGGTATGTGGACATCTTTTGTGTAAAGTGATGGGCGAAAAAGTGCAATCTCCGTTTGAAATAAGTCTGGGAGGAGTGCATCCAGATATGCAAGGGTTCTTGACTCTATCACCTTTCCTGGGAAAATTTGCTTTCCACTACCTTATGTAGATAGAGGTGCTATGGCTCAGTGGTTAAAGATGCTTGTCAGTGGGAAAGCTGATAGCCTGGGTTAGAGACCTGAGCACAATGGGGTGAGTTCCCATACCTTGCTCCAGCTCCTTCCCACCTAGCAATTTGAAAGCATGTAAAATGCAAGTAGATAAATAGGTACCACTTTGGTGGGAAGGTAACAGTGTTCTGTGTGCCTCGGTGTATAACCATGCTGTCCAAATGACTGTGGAAGCATCGTTGGACAATGCTGACCCCCTCAGTTAAGAAAGGGAGATGAACACTGCCCCCTAGAATCAGATATGACTGGACAGTTGTGTCCGACTATTTTTTGCAGAAAGATCCCTTTCTCTTCTAAAAACAGCCCCTGTTCTCTTGACTGGAAGTGGCCAGGTTAGGATTCAGACAAGATGATGTAATGGCATGTGAGAAAGACCTTGGGAGTCTGGGTGAAGAGCCAAGGGAATGGTCAGATAAAAGATGGCATAGTCCACAGCTGCATAATGGGTAGCAAAAGAGGCTCCGGTCCCTAGTTCCTTGACCATAAAGGATATGGCTGTAATGGTATATGGGAAAGACTTTGGGAGATTTGGGCAAAGAGATGCTGCCAAGGGAGTGGTCAGATAAGGGACTGCTTAGTCCTCAGCTGGACAATGGGTGGAGAAGGAAGTTTAGAAAAGACCATTCCTAGTTACTCAGGCTGTAAAGGAGAGGGCTGTAATGGTATGTGAGGAAGACCTTGGAAGATGGGAAGAAGAGATGCTGCCTGGGGAAGGGTTAAATAAGAGATGGCATAGCCCACAGCTGCATAATGGGTGGGGAAAGTGGCATAGAAAGGATTCCCCCCTTATCTGACCACTCCCTTGGCAGCATCTCTTCGCCCAGTCTTTCAAAGTCTTTCCCATCCACCATTACATCCATATCTTTTATAACCAATTTAACTAGGGAGGGTCTCTTCTGAACCAATTTAACTAGGGAGGGTCTCTTCTCCATCCATTATGTAGCTGTGGGCTAAGCAGTCCCTTATCTGACCCTTATGAGTCCCTTGGCAGCATCTCTTTGCCCAGACCTCTCCCAAGGTCTTTCCCACATACCATTACAGTCATATCCTTCACACTCAAGGAACTAGGGACTTGCTACCCATTATGCAGCTGTGGGCTATGCCATCTCTTATCTGACCGTTCCATTGGCTCTTCACCCAGTCTCCCAAGGTCTTTCTCTCATGCTATTACATCGTCTTTAGAGGTGATATTCAGCCGGTTCTGACCAGTTCTAGAGAACCAGTAGAAGAAATTCTGGGTATTTCAAAGAACCGGCCAATACCCCCTCTGACTAGCCCCGCCAACTCCATCTCTTCTTTGCCTCCCATTGAGTCCCAGCTGATCAGCTGGGTCTTCTTTGGTTGCCCTGCAGAGGAGAACGGAGCTGAAAAGCAGGTTAGTGGGATGAGGAGGGAATGGGGATTTTGCAGTAACCTTCCGCTACCAGGCCCACCAAGTCACGTCCACATAACCAGTAGTAAAACAAAAAAAAGTGAATGCCACCATTGATTGTCTTGTCTCAATCCTACCCTGGCCACACCTAGTCAAGAGGAGGTGGTGTGTTGGGGGCTGATTTAAGAAGAGAAAACAGGGTTCTTTTTGCAAAAGATAAGCGGTGAAATGTATTTTCAGGCTTCCAAGATTCGGTCAACGTAGAGCTTTACGAATTAACTCATCCACTGGTGCCTCTTATCTGCTTTTCTACCCAGAGCTGAGAGATGGACGCCTTCAAGGCATGTCGCTGAAGGAAGGTTCTTCTCCATCCTACTTTGAGGTCTCCAGAAGGCGGCAGGCTCGGCCTGTTGCTTCTCTGCCCGAAGAGAACTGACAGATGCGAGTCTCTCTCTCTTTTTTTTTTTTCCCAAGCTCTTCTGGCACAAAACGGAGTGTGAAATATTTGAGATTTAGCTTCTTTGCTTCCAGGCCATTTGTGAATGGGGAGGGAGGGGAGGTGCAGAGCCAGATGTTGTGATCAGTGTCACACCTGGAGCTGATTACAGAAAAGTGAAATAAATGGAATGAGCAAAAGAACTAGGGCCAGTTGCGTTTGCGATGTTGGGTGAAAAGCAAAAAAACAACAACAACAAAGCCAAAATCTTCCCAATAACTAGATCTTAAATCTTGCAGGGTAAAGATGTTAATTACAATTCATGATTTCAACTTCCCCAGCTTGTCCTTTGGAAATATCTCTCTCTCTCTCTCTCTCTCTCTCTCTCTCTTTTTGTCTCTCTCTCTCTTTCTCTCTCTCTCTTTGTCTCTCTCTCTCTCTTTCTCTCTCTCTTTCTCTTTCTCTCTCTTTCTCTCTCTCTCTCCTCTCTCTCTCTTTCTCTTTCTCTCTCTCTTTCTCTTTCTCTCTCTCTTTCTCTCTCTCTCTCTTTCTCTCTCCCTCCCTCCCTCTCTCTCCCTCTCTCCCCTCCTCTCTATCTCCCTCCCCTCTCTCTTCCCCTCGCCTAGTCTCTCTCCCCCGCCCTCTCTCCCCTCCACTCCTCTCTTTTCCTCCCTCCCTCTTTCCCTTCCCCTCCTCTCTCTTTTCTCTCCTATCTCTCTCCCCTCACATCACTTTCAACTTTTTTTTTACTCTTTTCTATTTTGTGAAGCCCCCTAACACAGGGATAGAATCAAGATCACGTGAAGTGTTAATGCCACTCCATAAGGGCTTGGTAAGGCCATCCTTTCAATACTGCATCCAGATTTGGTCGCCATGATGTAAAAAAAGATGTTGAGACTTTAGAAAGCATGCAGAGAAGAGCAACAAAGAGGATTAGGGGACTGGAGGCTAAAATATATAAAGAACGGTTGCTGGAATTGGGTATGTCTAGTCTGATGAAAAGAAGGACTGGGGTGACATGACAGCAGTCTTCCAATACCTCAGGGGCTGCCCCAGAGAAGAGGGAGTCAAGCTATTCTCCAAAGCACCTGAAGGCAGGACAAGAAGCAATGGATGGACACTAACCAAGGAGAGAAGCAACCTAGAACTCAGGAGGGATTTCCTGACAGTGAGGACAATCAATCAGTGGAATAGAAGTTGCCTTTAGAAGTTGTAAATGTTCCAACACAGGAAGTTTTTAAGAAGATATTGGACACCTATTTGTCTGAAATGGCATAGGGCTTCCTGCCTGAGCAGGGGGGGTGGGCTAGAAGACCTCCAAGGCCCCACAAGTTCTGAAAGCAAGCCATTCCATTGATTATGGTTCTCACTGACAGGAAATTTCTCCTAAGTTCTAGGTTGCTTCTCTCTTTGAGACATTTCCAGCCATTACTTCTTGCCCTGCCCTCAAGAGCTTTGGAGAATAGATCGACCCTATCATCTCTTGGGACAGCTCCTCAAATATCAGAAGATGCTGTCATGTAACCCTTAGTCCTTCTCTTTGTTAGAGTAGACATACCCAGTTGGGGATGCAGTGGCTTGGTGGCTAAGACACCGACCTTGTCGATCAGGAAGGTCGGCAGTTCGAATCCCTAGCACCGTGTAGCGGAGTGAGTTCCCATTACTGGTCCCAGCTTCTACCAACCTAGCAATTCGAAAGCACGTAGAAAATGCAAGTAGAAAAATAGGGAACAGCATTCTGTGCACCTTCGGCATTGAGTCATGCCGGCCACATGACCACGGAGACGTCTTTGGACAGTGCTGGCTCTTCGGCTTTGTAATGGAGGTGAGCACCGCTCCCTAGAGCCAGAAACAACTAGGACATATTATGTGTCATGGGAACCTGGATCTTTAAACCCAGTCCCTGCAACAGTTCTTCATATGTTTTAGCCTTCGGGGAGCCATGCCAAAATGGCATGCAGGCTCCGAGGCTAGACAAGGTGCTCTGCTCTAAAACCAAGATTGGAAATCGAAGGAAGCAGGCCAAATCTTTCCCACCCAACTCTGAATCCATCGCTCGAGCGAGGCACAATCAGCACCGTCTCGGTTTGCGTGTCCCAAAGGGTTAAAACCTCTGAGAAAGGTGGGGATGTGTTGGCTCACTTTAGCAACACTCTCGTCTGGCAATTCCCACCCCACCCTGTTGAGAGAAAGGTTTGGCAAGGAGTACGAGAGAGGGAAGCATATTTCTGGGAAGGGCCGCAGAGACAGGTGTCTGCAGTGGGAAAAGGCCTGCGGATTTCGGGTGGTTGGGGAGAAGCCCCCATGCCAAGCTCTCGCCGCCTTCTCTCACACGCACAAATAGGCCATGCCTTCCGCACCCGACAAAGAGTGAAACCCCCTGCAGCCCCTTCGGCAACAATTGAACCCTCGCTCCACCCTTTCCAAGCTGCGTTGCCAGCTGTGGGAACCAATGTTTTGTGGGGCTGGGAAAATGCCATGTCTGGGTTTGCACTAACCCCTGAAACCACAATCCAGGGAATGGTGGATTTAGCAGAAAGAGGCCCATTTTCTGGGAACCCCTGAGACAGAAGCTGAAGGAGGTTGGTGGAGATCCCTTAGCACGCTATGGGAAAATGAGTCCCAAGGGCCTTTTTTTAATTTTGTTTTCTTCTTCAGAGACACTGGCAAGGGCTCGATAGGCACAAAGCGGGGGTGGTAAAAGGGATGGAGTTGCCCAAGATGGCAAAATGGATTCAAAAAGAAGAATTTATCTAGTTTGGGAGGGAGGAGAGTTGGTTTCCACTTGGAAACTGATTCTGGACTTTATGTTTGAAAATGGGGGTGGGGAGAAATTTGGGGGTTTGATGATGAGATTGATGTTGTTATAGAAATGTAGAAATGTAAAGCCAAAAGTAGAAGTAGAAATGTAAAGCCAAAAGGTTTAAAATGTAATTTTTCTGTGGAACTGAAATCCTTTGATAGTGTGGCAAATAAGCAGACCAACCAACAAACAAAGGATGTTGAGACTCAAGAAAGAGAGCAGAGAAAAGAAACAAAAATTAGGGGGCTGGAGGCTAAAACATATGACGAACGGTTGCAGGAACTGGATTATGTCCAGTCTAATGAAGAGAAGCATGGAGGGTGATAGGATAGCAATCTTACAATATTTGAGTGGCTGTCACGGAAAGAAGAAGGGGTCATCCAAAGCATCTGAAGGCCAGGCAAGAAGCAATGGATGGAAGCTTATCAAGGAGTGATCCAACCTAGAATGAAGGAGAAATTTCCTGACAGTGAGAATTTATCAGTGGGACAGCTTTTCTCCCAAAGTTGTGGATGCCTCATCGTTGGAAGTTGACCTCTAAAATCCCTTCCAACTCTCATTCTGTATGCTGTAAATATAGAGATTCAAAGACCATTAGACTTCTCACCTTTGCAATGCATTAATCATTGTGAAGAAGACAGCAAAAATAAAAAAAATAAAAACAGGACCTTGGACAGCTCCATAATGCTTGTTGATTGACCTTCCTTTTGGGCAACTGGGAAATGTTGTCTTAGCCAAAGTTTTAAATCAATGAAGGCTCTATATAAATTGTCAGATTGTGTAATAATGGCCCATTTCTGCCTCTTGGGACAAACTCTTTGGGTATTCATAGTGGTTCTCACCTAATTGTCCAGAACAAACTTTTAGGTTGTCTTGGGATGATGGAGAATTGAATGATAGAAAAGTTGAGTCCTTCCTTCTTCCAGAATTTTCTTCTGATTCCCCGCTGTGTTGATTTCTGTCTTCTGCAGTTCTCCAACAATTGAACAATTTACAGGTCATCAACGTACATTTTTCATTGTTAAGATCGTTTCAGTATCCCATCCCCATGGTGACATGATCAAAATTCAGACACTTGGCAACTGCTTCATACTTATGACAGTTGCAGTGTTCCACGACCATGCAACCTTCTGACAAGCAGTGTTAATGGGGAAGCTGGATTCACTTAACAACCAGATTACTAACTTAACGACTGTGGTGTTTCACTTAACAACTGAGGCAAAAAAGGTTATAAAACAGGGCCAAATTCACTTAACCAATGCCTTAACATAAGCTGAGATGGAGAGGTTGAAATGATAGATCAGGGGTCTTCAAACTTGACAGCTTTAAGACTTGTGGACTTCAACTCCCAGAATTCCTCCTCCTGTCATGTTAACTCAGGAATTCTGGGAGTTGAAGTCTACAAGTCATAAACCTGCCAAGTTTGAAGACCCTTGGCTAAATGTCTCATTTGAAAGACAGCCCAATGAAGTTTCCTGTGTGTTTTATTTTGGGTTTTTTTCTAACTTGTTATCCAAGCAACAAAGGGTCCTCAGGACATCAAAACCCATTTGCAATAAAGCAGAGATAAGGAGAGAGGTTGGAAGAGAGTCTTTTGCAATGGGGGGTTTGCAGAGAAGGAAAATCACCAGATGTGTGATGGCATTTCCTGCCTTCTTCGAGCCTTACGCAAGAGAGAGGGGGGGGGGGGAGAGAGAGAGAAGGGTGTTTAAGATGTCAGAGCTTTTTCTGATCCAAGAGTGCTTTGTCATTTTAAGAGGGAAGAAAACCCTCCAGCCTGGGACATTGTATTTTTTTTTCCCTGCCAGCCTTCAATTTTGGAAAACTCAGCCCTTCAACGCCCAGAGTAATGAATTGCCTCCTTTAAATCTTGACATCTCCCTCAGCTTTCCTGTCCCTTTTTGTGTCTGATGGATTCCTTCTCATTTTAAATGAACATCAGCCCTGCTGCAACACATCATTTTGGCTAAGGCAGGCGGTTGGCTGGGCCAGATTTGAACATTCATCAAAGACAGAACCTGCCACAGCGCTGCGGAGTCAGCTTGGAGGCAGGGGCTCTGCAGAAGCCAGTCAACCATCCCAGACCTTCCAGGAAAACAGGGGAGAAATACAGGCCATCCTCGGCTTACAACCACCATGGAGGCCCAACCTTCCAGTTGTTAAACGAGGCATTTGTTAAGCGAGTTATGCTTCGTTCCACGACCTTTCTTGCCACCGCCGTACAGCAAATCGTTGCAGCTGTTCAGTTAGTAACACGGCAGTTCAGTGAATCTGACTTCAGGCTTGACTACTCTGTTTCCCCAAAAGTACAACCTACCCTGAAAATAAGACCTACTTTAATTTTACACATAAGCGCCCAATATAAGCCCTACCCCCAAAAAATAAGCCCTAATTAAGATCCTGCCCACTCCAGAGTGCACAGGTAAAAAATAAGCTAGGTTGAGGATGGGGGTGGTGGAGCTGCCCTACTACTTCCCTTTGGACAGTAGTAGCCAGTCCTGGCACACCCCGACACCTGCTTTGTCAGCCCATTTCTTCTGCAGCTGGCAAAGCTTTTCTGAAGGCCTCTGCAACCAATATCAAAGCTCTGGATCAATCCAGACCTCTGTTATCAACTGCAGAAGTAGTAGTTCCTTTAAAAAAAAAAAAGTTTTTTTTATATTTTTTAATTATTTACATCTTTCTGGTTTCAAGTGTTCTACATTTCAAATCAACCATATTCATAATCACAAATGCAACCCTCCAGCATCACTTCGCCATCCATCATCATCCTCACATCTTTACTCTCTCACAATGACTTCATTTCATGAGTCATCCAAAACCTTCACCCTAGTTTGTAGCTATCCTTAACCATATATTCTCCAATTCACAATAATTTGAATGATATATCTTCTTATGCAAATGGATAACAAAATAATTAATTCATTAAAGACATGTTAATCCATCTCTAATTTCAGTAATAGTGAATTCTTATGCTTATATGTTTACAATTTCATATTATTCTTTAAATATTCAAAAAAAATCATCTTAATTTATATTATTCACCATTATTTTTCCCCATTGACATTTGCCACTATTGCTTATATTTTATCTTCTATATGTACCTTTCATTCTAACATTGCCATCTTGTATAAACATTTCCTTTTAACCAATAAATTTAAATTTACATTATTATTACCTTATTATGATATATATACATATACATATACATATACATATACATATACATACATACATACATATATATAGTATTCATCTTTGTTCAGGTATTTTCCCACATCATTATAGTTGTGCTTTTAAAGTTGTAACAATGTTTCAGCAGAATCTCATCTGCCATCATCAGGCTTCTGTATTGTGTTTGTCTGTGAGTCAGACTTTCACAGCCATTTCTCTGTGTGTGTGTGTGTGTGTGTATTTTCATTCATTCTTAAGTTTTTTGCGGGTACTTACATGAATGGTATTCAGCTTTGTTCAGGTATTTTCCCATGTCATTACAGTTGTACTTTTAATACAGAAGCCTGATGATGGCAGATGAGATTCTGCCGAAACATTGCTACAATTTTAAAAGCACAACTATAATGACGTGGGAAAATACCCGAACAAAGCTGAATACCATGCATATAAATACCCACAAAAACTTAAGAAAATATATATAGGTCTAGGTGTGTTCGGGTCTTTTCCCGTGTAAGATTAAGAGTATCTTGGCGACATTTCGGCAAGGTCCCACTCGCCATCCTCAGGCTGGTGCTTTCGGCTTCATGCCAGTGCAAGCACCAGCTAGACCTACCCACCTAGACCTACACACACACACACACACATATATATATGATTTTTGATTTCTACTCCTTAGGTTCTAAAGAGCTTTCCCCGAGACAGCAGTCAGGCCAGAAAAACAACTTTAAGAGAGGCTAGGTGAAAGAGAACAGGATAAACGAGGAGGGGAAGGAAAGGCAGTGAACCTGACAACTTACCTCCAAAAATTCACCCCAGGGTGAAAACTTGGCAAATGAGAGGTGGGCCAGGTGTGGCTAGAAACAGGAATAAAACTAGCTTTACCTGCGAGACCTTTCCAATGCTAACATTCAGTCTCTGAAGGACTGAAGGCCTTGACTTAACGACAGTTTAGTGACTGCTGTATATATATTGCTTTGGCTCAAAATTAACACTTTGGTCTTGTTTCTGATTTCTACTACTTAGGATCTACATCTATACATCTATCCTTATTTCCGTTTTTCTCTCTCATCTATCTATCTGCCTTCTATCATATCAATCTATATATTTATACCTGTCATCTATTTGTCTATATCTATCTATCTATCTATCTATCTATCTATCTATCTATCTATCTATCTATCTCTATCATCTATATTTATATTTATATCTAACTATTATCTATCTATCTATCTATCTATCTATCCATCCATCCATCATCTATCTATCTATCTATAATCTATCTATCTATCTATCTATCTATCTATCTATCTGTCTGTCTGTCTGTCTGTCTGTCTGTCTGTTTGTCTATCATCTATATCTATATCATCTTTCTATATTTATATCTATATCTATCATCTATATTTATATCTAACTATCATCTATCTATTTATCTATCATCTATCTATCTGTAATCTATCCTATCTATCTATCTATCTATCTATCTATCTATCTATCTATCTATTTATCTATCTATCTATCTATCTATCTATCTATCTATCTATCTATCATCTATCCATCCATCATCTATCTATCTATCTATCTATCTATCTATCTATCTATCTATCTATCTATCTATCTATCTATGTAGTTATCTAGCTATCTATATTTATATTTATATCTAACTATCTGTCTGTCTATATATCTTTATCTATCATCTATCTGTCTGTCTATAATTTACACATTTATATTATCTATATCTAACTATCATCTATCGATCTATTTGTCGATCTATCTGATCTCTCTGAGGGAAAAGTTATCATATATGTATGTATGTATATATGAACTTTTCCCCCAGAGAGGATAAAAAAATAAAACAAAAAACCTGTTGCGTGCAGACGGCTGAAGTTAAGAGGCAGGGTGGCCCACTGCAGGATGGAAAATAAGACTGGCACATTTTCAGCCGATTGCAACACACATCTCTCCTGACTCGAAAAAAAGAAAAAGAAAAAGAAAAAAAGCAGTTTTACCACTTCCCCTAAAATGTGAAAGGAGCCAAATTCGAAGGGAGGGTGACTGCCTATCCCCAAGGTTTTTTTTTAGACTCATAAAACACCCCATCTCCCCACAAAAGGGTGGTCCACCTTCAGAAATTATGTCATTGGAAGACATAATGCTGACTCAGAGCCAGACGGTGAGTCAGGATGCAGCAATTTGGGTCTTTGTTGAATATTTCACCCCAAGGAAGAGGAGGAGGGGGGGGCTTTGAAAAAGGGGGTGGCTGAGATCATCCTTCTGGCCAGACCAGTTTGGGGCTACATCTCCCACCCATCTCACCCCACGCTCCAAACCACCCACCAATGGGAGTTGTAGATCAGCAGCTCTGCAAAAGGGCCAGAGGTTTGGATTATTCACGCTACCAAGGAAAGTTGGCCACAATTTATTTATTTTTTTTGTTGTTGTTGTTAAAAAAAAAAAAGCTATGATTAAGACAATCTTCTTCCTAAGAAGGACGACTGTCATTTCTTGAGAATCTGGGCAAGAATTAGGTGGTGGTGGTTTTTTTTTTTCTTAAATAATCCCAGCACCCAGCTGGGGAAGTTGGGATATGATTCACTGACCTTGGAAAACAGAGGCTGGAACATTTTTCTCATCCTCAAGGGTGCAGTGTTGAAGTGCCAAGAAAGAATAGGGGCTTAATGGACCAGAAGGAGAAATGTCTTTTAACAGATGAGGAACATCAAGCGAATTTGATGGATTTAATTTCAAGTGAGATGTACGTCCTTTTCCCACCCTCTATACCAGGGCTTTCCAAACTTGACAACTTTTTAAGACTTGGGAACTTCAATTCCCAGAATTCCCCAGTCAGAATTCTGGGAGTTGAAGTCCGCAAGTCTTAAAGT
The DNA here is from genome assembly GCA_033807585.1 of Hydrophis major. NCBI lineage: Eukaryota > Metazoa > Chordata > Lepidosauria > Squamata > Elapidae > Hydrophis > Hydrophis major. Next base: position 7,692,436 of record CM066339.1, on the reverse strand, counting down.
TGGCAGGATGGAGGCCCCAGAAATAGAGGGACCACCCTGGTGTGATGCTTAAGGGGGTCATGCCCCTGTTGGAGTCTGAATCCGAAGAGGAAGACAAACAGCTGGCAGGGAGCAGGAGTGTGGCTCCGTTGGCTGTGGAGGAAACTGGGGAAGGGCAAAGTCCGGCTGGGCAGAACAGGGGAGAGGTAGAACAAGGGAGAGGGAGTTCAGAGGAAGAGCCAGGCCCACCCCCTCTTCATCCTAGGGCATGCAAAGAGGAATGGAGAAGGGAGCAACGTGGGTTGCATGGCTTACGGGGGAGGAAAGGGCCCTGATTCCCTTCATTAGCCACACCTGGGAAGGGAATTTAAAAGAGAAGCATACTGAGTATGGCAGCTTCTGGAGTTTATCTTGTGTTGACTTTAGTTATCTGTGTTCCTGGTGTCTTCCCAACCATGTTGAGTTATTGCCTTGCCTTCACATCTGAAATTCTTGGTCCTTCCCTGATGGACTAATTACCTAATTTTGCCTTGATTGGACTTATAGTTACAGTTTTTGTTGACCACGTTTTGGACTTGATTCTCTGCAGTAAAAGGCTGTTCCTGGGAGAGTTTTTCTCCAGCCAAGAAGGTAACCAGGACGTTGGGGGCAAAGTTGGAGCTAATAAAGGGAAGCCTACTGATTATCTGACTGTGTTGCCCTTGTGCCACGCCCCTTTGGGTCATCACAAAGGAGTTGGATGAGAGAAGGACCCAGGTGGGATCCTCACTGAAGCCCCCAGAGGAGATATGGGGCCAGTCCTTCTCTCTCAACCCACTTAACCTCACAGGGTTGTTGTTGTGTTGGTGGTGAAATATATAGATCCCTCACCCTTGAAGACTGCCTTAGCTCTATGAATGAAAGACAAGATATACATCTAAGAAAAACAGCCTAGGGGGAACCATTTTGGACATGAGTAAGTTGAGGGTTTAACCCCCATTTTTGGGGTCCACCTGCCATCCTGGAGTTTCAGGCTCCCGCAATCCTTGCTAGATTTAACCCTCTCTCTGCCATTTTTCACACTCTGGATGATTTCAACAGGATTTTGAAGCCGGAAACAATGTTGGAAGGAACATTGGAAGTCTTTTGGTCCAACCCTTTGCTCAAAGCAGGGGACCTTATTATAGTACCGTCCCGGACACATGGCTGTCCAATCTTTTCAACAGTCACTGAATGTTTTAAGTAAGCCAATTTATTGCCTGTAAATCAGTGCAGCAGGATCAAATCCCCAAGAGTTCATTCCCCAGACCTTCCAGCCTGACAAAACTTGCTTTCTACAGCAGTGGCCCTCAATTTTGGGGACCCCAGGGCCTGGTTTCATGGAAAAAGTTTTTTTTCCCCTGTGGACTGGAGGATGCATGTTTTTGCGTGCTGCCTGCATCCCACAGATGGGGCTTCACTTGTTTGCTGGGAACAATTTTTGACACGCTGCGGCCCAGTGTGGATCCACAGACTGGGTGTTTGTGGGGGACTTAGGGACCCCTGTTCTACAGGATAGCAGCTTTGTTAGGTGCAGAAATCATCCCACTTGCCCTGCAAAGCAGCTTGCCTTATGGAAGACCTCAGCCAAATAATAGCCCAGGAAGAAACACCAGGGTCTAATATTATTACAGCTGTCTTCCTGAGTTTTCTTCCCACATTGGTTTGGAGGGTGATTTGGGGGGGGGGGTGAGAGAAAGGCTGGAAAAAAGAGGCATTAGAAAAACACACCCCTGCTTTTGCTTGAGGCGGGATGCGGCTGGTTTTGAGAAGGAGAAGCTCGCAAAGTATTTCCCCTTAAGCATTGTGAATATGGGATGGGGGTTGGGGGGGGAGGGAAGGAGAGAGGAGGAGGAGGAGTGGGGAAGGAGGGGAGCCATGGCAAGCCCTCCACTGCAGTTTTGCCCCAGGCTCACCTTGGCTTCTGCAAGCGTAAACCAAGGATGGGCACTGCCTCCGTGCAGAATGCAAACAGGGATTCCAGAATTATATCCCCTTGGTTGAGGCTGTTCTCGGCCCAAATTCCACCCCCAGCACACCTGAATCATCCGTGACCTGAATGGCATTTTTTTTCTCCTCCGAAAATAAACCTTAGGAGGAACACAATGGGAAGTTTTTCTTCCCTTCTTCTTTTTCTAAACATATTTCCTATGCCAAGATAGAAAACAGCTGTAAAGGAGAGAGAGAGAGAGAGAGACAGACAGACAGACAGATTGGCAGTCCTCCCTCTCTCCCCTTCTTCCCTCCCTCTTTTCTCTCTCTTCTTTACAGCTGTTCAAGGCAGCGAGAGACAGACAGGAAGTATATAAGGCAGTCTCAAAAATTCAGAGCCCCTCTAAGCATTCTGGTGGGTTACTCAGTCAATTGAGGATGTCTATTTTATTCTCCAATTTGTTCTCCAATTTTCCAACCTTAACCCCAATCGTAATCCTAAGTGGATTTGCCTCCCAATGGGATTTTTCCCATCTGTTTTACCAAGGAACATAGATGGCAGGCTCAAAAAGTCAGCATCCTCCTAAGAGTACTGATACACAACGAATCCATTGGCAATGAACATTTTGTTCTCTGAGTTCATGGAGACCTAACCCTAAGTAGATTTGCCTCCCAATGGAATGGAAGGGAAGGGAAGGGAAGGGAAGGAAAGGAAAGGGAATATAGATGAGGAGGGAAGAGGAGAAAAGGGAAGGGAAGGGAAGGGAAGGGAAGAGAAGAAGATGGAATAGATGAGGAGGGAAGAGAAGAAGAGAAGGGAAGAGAAGGGAAGAGAAGAGAAGAGGATGGAATGGAATGGAATGGAATAGACGAGGAAGGAAGGGAAGAAGGGAAGGGAAGGGAAAAGAAGAGAAGGTGGAATAGAATGACCTAGTTAAAAGACCTCCAAGGTCAACAGTATAGAAAAACAAAGTTGGAAGAGATTTGGGGGAATCTTTCAACTATGTTATCCTATCCTATTCTGGTTCTGTTCTATTCTATATTCTATTCTAATTTCTATTCTATCCATATAGACCATTACGTTACCTCTTACATTCTGATCAAAGTGTAGATCATCTACAGATAATCCTCAACTCATGCCCATTCATTTAGTGACTGTTTGACGTTACAACCACATTGAGAAAAGTGACTAAGACAGGTTTTTCACACTTATGACCATTGCACGTGATCAAAATCTGGGCACTTGGCCACTGGCCTGTACTTATGATGGTTGCACTGTCTCAGGGTTACATTTGCAAAGCTGGCTTCCCACAAAGAAAGTCAATGGGGAGGACCAGATTCATTTAACGCCCACATGATTTGCTTAATGACAAAAAGGTCATGAAACAGGGCAGAAAACTCACTTAACTGCCTTGTTGAAATTCTGGTCTCAGTTGTGGACTTAATCCAAAGCCTACATCATGTATAGTCATGTTGAACTTGCCCATTAGATGATGAAGGTCTGAGCCAGTTTCTTTCAACCAATATCATGTCCCTGTTGGAATCTGATTCCGAGGGGGAGGTCGAACAGCTGACAGGGAGGCTCCGGTGGCTGTGGAGGAAACTGAGGAAGGGCACAGTCCGGCTGGGCATTCAAAGGAAGACCCTCTTCATCCTAGAGCACGCAGGAGGAATGGATAAGGAGCAACGTGGTTTACGGGGGGAGGAAAGGGCCCTGATCCCCTTCATGGGCTGCAGCTGGGAAAACAGGACAAAGAGGGTGTTTGCACACAGAACCTTGCTGGAAGGGAAGCATGCATTATCTTTGTTTGTCAAGTCCTATCTGGCTTCTGGTGTCCTCCCAACTGTGTGGGTTTCGTTATCTTTTGAGTTCTGCACTTCCTTATCCTGCCTTGTCTCATTAATTGCTACAGTGTGGTTTTTGTTGGTTTTTTTATAATTTATATGTACTTTTGGTTCGGACTGAATTTCTTCCCTTGAAAGACTGTTCTTGGGAGAGTTTTTCTCCAGCCGATGATAACTGGACATTGAAGGCCAAGTTGGAGGAATTAAAGGGACTTTCCCTACTTTTGGGACTTTGTTGCTTTTGTGCCACGTCCCTTTGGGTCATCACAACCAGCTTGGAAAAAATAGATAGAAATCCCACAAAATCTTAAATTCTTCAGTCGTCCTTCCAATGAAACTTCCACTGGTAAAACGAAGCAGTTACTAAATAACCCTCAATCAACTCTATCTGGTTACTAAAGCCAGACCAGACAGTATCGAATATAAGCCATGATATTCTCCAAGACTTCAGCCAATGTCTAACACATTTTTGACAAAGAAAGAACCAAAAGGACTTGTTTTTAATCATTTAGATTTCCCTTCAAGGGGGAAAAAATAGTACCTTGCAATAGCTGTTTTTCTTGCCAAAAATTTGCACAGTTCAAGAGATGCACTCAAGATGCTGTGTTGGCTGCATCTGTGCTCCATTGTTAAAGATTACAATCAGGTGCATTGCACAGCTCTGCTTTTTAAGCGGTTGGGTTTAGCGCAAGAATGGTTTCAGGATTTAGGCACACACATCCTCACATTATGGCCATTGTGGCCATAAGTCGCAATGGTTGCAAATGGCCGTGATGATCAGACCTTCTGGAAACATAGCTTGTCCTATCGAAAGGAAGAAATGTGTGGCTCTATGAAACAGCTTCCAAGAAGTGTTTCAGATAAACCCTTCAGGAAACTGGCATTTCTTTGAATCTTAATTTGTGTGAGGTCTCAAGCCAAGGACAGAATGATGGCGTTGGAAGGGACCTTGGAGGTCTTCTAGTCCACTGGTTGCCAACCAGAGCGCCGGGGACCACTGGTGGTCCATCTAGTCCAACCTCCTACTCAAGCAGGAAATCCTATACCGTTTCAGACAAATGGCTGTCTAGCGTTATCTTCATTTTAGATGTTAAAAGGGTTTTGTGGTTCGCGGTGTTTTCTTTTCTGTGGGAAACAGGTCCAAATGGCTCTTTGAATGTTTAAGGTTACTGTCCCTAGGAGAAGCTTAGAAGATCCACCATCTGCATCACACTGGCTACTGGTGAAGATAGTTGACCAAACTTCGGTTGCTCAAGATCAGCGGCAAACGGAAGCCAGAGAACATAAGGCTAGAAGTCTCCGTGGTCTTCTAGTCCATTCAAGGCAGGAGATCTTCCTAGGGGTCACCAACCTTTTGGACCTCAGGGACCACCAAACTCATAATTTTAAATCCCGCGGACCAGAGATCCTGGGAAAATCCCCCCAAAAGTCTGCAGGAAAATTCCACACCTCGTTTTCCTACCAATCGATCATTCTTTATTTGGGATCGCAGGATACCGTCTCCAGCTCTGTTCTCAAGAGGAGAGAGAAAGACTTTCGGCTTCATGCAAGGAAAACAGCAGAAGTCTTTCTTTCTCTTCCCCAAACTCTGCCAAAAATGAGTCTTTTCTGGTGCAGCCTCTTGGAGCAGGAGGCCTTGCAGGGTCCCAAAGACTCATTTCTGGCAGAGTTTGGGGGAGAGAAAGAAAGACTTTGGCTGCTTTCCTCACATGCAGCCAAAAGCAGAAGAAGAAAGAAGTGGAAAGAAGCAGCCCGGTGGCCAGGCAAGGTGTGTGGGGCTAGTGGGGAAAGTTCCTCTCCCTCTCCCCTCACTACCTCGTGTTGTTCCAAATGTAAGCCTCGTGTTCCCACAGGCCATGTGGGCAGCAGAGTCTTGTGTTCCCGTGCAGCCTGGATTAATTGCTTTGGGGGGTGACATTTCTCTGCGGACCACCAAAATTTTCTCATGGACCACCAGTGGCCCCTGGCCCACTGGTTGGCGACCACTGTTCTAGTCCACTCAAGACAGGAGACCTTACACCATTGTGGTCAAATGGTTATCCAGTGTCTACTGCCCTTCTGGACTGTCTGTGACCTCCAGAAACATCTAGTTGGCCACGGGAGCTCCATTTCATCCACCACAGCTCGATCCAGCGGGAGCATTTTGTTTCACTCCGTTCCACGGATAACTGTCTCAAAACTTTGTTCCAAGTTGCATCTGAGCCACATTTCATTCTTCCTCCTTTTCCTTGCCAGAGCTTTCCACTTGAGGACCGCCAATAAGCTTCCATCTGTAGCCCTAATCCCCAAAGAGAGCCATTCCAAGGAACTTAAGGCAGAGAAACACCGACAGCCAAACGTGATCTCATCAAGAGGATGGCTAAGAAGGCAACATTATTGCATGTGCAAAAATGGAAGGAGATTTCGATTCCTACTGGAGAAGACGGGTTGCAGAAAGCTGATGCAGTTGGTGGAATGGTAAAACTCTGCTCAAAGAAAAGAACATCAATACATGTGTTTCCACATGGAAACCGCATCTTGAACTTGGTGCTTGAAGTGGAAAAGAATGAAACTTTGATGTGGGGGTTTGACTGATATTTTTGTAGAGATGACTGGTTCGTACTATTGTGGTAGAACAAAAAGTTGTGATTTGTGGGTTAACACAATAGAGAGAGTCGGAAAGCAGTGTTTCCCTAACCCTTCCTCACTTTTCTTTCCCCCACCTTCCCCTTCCCCTACGCTGTCCCTTTTATTTGATTTTGTATTTTGCAATACCTTATAACCTAATAAAAATGTGTATGAGAAGGCGGCAACGAGAGAAACAGCTAGGGGACACTTTTAACAGGAAAAAAAAAAAAAATGCCAGCACAACTGTGTGCGGAAATGTTGGGAAAGATTTATCTAATATTTGGAGCTGAGTGGGGCGAAAGCAGGCAAGGAAACACGGAAGAGAAGTGGGTGTGCTCGCCAGCCAAACCCCCATTTAAAGAAACCAAGGTTTAAAAGGCGTCAAGGGAAGAAGCAGGATTGAATGGGCCCGATTTTCAAGGCCAGCAAGCATTTAAGCTAGAAAGTAGAAGCAGCAGCTATGAAAAATGTTCGCTGTTTGAAAAGTGGGGGAGGGGGAAATAGCAAAGGTCCCAGTTTTGGTGCCAATTGCCACTTTGCAAAAATGCTTACATGGCGAAAATGAAATGGGAGAGTGGCAAAGAAGAGAATTACTTTTAGTAAGCGGATAAGGAGCGAGAGAGCACTAGGGATGGAGGCTGTGAGGCCTTTTCTTAAAGGCAGGGCTTCTGTTGCAGGTTTCGGAAAAATGGCACACCTTAAAATGAAGATAGCCCAGCTCTTATTTATTAGAGTTATTTATTTCATTAACCTGCCTTTATTATTTTTATAAATAATTCAAAGGCGGGCAATATATCTAATGCTCTTTCCTCTTTCCCCTACAACAACCCTGTGAGGTGGGAGAGAGACAGACAGAGAGAGAGAGAGAGAGAGAAGGAGGGAGGGAAAGAAAGAGAGAGGGAGGGAGGGAAGGAAAGAGAGAGGGGGAAGGAGGGAGACAGATAGAGAGGGAGGGAGGGAGGGAAAGAGAGGGAGGGAGGGAAAGAGACAAGGGGGAAGGAGGGAGAGAGAGAGGGAGAGAGGGAAAGAGAGAGAGGGAGGGAAGGAAAGAGAAGAGGAAGGTGGGAGAGAGAGGGAGAGAGGGAAAGAGAGAGGGGGAAGGAGGGTGACAGAGAGAGGGAAAGAGAGGGAGAGAGGGAAAGAAAGAGAGAGAGAGAGAGAGAAGGAGGGAGGGAAAGAAAGAGAGAGGGAGGGAGGGAGGGAAGGAAAGAGAGAGGGGGAAGGAGGGAGACAGATAGAGAGGGAGGGAGGGAGGGAAAGAGAGGGAGGGAGGGAGGGAAGGAAAGAGAGAGGGGGAAGGAGGGAAAGGGAGAGAGGGAGGGAAAGAGACAAGGGGGAAGGAGATTGAGGGAGAGAGGGAGGGAAAGAGAGGGAGAGAGGGAAAGAGAGGGAGGGAGGGAAGGAAAGAGAGGGGAAAGGAGAGGGGGGGAGAGAGGGAAAGAGAGAGAGAGAGGGAGGGAAGGAAAGAGAGATGGGGAAGAAGGGAGACAGAGAGAGGGGGAGGGAAAGAGAGAGGGGGGAAGGAGGGGGAGAGGGAGAGACTGGCCCAAAGTCACACAGCTGGCTTTTGTGCCTAAGATGGAACTAGAACTCCCAGTCTCCTGGAGATTAGGTGCTGGAGACTAGAGCATATGATGAATGGTTGCAGGAACTGGGAATACTTAGTCTAACGAAGAGAAGGACTTGCGGGTGGCATGATAGCATCTTCTAATATTTCAGGGGCTGTCACCGAGAAAAGGGGATTGGTCTATGCTGCAAAGCACCTGAGTGTAAGACAAGAAGTAATGGATGATGATTAAAGACAGATCCAACCTAGAACTAAGGAAGAATTTTCTGACAGTGAGAACCATTAACCAGGGCAACGGCTTGTTCCCAGATGTTGTGGGTGCCCCATCACTACTTTTTAAGAAGAGACTGAGACAGCCAGTTGTCCGGAATGAGAGAGAGAGGGAGGGAAGGAAAGAGAGAGGGTCTCTTGCTTGAGCAAGGGATTGGACTAGAAGACCTCCAGGGTGCCTTCCAACTCTTCTTCTTCTGTATCTTGTAAATGCCCATCTCAGCAAACGCAGGCACTACAGCTTGGGCCAGATCTAGAAGCTGAATCCAACATTGATTCGTTGATTCATCTCAACCCTTCAAGGAATCCAAGATCTCATTCACACCTGCTCTAAATCCCTTTCTCTGGGTTTTTTTCTCGAAGCACTGGGGATCCTCATAGGATCTCCAGAACCTGAAGCATCAGCCGGTATCCACAGCTGTAGTTTAACCATGGAATAATTCAGTGCAGAGAAGAGCAACTAAGTTGATTAGGAAACTGGAGGTTAAAACATATAAAGAACAGCTGCTGGAATTAGGTATGTCTAGTTTGATGAAAAGAAGGACTAGGGGGGACATGATAGCAGTCTTCCCATATCTGAGGGGCTGCCCCAAAGAAGAGGGAGTCAAGCTATTCTCCAAATCACCTGAAGGCAGGACAAGGAACAACGGATGGAAACTAACCAAGGAGAGAAGCAACTTAGAACTAAGGAGAAATTTCCTGACAGTCAAAACAATTAATCAGTGGAACAACTTGCCTCCAGAAGTTGTAAATGCTCCAACACCGGAAGTTTTAAAGAAGTGATTAGACAACTATTTCTCTGGTGGTGTAGGGTTTCCTGCCTAGGCAGGGGGTTGTACTAGAAGACCTCCAAGGCCCCTTCCAACTCTTTATTCTATTTCTATTTCATAAAGCTACAGGAAGCAGCTGGTCGTTATAGCGTCTCTAACCAAAAAAAGGCAGCATATTCCAGCTTCTGTGCCCAGGGGCAGAATGAAGCCTCCAAACCACTCTGTTCCTTCGCGTCCTTCTGTTTTTTGTTTTTGTTTTAACCTTGTTGGGCAAATGCATCTCCAAGGACACAGCTCAAGTGGATTTTCTAAGCAGGCCTGCTGACTTTGCAACTTGTCAGGAAAGCCAACCAATATGCAGAGTTCCAAGCATAAGGCATTTTAAAATATACCCACCCTGGAGAATATATCCGGAAGTGGTGGTGGAGGAAAAAATAAAAATGAAGAGTTGAGGAATTTAAAGGAAGTAGGCTACAGGGCACCACAGGCAAAACTATTTTCCTGCAGCTGGCCTGGAAGCTGAAGGAGAGGGGGGTGGAAAAGGGAATAAAAGCATGATTCTGAAAGCCAACATTACAGGTAGACCTTGACTTACAACCGCAATTGAGCTCCAAATTTCTGTTGCTAAGCAAGACATCCATCAAATCTTCCCCATTGGATCTTTCTTGCCACCATTGTTAAGTGAATCACGATAGTTATTAAGTTAGTGGCACACAGTTAGGGGAATTTAATTTCCCCTATTGACTTTCCTTGTCAGAAGATTGCAAAAGGGGATTGCGTGACCCCGGGATATGAATGCAACCATCGTAAATATGAATCTGTTGCCAATCATCCAAATTTTCGATCACAGGAACATGGGGATGCCACAAAGTTGTAACTCTGAAACAACCATTAATTCACTTTTTTTCAGCGCTGTTGCAATTTTGAAATGGCCACTAAATGAACTGTTAAGTCAAGAACTATCTGTACATGTCGGTTGTCTGAATTTTTGTCATGTGACTGTGGGATTGCTACAATGGTTGTAAGTGTGAGGACCGGCCATAAGCCACTTTCTCAGTTCGCTGAACAAACAACTGTAAGTTGTCTTACAACCACCATGGTTGTAAGAACAGCACTACCTGCAAAGCTAATTTTAGTAAGACTTTGGTCTTCTTGTGGGATTGATTTCCTGGTCTGGCTCTACCTGGTGGAGTTGACATCAAGAAAGACTTTGGAAAAATATTTCTTGTCGAGGTCTATAGATTCTCAGTCATCCAGGTCATAGTTGTCCCAAAGGTGTTTTTTTCAGGAGGCAACTGTCAGCATTTCAATTAACCAACTCCAACCCAATAAACTCTTGAGACAAACATTTCTTCAAAGCTCCATTTTATTAGAGTTGTCATATTGGCACATCTGGAAAAACCTAAATCTGAGAGTTCTGGTTTTCCCTTCCCAAAAGAAAAAAAAGATCCACCCCCTGTGTCCATCATATGGTCCAATCAAATCTTTGTCCCAATTGGAGACATCCTTCCAGTCACTCCCCACCAGGTTCAGGCTAACATGTCCTTGACTTCTAAGAATGTTGTTGAGTCTAATCTTCTACCTCACTAGGAAATCCCCCCTCCCAAATTCCCAGGCACTGAATGTGGCAGCCTCAAAGCTTCCAAATTAAAAAATGATGGCTTCCAAGGCTGACAGCAACTGGGCTTTCTTGTTTCTTCTTTGAATAGAATAGAATAGAATTCTTTTTTGGCCAAGTGTGATTGGACACGTAAGGAATTTGTCTTGGTGCAAATGCTCTCAATATACACAAAACAAAAACTGAAGAAGCTTCTTGGATGAGAAACGAAACGTCTTCAAGGAAAAACCAGAAAAGTCCAGTCCAGACTGTTGAAAAAGCACCATTGGGATTTCTTTTCATTCTCATTCCACGCAGGTGGTTGATGGCCAAAATGTGACTTCCTATTCGATTATTCTAAATACCACACCCCAAACATTTCTGCAGAAACTTCAAAATTTAGCAAAACTGCTAAACTTTAATCCAGAAACTGGTTTGAACTTAGTGCAATAGCAATAGCACTTAGACTTATAGTGCTTTACAGCCATCTCTAAGCTGTTTAGAGTCAGCATATTGCTTCCAATTTTACCCACCTTGGAAGGATGGAAGGCTGAGTCAACGTTGAACCTGGTGGGATTCGATCTGCCAAATTGCAGTAGGAGTAGCTTGTAGTACTGCACTCTAACTACTGCACTGAGGCTCATAATAATAATAATAGCAATTATAGTGCACCATATTATTTAAAGGCAATTTCCAATTTCCCTTCTCTCTAATCTCTCTATTCTTTATTTTTATGTATGGTTTGATTGCATAAAACCTGCCAAAATATTTAAGCATCGACAGGCACAAATATATTTGTATTTAAGTATCAAAATACAGAACTTTCTTTTTCTAAAAACAGAGATGCAGATAGGAATCTTAAAACTTACTCACCTGTGCATTAAGAAAAACCAAAACCAGAAACGCCAGCCCACAAATCCTACTTTTCAATCAACCTTTTAATGAAAAGTTCATAAAATAACAAGTTTTTCATCACTGTACATTAAGACTGCAAATTACTAAATGCTGAGACCATATTATAATTTCTGCATTTTTATTATTATTTATTTTCCCCCAATATGACACGCGAGTTGCAGTCACAACTGCCTGCAACTCTTAACCTGAATTCAAGCTTTTGAAGGAAAGAAGAAGAGCTTGATAGGATAGGAACGTCAATTACATTTGCAAAAACATTTGGGGATTTACAGTCAGAAAGCAAGCGAGCGAGCGAGAAAAAATTAAGGCTCAAGGAGGTGGCAGGGGAACAATAGATGTCCCTTTCTCCAGTTGGTGTTGAGAATTAAGCAAACCTCCTCACTCAACACTGGCAATTTTTTTCTCTTCCAATTTTCAACCCAAATCAGATTGGTGAAATTGACTCGCCATCAACTCCATAAGCTTCAAAAAAGGAACATCCATGCCATAAGACAGAACCGGTTGGTAAAAGCAAAACTGAAGAACAGTTTGCCCAGTAGGACTCTCAACTCAACTGGGGAAAAAAAAAAAGAAAAAAAGAAAACCCCCAAAAATTCTTGGATCCATTTTATCTGTTCCTGATGGGAATAACCTCCAGCTGCCAACACGTCAATGCCACATGTTCAATGTTGTGTAAGTGATGGAAAGAAATTGGAATGAGGAATGCTAGTAAAAAGTGGAAGTATTTGCAAATTGGAGGATCTTCTTCCTTCCAATAGAGGTAGAAATGAGGTAGAAAAAGAGATTCCCCATCCCCACCCTGGAACGTATGAACGTTGCACAAAAGAACTGAAGTTTATGATTGCACATAAATTTTACCCTAGGTGCCTCTTTTGTGTTCCGAGAAGGAATTGGCTTGGACATTTTTCAGATGCGAGGGAAGTGAGATAAAGCAGCCTATTTTTATTTATTTTTTTAAAAAAAGGACTTCCTAAAAAAAAAAAAAAAGGCCAGTGGCTACACAATACCTGTGTGCCTTAGGACTTTGCAATGAGTTAATACAGTGCACAAGTGAAAATTGGCCCAAAGAAATGGGAGTTTCTGCTGTCCTTCATCGACAAGGTATATGTGTTTGTGTCTGCAGAGATTTGAATAATGTGCATACGGTCACCTTTAAGCTTAAGGACAGAATGCTAAGGAACACTTCATTCTTTCAACTGGCTGTTTTTTTCCCTTCACCAAATCATCGGCGTTCAGAACTCTTACGAAGAGGGTGGCAGGATTTCAAACCAAGGATAGAGATATAGAGATTGATAGATTGTAATCGACACATCCTTGCTCCCAATTTGCTCCTTTGGAAGTTGAGAGAATGAGGGAAGACACACACCCATCAATGCATTCCTCAAGTGTGTGTCTAGTTTATATTGTAATTCATGCCACCTAAAATTGTCCGGTTTTAGTTTAACATTTCACTCAAGCTTCACTCCTGAGGGGGATAAAGAACAATTAAGATAGAAGCGAGTGGCCACTGACTTCTTCAAAGGCCCTAAAATACCAAAATATCTCATGGTCTCCCTCACTCTTAAAACTGGATCTTACTAGCACTCTCATATCCATCAGCTTCACCTAATGACTCCCAAAACATAGCCATAATATCTACAATAGAATACCATACGTTAACAATATATAAAGAATATTTCTTATGACCTGTGTATAGTCTTCCACAGTTGAGTTTCACTGGATGTCCCAAACCTATCCAACGTCTCTATGCTACACGGACTTCCTTTGAAGCCTATCCTTAAACCATAATTAGTTCAGCTAAGAAATGGTCCACCTCAACTCCAGCTTAGCAAGATGGGAAGGCCTTGGAGGGAGAAAGGTTTCATTAGCTTCCAATATCCTAGGGTTTTCTGGTTTGGGCTGCGAGGGGAATGTCCAGAATTCTCCAAGCCTTCCCAAAATTTACATCCAAGTGTCCCCAAAGGGTTGGAGCCTCTCGGTGCTTGGGAGTTTATGGTTGAACATGTGGAAGGACAACAAATGACAGCGGAAGGGCCACCGTTCTCTTTGGTTCTTGCGAGCCGGGTGCGTAAACCTTTTTTTGGGGGGGGCTCCCGTGCCCAACTCTTACAAGCCCCCTTAAAGCAAAAACAGACAAACAAATCTAATTTCAAAAACGCTTATTATTGCTTGCATTGTAAACATCAGAAAGGTCATTGGGATTGACCAAAGAAAATATTCTGCATTAGGCATCAGGGAGGTTTTGATTTGCCAAACTCTGGAAAGTTTCTTGAGGCTGCTTTTTCCTAGAGGTGCAACACTCCCTTCTCTAGGTTGGTCTCAACTGCATGGAAAAAGTAATATTAATAATGACAACAGATTCTCTCTCTTTTGCTTTCTGCACCAAATGACTCCAAATGTTTTCTCTTAGGAGCTGAAGTTCCTTCCCCCCCCCCCAAACTTTTTTTGTTTTGTTTTTAATATTTAGAACAGAAGTGACATGGCAGAATCTTTTTTTTAAAAAAAAAAATACTGTTAACCTTGATTTGACCTGCATTGCTCAAAAAAGAGAGAAAAAAGCGCTTTACACATTGGTTTACTCATGCACGTACACACCCTCACGCATACAAATGAGAGAAAATAAAAAACAAAAACAAAAGCAAAACAATAACAAGGAAATTGTATTGAGAGTGACATTGCTATAACTGGAAACATCTTTAAATACAGCGAAAAACAATATTTTTGTCTTTTATGGAAAAAAAAAAGAGCTACAAAAATCCACGGTTTGTATTGTCTTCACAGGTTATGGTTTATGGCTATGCCGAGAGAGTCTCTGAGTTGTTGTTTTTTTGCTTCTATTTTTTTTTAAAGTTTTTAAACTTTTTTTAAAACTTTTATTATTTTTTTGGAAATCCTGTAGCAAAGACCCTGCTGAATGCATCGTTTGTCTTTTTGCAAATGCTGAGGTTTATTTATCTTTTTTTTTCTCCTTGCAAAACTGTGCATACAGAATCTTGAGAAATAAATACATTCAATAAAGCACGTACAATATTGATATAAAAACAAACAAAAACAAAACAACACTGTCAAATAGTGTTTGCACCATCTTTGTTAAGATATTCAAGACCAGGCAAAATTAATAAAGTTTTCCATCAGCCTCTTTCCCTACCCTTGTGCACCCTAAAAATTTCAGGCTATTTTTTTATGTGTTTGCTTTTGCTCTTAAAGGACATGGGGGAGGAAAGAAAGCAGAGGAAAAAAACAGCATTCAGCGAAGATCTCGGATAAAGTGTGACTGTTCTTTAACTTGGGTGATGCACAAAAATAACTTCAAAAGATGTCTCCTTTAAAAAAAAAAAAGCAGAAATATTAAGAGGAGAATTATTATTTTTTCCTCTTTTACATAAAATATTGAAGGTGCATTTCTGGATCATCCAGGCTAAGATCCACTCAATCTAGATCACAATCTGGAAAAGGACACATGAACAGGAAGAAAAAAAGAAAGAAAAAACTGGTAGGGAAAAAAAAATAATCTAGCTCTTAGATCAGATATGTTGTGTAGCAAGACTTATTATGTCTTCGTGCTGAGTGAAAATATTTTCCCTCTCCAGGAAGTGCACCAGATTGCAAACCAGAGTAAGGTGGATCTCCTCACTTGGAGGCCACCATTTGAGAAGCGTCTCAAATTCGCCGGCATCCCCATCCAAAAAAACACAACCATTATCTAACTTAAAACATGCTTTGGCTAGAACCACCAACCCTGAAGCTAGAGAGGACATCTAATCCTGAAGCTAGTGAGGATACCTAATTCTGGAGGAGATAGGAAACATCTCCAGATCTTCCAGATGTTGCTAAATGTTAGTTATGCTGCAATAATGGCAACAACTGGAGGATCATAGGTCATCCGGGCCTGGGATTTCCTCGTGTCACTTCTTGAGATTCGTGCCCAAGATCAAAGCTATTGACCATTTCTAAGGTCTTCAGCAAGCTTCTGCACCTTTTTAGTGGAGTTAAAACTGGGTTAAACACATCCTTTGGGACAATTCTTCAAGAATGGTGATAGATGACCAGCACCCCAATACACCTGACTAACATTCAACACTAGTTTCTTCTCCAACAAAGATTTCCTATTGGTGGTTCTCTACTGTGTGTGGACAATTCCCCCTATCCCTTGCAGAGGAAACATTCCATTGTCTCAATTTCTTTGTGACTTGAGAACTTTTTGTGGTCCAACCATTTGATATGGAAAGTTATCAAGGCTTTTTGTGATCGGTTTTTTTTTGTTTTTTTTTGGACAAATGGAAGTTCATTCTCACCCTATCTGTGGTCCTACGGTTTCCAAGAACATCATCTGATGGAAGGACTACCATCCAACTGCTATTCTACTGGCCACTGGCAAGGCTGATGGAATGCCAAGTTCTTCTGAAGATCTTAATGGTTCATCTTCCTACTCCTAAACCACGTTAAAAAAATATCCTGGAACAACAAAATCAGTTCTAATTGAACTGCTGAGGTTAAGTGGTTGTGGGTTTTTGTTTTTGTTTTCCCTTCCTTTCCAAAACAGCACAAACAGAAAACATCCTACAAACAGTTTACCTGCAATTCTTTTGTCAGCTAAACCAATGGAAAAAAAGCAATCATTAATTTTGACTGGCCCCTAGATCTATATTGAGGTCTGTAACTGTAAAAGTTTATGTAAACAATGAGATAAATATATTAATTTTTTTTTCTGAGCCAAGTGAGGTTCCATAGTTATTCAAATGTGCTTTGGTTTTAAAATAGGAATTTCTTTTGGGTGTGAATTTGGGTTATGAGCTGTCTTTTAATACAACTTTTTCTATGTCATTTTTGTTTATTTTTTTAATAATCCAACTCCGAAAACATTCTGGTGATCTAAATTGATTAAAGCATAGAATTAAACTGTCGGGCCTCTGTGATTTTTACATTTTTTTTGTCTTTTAACAACAACAACAAAAAAAAAAAAACCCCGCCAACCTCAGGAGGCTCTTTTCTGTATCTCAAAAAAAAAAAAAAAAAAAAAGTAGTAGCAAATTAAAATAAAACAAAACCAAAAAAAAAAAAAAAGGGGGGGAACAAAGAGAAAGGAGAAACCAAAACCGGAACCAAGTGTTATTTCCCTCCCCACCCGACCCCAGAATTCTTAAAATCTTAAATATGAAACTAGTGTTTTGCTTTTTTTTTTTTTTTTTTCATTAAAATACAGAAAATGCTTGATACAATACTATGTCGTATAAATGCAGTCGAGTGTCCAGACTCTTTAAGTTGAGTCCTGGACAGTCCCTGAAGTTTTGAGAATTATTTGATTTTTTTTTTTCATTATTATTGTCACCGTCTTGGGAGGTGAGGAGGGGGGAGGAGAGGGAAAGGGAGGTGAGGAGGGTGAGGAGATCAAAATCCCATCTATGGAACACTTCTACACGGCTACTTTTGTCGGAAAGGGTTGAAACGATGAAAAGAAATGGGGCGTTCCTTTTTTTTCCCCCTCAATTTTTTTTTTTGTACAATACTCGTGCTGTACACAGACTTTTTGTCGTGTTGTTTAAGTGCTGGGGTGGGGAGGCGGGGGATGAAAGAAAAAGAAGACGATAAAAAAAGCAAGCTTAAGTAGAAAAAGAAGAAGCGACCCAACGATCGTGGGTCCTGAAACATCCCCAAGATTTCCAAGCTTCAACCAGAAACCCAAAGAAAAGAAGACCCAATTTGAAAATTATCTCCACCCAGCCTCAAGACCTCCAATGTCTTGAATCTAAACTCAACATTTCAGCGAAGAGAGGAATGGTTTCCTCTTTGTACTTGTTCCACACTCCTTTGGATTAACTAAGTGGACCTTTTCTGGATGGCAAAGTAGAAGTTAAGTAGCAGCTGGAAGAATGATGGCTTGCTTCCATAGGTAGTTGGACCTCCAAACGTCTGGCTTAATAAGTAACATTTGCCAGGGTTGGCTCAAAGGCCTACCTCATCCCGAGGCCTTCTAAAATTCTTCAGCTCAGTTGCTTTAAAGGTCATGGAAGAAGGAACCATCCCTTAAAGTATGTCATGGACCAGAGATGTCCATGATTCTGGAACAAAGAGAAGCTTGGGGTGGGTGATTTAAGTGTCCTTTTTCTGAAAGGATGGTGAGGTAGGAACAAAATATCATCCTCAAAGTTGCAACTTTAGACCATACAATTTTGCTAGCCCGAGGCATGGCTTTTGAAGGCATCTCAAGTCAGAAAAGGTCTGGAGATGAACGGAAGTGGGAGTGTAGCCTGGGGATTTATATTCTTGAAAAATTAGACACCTGAGCCCCTGAGCATCAGGTCAAAGGACAGTTCCATTGAAGCTTTCTATCACCCAACTACTAATCCACAAATGCTGGCTTTGAGGAGAGGTTCTCTGTTTTCATCAGAAGTGAAGCATCTATTCCTCTCAAAAGCCAGATGGTGGCTGCACCGTAGGAGTCACAGAACTGAGACATTCTACACACATCTGGGGCATTGCATGGGGCCTCCCAGCTCATGAAACCTTTGGAGTCTTGGCACGAAGCCCTTTTGCTAACCAAAAAACCCTCCTTACCATTAGAGGAAACAGTTCTCCCCCCTCAAGAAGAGAGGGAGACCAGTTTATCTGGAAATTAGATGCAGCTTACAGTGCTCTGTGCATAAAGTTTAAGGAAAGGATTGATGGGGATTTGGGTGGTTTTTGCTGTTGGGGTATTGCATTGCCTGCAAAAAAACCAAGGAATGATGCATACAGTTTAGAAAAATGGAACAAACGAACAAAAAAAAAAAAGAGAATGAGATTTCACAGAAAGATGGCTGTGGGTTTGGCCAAGAGAGGGGAGCAGAGTTTTCACATTCATGTTCCACAAAAATTAAAAAGACAAAAATGAGTGACCCACAGAAAAAATAAAAAATAAAAAATTAAATCAATTCTGCGGCCTTACACAAACTTCCCCGAATTTGAGGATGCACGGAATTGAAAAATGAAACGTGAGGTAAAGATATTTTAAGAAGGGAAGAAGACGACCAATTTTCCTGCACAATGGCTCACGGTTTGCCGTTTGAAGGCGTCCTGGGTGAAATAGGGAAACTTAGGCTGCCTTAATTCAATAGGGGTTTGTCTCTATGCTAATAAAGAGGGGAGGAAAACACTTAATGGGAGAGTGGCGAGAACGGAAAAATGCAAGCTTCTTTCTCTTTGATTTGAACAGGCTGAATTTTCTCCATTATTTTTTTTTTTTTTGGTCTAAACTTAAAAGACAAAAAAGGTTTGTTTGTTTTTTTTCCTTTTTGTTTTGTTTTGTTTTTTAAGAAAAAAAAGAAAAGAAATAGGGCGCTTTGGTGACCCCTACCACCACCACCGTCGTCGTTATAATATTAACCGTCATCATAATCAACAACAACAATCATAAACAGAACAATGGTTTCAAGCAAGAAAGCTAAAGTAGAAGGGCGGGAAATGTAAACCTTACTCCATTCAGACTCGAGAGAGAGAGAGAGAGAGAGAGAGAGAGTTAGAGAGAGAGTTGGGGTTTTACCCACCACTGACGCCCCCCATATGGGATTGGGGCTCAGCCATTCACTTTCCATAACTGGTCGTGCCAACAAAGTTGAGGGCCCTCATCTCCTACACCTATAGCAGCTGTTGGCGGTGAGGTCTTTGATAGACAGTGTAATGGCTGCTCCATCCCAATACGTGGGACCCATTCGTGCATCCCTTTAAGAACGACGGTGGAACGAGCACATCACCCAGGTCAACATCCCTACAACTATACCCATCCCACCCCACCCAAAAAAGGAAGGAAACAAAAGACTTTGGTTGGGTTCTCCACATTCTTATTACGCTCTGGATCCTGGCAGGACCAATGGCTATGCCGTTGACCGGGGGGGGGGGTGTCTTCAAACTTGGCAGCTTTTAAGTCTTGTGGACTTCAATTCCTCTTCCAGTCAATCTTAGCTCAGGAATTCGGGGAGCTGAAGTCTGCAAGTCTTGAACTTGGCCAAGTTGGAAGACCCTTGCTATTGACGGTCTCATCTGGAGCCCGTCGAAGGGACAACCAATGGAAGAAATGGCGTTTTTTTCCCACCATGGCATCCAAGTTCAATAAACAAGGCTACCCCAAAGCAATTTTCTTAAAAAAAAAAAAAAAAGGTTTTTTTTTTCTTTTCTTTTTTTTGTGGACAGAAAACCCCAATGATTTGGTGGCACCGCTTATCTTCTCTGGATCTCCAGCTTAAAACTACTTATCGTCTTTGGCCATGCTTTTTGCATTTCTGACGGAAGAAATGAGGTGGCAAAAAATTCCCTTAACCTTCGTTTAAATGCCTACTTTGTACACTAACTTAACAACTGTGGAGAAGTGGGGAGAGGGCTGGAATGGGGCAGGGGGGGTAGGACAAGGAGGAGGGCGGGACACCACACCTAATTATTTCGCTAACCATCTTATTGTTCTCATGAATTCAAGAGGTAGAAAAGAAAGTTGGGCCCTGCCGTTCTGGCCCAACACTTTTGTGAAGGAGGAAAAAAGCTAAGTGCACGCATACAAACACCCCTGGGCATGCGTGCAGACAGACGGACAGAGACACATGCGCACCCCAAATAATAACATTTTTTTTTTCAAAAAATAAAATAAAATAAAAAGGTACCTAAAGGAACTTGTAGCCATTTCAGCCTACTTCAATTCCCGCTGCCCACCCGAAGTCCCTTAAAACTTTCCAGTTCCAACACTTACATCAATATGAACAACGCATCATTTTTCCTCTTAATAGAACAAGTACCTCCAAGCACAAAATATCCATATGAAAACTAAGGGAGTTTTGGGGGTGGGTGGAAGGAAATTAAACTCAAGATATGACCCCTGCTCATTTTGAAGGAAATTCCTGGGGTTGGGGTGTCAACTCAGCTCCCCTCCCCCCATTCAGTCATGGATAAGGCTAGAGAAGATCAAAAGAGGTTGAGAAGGAAAGTTGGACCAGAAGAACTTGAAGACTAGGGTGTGATGGTTAAGGCGGGCCAACTCTTCCCTTAGGACTTGAGGGGAGAAAGGGACAGTTAGAAGGAGACCTTCCTAGGTGGAAAGCACTGTGTAGAAATGGGGAAAGCTCTTTCAGCCGACGGAGAAAGTCCTCGGTGTTCCGCAGGAGACCTTCTCCAAGGAACATCTCCCCATTGCAGCTTTGAGGGACAACCATCCATTTAAACCAGGTCCATTGTAAAAACTAACCCACCCACCCCAAATCCCCCTCCAAAAAAAGGATAAAAACAAAAACAAAACCCCAAGAAGGCCCCTCCACGGGCCACTAAAGGGTATCCTTGGAGTTGGTCAGAAGAAAGAAAAAAATAATACTGTGGTGGAAGTTCTACCATAGCAATTCCAAAGTGCTAAGAACGTAAACCGAGGTGGTGAGGGGGAAAGTCCCTCGTTTCCATGACTAAGACCACCTTAGCTCCCCCCCCTTTTCCCATGGGACCCTCAATTTCGATTGATATCAACTAGGAAGGGCTTTCTTCCTAGACCACCCCTCAATTCCCCCTACGGTGGAGCTCCTATGTCATCTCCCTCGCCCCATTTGGATTCCCTTACAAGCCCCTGAGAGAAAAGCTGAAAAGGAGGACGGAGTCTGGAAGTTAAATTGGGGCTGGGGGTGTGGGTTTCTTGGCAGAGGGGAAGGGGAAAGAGGCGGGGAGGGGAACAGGAGGAAAGAAGGAAGAAAGAAAGAAAGTAAAGCTCTGTTTGGTTCACGCCTTCCATGACTGAAGAAGGGAGGCAAAAATGTCCTGTGTGTTTGTATAGTCTGTTTTAAAGCAGCAAGTCGGAAGGGGTATTCCTGGTGGGTGGGTGGGTTGGAGGGGCTCAGAGCTCCTTGGGAGAAACTTTGGCTTCATGTAGGAGAGGTATGCATTCTCAAGTGGCTAATGAGGTTTCGTTGCTGGGTAAATTTCCCGCCGCACAGTTGACATTCGTAGGGCTTTTCCCCTGAGTGGACGCGCATGTGCTCGGTCAGCCGGTACTGCCGGGTGAAGCGCATCCCACACTCCTCGCAGGCGAAGGGCTTGAGTCCCAGATGGCTGCGCATGTGCCGAGTCATGGTGCCCCGCTGGGTGAACATCTTGCCGCAGATGTTGCACGGGAAGGGCCGCGTCAGCCAGTGAGTCTTCTCGTGCTGCCGGAGGGTGGCTGGATCTTTGTAGCTCTTCTCGCAGACCGAGCACTTGAACGGCCGCGGTTCCGAGGCGTAGGGCTGGTTGGGGTTCGACAAATCCTCGGCCTCCTCTTCTTTATCCTCGAACGTCCCTTCCTCCTTGATGTACAGCTCTTCCTCCGTGTGCTTCTCCACGTGGGCGTTGAGCTGCTCAGAGCTGGGGAAACCCTTCCCACATGGGATACAGACGTACAAGTTGTCCCCGAAGGCCACGGGTTCATAGCCTTCCTGCCGGTAGACATAGTTGGCGCTGCTGTGCCCGCCATTCTCGCTTTCGCTCTGGCCGCTGTCCTCGCTGTTCTCCTTGCCGTTCTCCACGTCTTCTTTGCAGGCATGCAACGGCGGCTCCGAGCCGTAGGGGCTCAGGCCTAGGCTACGCTCCGCGGATTTGCACAAGGGGCCCATTAGGATGCCGTTAGGCAACCCCTCTCCTTCCTCGCAGCCTTTGGCCCCGCCCTCCTTCCGGTCGAAGGGGCAATCCTTCTTGAGCCACTCTTTTTTGCGTGAGGAATGGCGTAGGCTCTTTCGCTGGTTGCCTTCGGGGAGGGACTGGCGGTCTTCGCTGAGGTCCATCTCCATGGGCTCGCAATTGTCTAGGAGGGTGGGAGGGGCTCCGGAGGTGGACTCTTCGAACGATGAGGCACTGTTGGCGGTGGGAGCTGAGGCGGGCCGGGGGGAGGCACGCTGACTTTCGCCGTGGGGGGTATCATCTTGGGGGGCTACAGTGGGCAGGGAGGGGCTTTTTTTGGACAGATCCAGCCCGAGTTCCTGGTCCACACAGCTCCCGTTGGTGCTGTTGCTCCCCTCTCCCAGGCCCCTACTCAAGGCATGAGAATTCTCTTGGTTGGAACTGTTCATGAAGACCTCGTCATCCGAGACCTTCACCTTTGGCATCTCCTTCGGCTGAGAGCCCTTCATCCCTTCGGCTGACCCTGAATAACGAGTAATAACGGAAGCGGTGGCAAGTCTCTGGCTCCGAGGCGGCCGCCCGACGCTGGAGGCTCCCCCAGCCCGGCCAGCGAAGGCCCGCCCGCTGCGCTTGAGCTTCTTCCTACAGAGGGTCGCCAGGTCAGGAAGTTGGAGGTAGCTTGCTGCGGTGAGGAGCGCATTGAAGTTCTGTTCCCCAGGCTGGTCGGTCATTAAGAGCTTACCAGTATAAATAAAGTCCAAGATTTGCCGGAACACGGTAGGGTTGACCATGTCGGTATCCAAGTTGATCAGGTTGTCGTGCAAGATGAGGGACTTGAAGTACATGCTGCTGGCTGCCAGGATGTTCTTGTGGGCACGGAAGAGGGCATTTTCGACAACGATGATCACATCGCAAAGGAAACCTTTGGCTCGTTGCTGGTTAAGCTGCAGGAGCAAATGTTTGGCATGATTTGGCAGTTCCATCTCCACCTTGTCTTCCCTTTCCTGGTCACCTGATCACCTAAAAAAGGGGACAGGAAGAACCACAACTAATGTCAGTCCGTTTCTCAGCTCCACTGCCGTGTTCCTCTCCTAGGTTAGCCACCAGAGGGGTGGACTTCAATCCCCAGAATTCTCTGTACATGGTTATCCAAGCTAGGAATTCTGGGAGGTGAAGTTTACCTATCTGGCAGGCCCCTCTAGGCAAGGGAAACATTCATCGTTTATTGCAGGGGTGTCAAATTGAAGGCCCAAAGGTCGGATCCAACCCATGGGGTACTTAAATCTGGCCCGCAGGACCACCCTGGAAACAGTGAAGGAGCAGCCCACAGCACCTCTGCCAGCAAAAACGGAGCTCAAGAGGGCCACACTCTGTTTTTACTGGAAGAGGGTTGCAGGAGGCAGCCACAGCCAAAAATGGAGCTCGGGAGCACCCATTTTCACTCGGCGCCCCCAACACGAGTGATGCCGAGCTGGCCACGTGTATTCTGCCCCCTCCCCAGGTCAAACACAACCCTGATGCGGCCCCCAATGAAATCAAGTTTGACGCCTCTGATCTATTGCTTAAGGCTATGCTCAAATCAAAACGTATGTAATTCAGTGGTGTTGGATCCGTCTTCTCCCAGTAACGACCAGTACGTGAAAGTCGTCATTGCTATAACATGCTACTCCCCCCCCTCTTTCTCTTTGCTTTTTATTAAAAATTATAAAGTCCAATCCATTTGCAAAAATTGATCTGCACTGCCATGTTGGATGGAAATTACTAGCAAAAAGGGATCTATACTTTTTAGTAGCTCCCTGCTCCAGCGGCCTACTTAAGCAGTTCAAAAGCATGCAAGTGCAAATAGATAAACAGGCACCACTTTGGTGGGAAGGCAACAGCTGTGATGGCGAACCTACGGCACGTTTGCCAGAAGTGGCATGCAGAGCCCTCTCTAGACAGGCACTCCATTGGCAGCTGCTGTTCTGGTTTCTGGCATGCCAGCCAGCTGGTCTTTGCGGGTGCTGGAGTGCCGGAAAACAGTACAAAAAACAGGTCGTTTTTCAGGCCATTTTCGGGCCTGAAAAAGGCCTTGAAAACGGCTCAAAAACAGCCCACAACTGCCCTGAAAAACGGCCCCAGAAGGGTTTGTAAATGGCCCCAAAACGGCCCAAAGAACAGCCTGAAAACAGCCCCCCAAAACACAGGCATGTACGCAGCACTGCAGCACCCACACAATGCACATGTGTTCTGGCTTGGGCACTCGGTGCTGAAAAGGTTCACTGGGCAACAGTGTTCTTGTGTGCCTTTGGCGTACAGCTTATGCTGGCTACATGACCGTAGGAATGGTCTTCGGACAACGCTGGCTCCCTCGGCCAAGACAGAGATGAACAACGTGCTCTAGTGTTGGAGAACGAGTGATGGGGAAATTTTTACTTTTTATAAAGTCTGCAACCAGCAAAGTTTCATCTTAAGAGGCTTTCCCACTGCTGACAAAGTGAGGGAAATGGAATTGGCTTTGACTCGAGGTTTCTGCAATGCACCAACAGAAGTGTGCACCACCAAATCCTGCATCACAGCTTCCTTCTGAAGATTTTTTTTTCTCCACCCCACCTATGCAAATCTATGCAGATGGAATTGATCCATCAGCTAAATAACAACGATATGGGTCATTGGGTAATTAGCTTTAATATCATGGCTTGCATCCGAATGTAATACAAGCTGTGCTGGATTAAATCGGAAGCCCTTCTTAGCTCTGTGTTTTAATGTTTGCAGGGGATGAACGAAAACAGAACCTATTGAAGAAAATCATGATGTGCGCAGAAATGGATAAACTAACAAAGGAACTAAAAAATAAAGAGGATTTGGATTATTATAAAATATGGGATAAATTTTATAGTTAGCTAGAGATGAGGAAGATTCAGGTGAATAAGGAATGATTATATGTATATATAATGTGTATGGAATGAATGTATGTGTGTTTATTATTAGATTTAGTAATGTAATGACAAAGATTGATGTTAGGAATGACTGTACCAGGTTCAACTTTTTAAATGTATCTTTGTGTTTGTGTGTTTGTTTGTTTAATAAAGAAATGCTTTAAAAAAAAAACAGAACATAAGTCCCTTTTCCTACCAACATTCCTTGGTAATGGAGGCAGAGTTGCTAATAAGACTGGTCTTGGGAGAATCTATGCATCAAAAAGAAATCTGATTTAAAAAACACTCTTTTTTGGTGGGGGCAGCGGTGAAATATGCATTCACAAACCAGGGTACATCTAAAGCCCTCTTATATTTGGGGAATATCTGTTCCACAGAGCATCAACTTTGTGTACACTCAAGTTTCCTCTTTCCACTATGTATTCAAAATGAGCAGTGATCAACCTATATATGCATATATACATATGGCTGCAGGTATGTGTTTATAGTATGTACTAGCTCTATACCTGTGTGTTGCTACAAAACTATGTGGTCGGGCTTAGTTTTTGGGGAGGAAAATAAGGGGGGAAAATTCTGTCTTTGCCTATCAGCATCCATCGGTATTCATCTGGCTCGCGTCCTGTCAGTGTGTGAGAGAGTTGAGGGCTGTTTGGAAACTGAAACAGTATTTGCCATGTGAGCAAGGAGGAAACAGCAAGGAGCCTGAGTGTGGCTTAGCTCAACTGTTCTGTACTAAAGTTGCTTGGTGCTGTGAAACAAACTGAAACTCCTCTCCTCTGCTTGTGTTTTGCATTTGGAAGAGATTTCTTTTCAGGTGGGGAGGGGGAGTAGAACTCCTTAGCATCAGAGCATCTTAATAATAATAATATAGAAAATACTAATGCTCTGATAGTCATTTCAAAAAACATCCTTTCTTAGTGAGCACCTAGAAGCCAAAAGGACCATAAGTGCCTGATTTCAAGTTTGTAGACTTTACTGTTCTGGAGATTTTGTGATGATGCGTGAGTGCCTCTTGATTGGTTGATGGAGTTGATGTTGGTATAATGGGCTGTGTGATGGCCTTGTGAGTTTTGCCAACCAGCCCAGCACACCAGCCCCGCATCATCAGTATTTATAGAGAGACGGCAGCTCCGATCACACACTTCTTGCGCTGGCACAAAGCCAAAAGCACCAGCCTAGGAGGATGGTGAGTGGGACCTCGCCGAAACGTCGCCAAGATACTCCTAATCTTACACGGGAAAAGACCCGAACACACCTACATACATACATACATACAATGGGTATTTGTGCATCCGTTTGGGCTATATACTTTCTCTTGAGAGCAGGCAATAGAATTTTCATTTTTAACGCTCACAACAATAAAAAAGTTACCTTATCTTATCTTGCAACCGTAGCAAAGTTGGGGGTTTTAAAAAAATCAACAGCCTGAAGAGATTTATTAAAAACCCCAGGAGAACAAAATGGCCAAGTTTCTCCTGGATTGGCAGCCTACCCACCCATCGTAAATGGTCTCTCAACTCGTGTTCAGCAAGATCTTAGGCATTCTTCTGAAAGAGATGCTGCCACGCTCCCTCCACCCCCAGGAAAAAAAACACACACTAAAGGCGAAGTAATTAAGAGAAGAGAGGAGCCAGCAAAAAGCATCGTTTGTGCTGAAGTTGCAATCACCAAAAAAAATATAAATAAATCCTTCTTTCTTGGAGCGCAGGCACACCTGACGCCTCTGAAGGCAGAGATGGGGAAATCTCACCCACAGAGGGCTGCATTAACAGAGGGATAGAAAACAAGATCTTGTGAAGGGTTAACACCGCTCCATAAGGCCTTGGCAAAGCCACACTTGGGATATACTGCACCCAGTTTTGGTCGCCACAATATTAAAAAAAGGATGTTGAGACTCTAAGAAAGAGTGCAGAGAAGAGGAGGAGGGAACTGGAGGCTAAAGCATGATGAAGAACGGTTGCAGGGGAATTGGATATGTTTAGTCTAGTGAAAAGAAGGATTAGGGGTGACATGATAGCAGTCTTCCAATATCTCAAGGGCTGCCCCAAAGAAGAGGGAGTCAAGCTATTCTCCAAAGCACCTGAAGGCAGGACAAGAAGCAACGGATGGAAAGTAACCAAGGAGAGAAGCAACTTAGAACTAAGGAGAAATTTCCTAACAGTGACAATAATTAATCAGTGGAACAACTTGCCTCCAGAAGTTGTGAATGCTCCAACACAGGGAGTTTTTAAGAAGACGTTGGATAACCATTGGTCTGAAATGGTATAGGGTTTCCTGCCTAAGTAGAGGGTTGGACTAGAAGACCTCCAAGGTCCCTTCCAACTGTTATTCTATTCTATTCTAATACTCTATTCTATATTCTATTCTATTCTATGCTATGCTATTCTAATATTCTATTCTATATTCTATTCTAATATTCTATTCTATTCTATTCTACTCTATATTCTATTCTATATTCTATTCTATTCTATTCTATATTCTATTCTATTCTATTCTATTCTATTCTAATATTCTATTCTATTCTATTCTAATATTCTATTCTATTCTAATACTTTATTCTATATTCTATGCTATTCTATGCTATTCTAATATTCTATTCTATATTCTATTCTAATATTCTATTCTATAATCTATTCTATTCTATATTCTATTCTATTCTATTCTATTCTAATATTCTATTCCAATATTCTATTCTATTCTATTCTATTCTAATATTCTATTCTATTCTAATACTTTATTCTATATTCTATGCTATTCTATGCTATGCTATTCTAATATTCTATTCTATATTCTATTCTAATATTCTATTCTATTCTATATTCTATTCTATTCTATTCTAATATTCTATTCTATTCTATTCTATTCTATTCTATTCTATTCTATTCTATTATTCTATTCTATTCTAATACTTTATTCTATATTCTATGCTATTCTATGCTATTCTATGCTATTCTATGCTATGCTATGCTATTCTATTCTATTCTATTCTATTCTATTCTATTCTAAACTGAGCACTGGACGGGGACTTCTGTTGCAATGGGCTTGGGTTAGGAGGTAGGAAAACAGCAGCCTTGCTCTGTCCAGCTTTGCTGACTCAAGGGGAAAAAATCCCATTTTTACTGGCTGGCTGTCTCTCTCCGTCCCCCAATGCCAGATTGATTGGCCCTGTGCCCTCTTCCTTCCATCCTCGCCGGCTGTCCTCTGGGGATTCGGAGCAGAGATTTAGCCTTGCTGGTTGCAACAAGTGGTGCATTTAAAAAAAAGAGCCAAGCCAGATTGTGCTTGCTGGGAAGAAGGAATTAACCTTGAGCCGGTCAGGATCGAACTCCTGGCTGTGGGCAGAGTTAGTCTCCAATGCGGCTTTCTGATAGGGATGGATGGATGGATGGATGGATAGATAGATGGACAGACAGACAGACAGACAGACAGACAAGATAGATATGGAGACAGACAGCAGACAGACTGACATGGAAAGAGAGAGAGACAGAGATAAACACAGAGAGATAGATAAATAGTAATAGCCCTTAGATTTACATATTGCTTCACAGTGCTTCACAGCCTTCTCTAAGTGGTTTACAGTCAGCCTCTTGGCCCCAACAACAATCTGTGTCCTCATTTTACCCCTCAGAAGGATGGAAGGCTGAGTCAACCTTGAGCTAGTCAGAAATGAACCCCTGGCTATGGTAGAGTAAACCTGCAATACTGTATTCTAATCACTGGGAGGGAAGGAAGGAAGGAAGGAAGGAAGGAAGGAAGGAAGGAAGGAAGGAAGGAAGGAAGGAAGGAAGGAAGGAAGGAAGGAAGGAAGGAAGGAAGGAAGGAAGGAATAGCAATAGCACTTAAGACTTATCTACCGCTTCACAGTGCTTCACAGCCCTCTCTAAGCGGTTTACAGAGTCAGCCTATCGACCCCAACAATCTGGGTCCTCATTTTACTGACCTCGGAAGGCTGAGCCCACCTCGAACCAGTCAGGATCGAACTGCTGGCTGTGGGCAGAGTCACCAGGGCTCCGTCGTAAAATGGGCCGCGGATACTTGGGCACCCGCTTAAGCAATTGCCATGCAAAAGCTGCGTCCAAGCACCAGGGTGAAGGAGGAGGAAAGGTGAACGGGGAGAAGACGGGGAGAGGATGCCTGATGCACCTGTGAAGGCCTGGCAGGGGTGGGATGGGTTGCTTAAAAAGGGCAGGCTAGTCCTGTTGCGGTTGCCGCTTACCAGGGCAGGTAGGAGGGGGCTAAAGGTAACTCCATTCCAGACCCTCCCAGACAGTCTCCATGCCGTTCCATTGAACACACACAACCAGCACGCTGAACGGAGCACCAGTGGGGCTCGCTGTTAAATGCAATTAAGAGACTGCAATCAAATGGAAAGGTCTCCAGCAATCAGAAAGGGGGAAGGGAAAAGAGACAAGAGAGGGAGGGAGGAAGTGCTTTCTGAATCTTGGTTTAAAGCTTTGGAGGGGGGAGGGCAGGATCAGAGGTGGGGCTTCAGCAGGTTCCGACCAGTTCTGGAGAACTGGTAGCAGAAATTTTGAGTCGTTTGGAGAACCGGCCAATCCCACCTCTGACTGGCCCCGCCAACCCCATCTCTTCTCCGCCTCCCCTTGAGTCCCTTCCCTCAACCCAAGAGATAGTTCATTAGCTCTTTCATGTACAGCCGCACCTGATGCAATCTTTTAATCTAGATATTCCCATGATTTCAAGACTCAGAAATCTACTCCCAAGAACAACATTGCATGCTTTCAAACTGAAATGGGAACTATCCCTGACCTGGAAAAAAACAGGAGCCCAGCTAAAATATCTACTTTAGTTTTTCTTCTGGCAGGCTAGCATGACCAGGGTACATCTAAAGTCAGTAATAATAATAATAATTCACTGAAAACTATGCCAAAAGTTTGGATTTGGGTATACTAACAGCTACTGGGAACATCAGGTTGAGAAGGTTCTGGAGAATGAAAAAGTCAAGATCTTGTGGGACTTCAGAATTCAGACAGACAGGCATTTGGCCCACAACACACCTGACATAACAATAGTTGAAAAGAAAAAGGGTTGGTTCACTGACTTTGCAATACCTGGAGATGCACAGATTGTAGACACGCAGCAAGAGAAAAATCACAACTTATTGGGACTTACGAATTGAAGTTGAGCGACTTTGGGGAAAGAAATCGTGTGTTATCCCAATTGTAATTGGAGCCCTTGGAGCAATACCTAAAGGGCTGCTTCGCAGTTTGGAAATCCTGAATTTATCAGACTTGAATACCTTGATTCTACAAAAAACCATCCTACTTGGAACAGCTTATATCCTCTGATGCCACCTGAACAGTTCCTAGGTCCTTGGGTTAGGACTCAAGCTATTGATCTACCAACCAGACCCAAAGGCTGTGAATCTCACCAAAGATTTAATAATACTAATACCAATACTAATACTAATAATTGCAGCCACAAAACTTCTGTTTCTATTCTCCTTGCTGAAATAGAAGCAACTTTTCTTTTTTTTTACTTACTGAAATGGACAGCCTCGAGACTTAGATGGTTATCAATCCCGGTTATTTTAACCCCCTTTTAAAAATAGAATTATATTTTTACATCAATTTGCACCGGGAAGAAGAGAGAAAAAGAACAAAGACCAACTGAGTGTGTGTGTGTGTGTGTGTGTGTGTGTGTGTGTGGGAGCAGGGGAGGGGGGAACATTTCATCATTCCGTGAATTTTTTCCTTTATCGTAATTATATAATTATATCTATTTGATGATTGCATTCTGGCTTTTCATATAAAGAAATGAAATCTCAAGCAAGCTAGCTCCAAAGACTGAGCCCGTATTCCTTTTAAAAGAGGTAATTACTCCGAAATAATTAGAAGAAAACAATTCAACAAACTTTTTTTTTTTTGCAATTGCGTGTGTGGTTCAGGGGATTAAGCCTTTGAAAACCGTCAATTTGGGACCAAAATACTCAAGTAGTCCTTGACTTACGGTGACAATTGAGCCCCCAAATTTATGTGGCTTGTCAAGTGAATTGCTATGGTTGTTAAATTAGCAACACTGTTGTTTAGTGAATCTGGCTTCCCCATTGTGATTCTTGCAATGCTGCATTTTAATATTTTGTCTCGCAAACCTGTGCCAGGAGTCACCCTCAGATCTAATTTCCAGTTCCTGTTTGCTCATCTAATAAGTTCTTCTTTTTTGTATCTTTTTGTAGTTTAAAAAAAAATCTGCACATATTTTGGAATGGTCTTTTATCTAATATATACAGGGTTTGTTTGGTTTTTTTTTCAAGCCATTCCCCTTGTGGAATTTTACATGTTTGAGGGATCCTTTTTTTTATTAAATACACATTTTCAAAGGCTATTATGATTGGTGAAAGACCATCCATCTAACCACAGTCTAGTTTGAAATTCAGGAAACGCTGCTTGCATAAATTCGCAAGAAGTGTTGAAGCACACAGATTTTTCTAACGTAAAGTACCCAAATCCTGCCTTTAAAACAAAACAAAAACGCCCCACCTCTCTTTTTATATTCTATTATACACAAAGCAACTTAAAACAACTAGCAAAGGTAGGTCTGAGGTTTAAAGACAGTTGCACAATTTTGTGAAAAGAATTCTTTTTTTCCCCCTTTTTTTTCTTTCTTTCTTTTTTTTTGCTAAGGCAGCTTTCTAAGCTCTGTCTTGAGACGGAAGGCAAGCTGGTTTGGCCGCTACGACAATCACACACCCAACAGGCTTAGAAACAGTGTTTAAGTTTCTACAAAAGTTATTTAGGGCTGACTTCTTGGGGGGCTTTTTAAATCTTGGGATCCCAGCGAAGTTGCTGATTAATTGTGTGTGTGTGTGTGTGTGTGTGTGTGTAATAGGTAAACAAATCAGAGCTGACGTCTTGAGAGTGCAAGGGAAAACAGAAACCACACATGACCACTGTTGCATAGAATAAGGGTGGCACCACCAGAAAGACACAACGTAATTCTAAAAAGATAGTAAGAATGCAGACTGACGGTGTGCAGGATCAAAACATCTGGAGGAATGCTTAAAAATAAAATAGAAGTCCTCAGTTAGTGTCTGGCTGCTTAACAATTAGCATTCAGTTACGATGGAAACCCCCAAATATATTTATGACCCAATTTCAAAGTTAGGATGGTTGTACACACTCACGTATCTATTGTCACTTGATCAAATTTTGGCCACTTGCATTTAAGGCCATTTGCAGTACCCTGCAGTCATGTGTGTGTGTGTGTGTTGTTGTTGTTGTTGTTTGCTGGTTTCTGGCATTTAATTCCAGCTTTAGACAAGATGCCCATTGGGTATAATGGATTTGTTTAATGACTGCAGTGTTTGTTTATCCACTGCTGAAAAAGATTATAAGATTGGAGCCAGTCATGTGATATAACCTGCTTAACAGCTGCCACAACTTACAAGTGATTCTGGGCTCAGCTACGGTCATAAGTTAAGGACTATCTGTACAGGGTTTGATGTAGGAGAGGAGATGGCAATACCTGAAGGCAGAGTCAAAAAAGCCATCAGCCTAGAATCCCTATGTAGCCACAAGTGGACGAAATCCAATCTCCCTTGAGTGCCACTGACTCTATCGAACTCCTACCAGGTGCTAACCATGCATGGCTTTTTAAACAATAAATCAGTTTAATCAAACCTTGACTGATGAACCTGGTCTTTCACGCCGGACACTTGATAGGTTAAAACCAACACTTTAAATGCCACTGGGAAAACAATTGTTTTTAACCATCTTTGCTCGCAAACACTATTCCATGCATTTGAAGCATCCTGTAGAATAGGGGTGTCAAAACCAATCAACCAGAATAGAGCTGGAAAGGGACCTTGGAGGTCTTCTAGTCCAACCCTCCTGCTTAGGCAGGAAGCCCTATACCATTCCAGACAAGTGGCTGTCACCAAAGCACAACTATAATGATGTGGGAAAATACCTGAACAAAGCTGAATACCATACATGTAAGTACCCGTGAAAACTTAAGAAAACATATGTATATCTATAAACAAAAAACCTTCCAGTGTGACTGTACTTTGGCCATCTTACTAAAAACCAGGATTTGTTGAATAAGCCACTGTTGTGTCAAGTTTTAAGATTTTCCTGGCTGGATCGAACTGAAAACTTGGCTCAACTGCTGAAGAGCCCTCGACGTTGATCCTAGAGAGAGATTTTAATCTTCTCTCCATCCCATAAGTGGCGTTTCTCTCCTTTTCTTTGCAAATGTTGGCTTGTCAGAGGGGTTTCCAGAGGGATGCAAATCCATAATGGAGCTGCGAAATCAGGAGATGATGAATGGCCTGGTGGCTGTTTTTCTCCCTGACTCATGGTAACCAAAAGAGCTGAGTCCTAAGTTTTAGCTTGATGGATTGCAGAGGTGTTTTAAATGTTTGCCTGGATTGAGACTGAAAAATGTCACGTGTGCTAACTAGGCCTGACCAAAATCAATCTCTAATTTTATTGAGATCAGCTATAATAAGAGAAGATAGATAAAATTCTTTATTGGTTAAGTATGATTGGACACACGCAAATTTAATTTTGCTGAACTTCCTGATCTCTGTTGTGGTCAACCGGCGGCCTGCGGAGCTGGCAGCAGAGTTGGACAGTAGGGAAGAACATGGGCCAATTCTGGAGTCTGGAGAGGGATCGGACAAGGGATCTGCATCCGACACAGAGATGGGGCCAGGGCCATCTGAGAGTTACGTGCAGACTCCAGAGCCTCCAGATTCTGACATCAGCGAGGCAGAGGAACAGGGGGAGCCTGCTACCAGTGCGCACTTGCGCAGAGCTGCCAGAAGGCAAAAATAGTTGAGACAAAAGGGGTGACTTGGGAGAAAGGCTTGGAGGTGATTGGCCCCTCCCAAAAGATATAAAAGAGGAGCAAAGGAACAGGAGCCTTTGCAGGAAGCAACTTTGTTCGCTCTGGTCGGTTTAAACTCTGACGCTCTGTGTTGAGTTTGTGCTCCATTTGGCCTTGTACGCTTAATTGGCAATTTAAGAGTCATTGGCAGCATTTCAAGGGAGATAAAGGTGGGTGCTTATCAGCCTTATCTCGAAAGACTGTGGCAGATTTCGGTTGGACTATTCATGAACTGTTTGTGTTGTGGTTCTCCAGCAGCCTGAGCAGATGGCAGCAGAATCAGACAGTGGGGAAGAATGGAGACCAGTCTGGGAATCTGGAGAGGACTCGGACGAGGGTCCTGCATCCGATGCGGAGATGGGGACAGGACTATCTGGGAGTGGGGTGCTGCCTCTGGAGTCTGGCAGCAGCGAGGCAGAGGACCCAGGGAAGCCTGTTCCCAGTGCGCGTGTGCGCAGGGCTGCTAGAAGGAGAGAGCAGTTGAAACAAAAGGGGCGACTTGGGAGTAAGGCTGGGAGATGATTGCCCCTCCCATCAGGGATAAAAGTCAGACCTCAATGACGAAACCTTTGCAGGAAGCAAAGTCTTTCGTTCGGTTCAGATTCATTCCTGAAGCTCTTTGTACTTCGGTTGGTTTTTTTTCTAGTTCACTGGACACTCTGTTATTGGCAGCACTTCACAGGAGAGGAAGGTGGGTGCTTATCTCAAGGGACTGTTTGAGATTCATTACCGGCTGGGAATGAAAATAATTCCTAGCGTTGCAATGAAACATAGTAAGACTTGTTTTTAAAATAAGCGTGTGCGTAATTATGGTCTCAGAAGCATTGGTCAGAACAGTTTGGGACTCATTACGGGCTGTGAATGCATATAATAAGCCTTGGTCAGAACAATCTCCTCCTCAAAATTCAATGAATTAGAGACATGTCTTTACAACCACTTCCAAGTTTTAAACGTCTCTGGACATTAACAAGCCTGCAGCTCATTTTGCCTGCGTGGAGTTCCTGTCTGGGTAATCCTCGCTTTGCAACAGTTCATTTAGCGACTGTTCTAAGTCACAGTGATGCTGAAAAGAAAATTGACTTATGGCCGCCCGTCACACTTAACAATCATTACAGCATCCCCAATGTCACACGATCAAAATCCAGACACTTGGCAACTGACTCGTATTTACGACAGCTGCCGCGTTCCCTTGATTCCCCTTTTTGCGACCTTCGGTTGAGCGGTCAATGGGGAAGCAAGATTCAGTTAACAACTGGCTTACTAATTTAACAACCGGAGCGATCCACAATGAACAAACGTGACAAGAAAAGTCACAAAATGGGGCAAAACCGACTTAAGCAACGTCTCCCTTAAAAGCATGCGTCTCGGGCTCAATTGTGATTGATGAAAAAGTGGATGAAAAATGGAACATTCCCTTCCCTCTTCTTCACCCCCTTTTCTGCAGCCTCCCCCCTTCCTTTCCCTAGGCATGCAACACCCTTAGCAGGTGTGTCCCTTTAAATATCGACTGACACATTTGCAGAGAGAAGCCGTCCGGCGAAGGATTAGACTTCCTACCTCGGCTCACCAGCTGGAGTGTCGCCCTACCGGGGGTATCTCATATAACTATTTGAAAAGATATTTTCGAAAGCGCAACGGCAACCCCCTTGGCCTCTGACCTTGGAGAATGCGCCGAGCAACTGAACATTTGTGCTCCAAAAATGCAAGAATGCACACTTGGTACTCGGGGGGCTCGTCCCTTTGGCACAGCCACCTCCAAAAAAGCAAATGTTTGGCCCGAATTGGATCCTGGACGCCCACCCCCTCTCCATTAAATTAAAACAGATTTGTAGGGCTTCCTCCCCCCAAAAAAGAGAGACAGAGAGGTCTTTTTTAAAAAGAGGATCCACGGAACTGATGCTCAGACAGTCAAATAAAAAATTACAGACTGAGAAAAGTCCTGTTCGGAACAGCACCCAGCGTGGAAAAGCACCTATTTTTCAACAGGAAATGCTGTCCAGAATCAAAATAAGCCCATGGGGAGATTCTGTGCTGTGATTATGAGAACATCTGGCATGGATCAGGATGCAGAAGAAACTTTTTTGGCACCACCGCGACTCTCTCTGGAAGCAATCAGGAGGTGAGACCTGGAAAACGAAGCATTGCTTCCACGACAGCTGCCAAAACGAATATTTTGGAAAGGAAGAGGCAGACAAAGATTGTACACCAAGCGGAGAGAAATCTGAGCAAACGGACCCGATGGGTTCGAATGTAGGAAGTCTACCAGGGTTTCCAATTTGCTCCTCGGGCAATCTAGAATTTCTGCGCTGGCCCAGATTTTTCAATTAGAAAGGGGGGGGGGAAAGCAGAGGCAAAATTAAGAGGCTGGTGATGTAATCTGACACGGAAGCCATGTGCTAAAGACACTTAATCTGGCCTTCACATATTCCACAGCTGAACACCTCCCGAAAGGAGAGGCATCAAACTGAACACATGGGGGGGAGGAGGAGGAGGAGGAGGGAACCTAGAATCATTGGGTTGGAAGGGACCTTGGAGGTCTTCTAGTCCAGGGGTCACCAACCTTTTGGACCTCGGGGACCACCAAACTCGTAATTTTAAATCTCCTGGACACTAATACAAATTTTGACTGACGGTGGCTTGCTGACATTGGTGGGAAAGTCGGTCCCCTATTCCAGAGCTGCAGTAGCCACAGGACTGGCCCTTTGGTCATCTCGGAGCAGCTGCTCCTCCATCCAGGTGCACCAGCCTGCCACGGACTGGAGGAGCAGCTGCTCTAGGATGACAAAAGGACCAATCCTTTGACCACTGCAGCTCTGGAATAAGAGACCGACTTTCCCACCAATGTCAGCAAGCCATCCTGGGGTGGATTTCACTCCCCCGCCGTTGGCCTTACCTTCTAGTTCTAGCTCACGTGGCTCTACTCAAGGTAAGGTTTGCGCTCGGCCGAAGGGTGGGGGCCAGCGGGTGGGCAGGCCAAATGGGCAGCGCAGCCTTGGGCAGCCTGGATTAATTGCTTTGGGGGATGGGGAGACATTTCTCTGCAGACCACCAACATTTTCTCACGGACTACCAGTGGTCCCTGATCCATGACCACTGTTCTAGTCCAACCCCCTACTCAAGGCAGGAGATCTTATGCCATCCTGGCCAGATGACTGTCCAGTCTATTTTTGAAACCTCCAGTGATGGAGCTGAGAGGCAAGCTATTCCATTGATTAATTGCTCTGTCAGGACATGGAGGTCGGATCTCTCTTTAACAAGCTTCCCACCCATTATTTCTTGTCCTGCCCTCTGGTGCTTTGGGGAATAAGTCAACCCCCTCTTCTCTGTGACAGCCTCTCAGGAATTGGAAAACTACTATAATTCCCTTTTTAAAAAAAACATAATCCCTTAACTTGGGTTAGAGTCAGAACGATTGGATGGAGCTGAGCATTTACTGGCCAGATGCCCTTCCCGACACCTACACTGAGTTCACAGCAGATATTTTTTTCCTTTGCATTCCGGGAGAGAAACATCTGCTGCTACCAAGGATTGAACTCTCCACTTTCGAAGCGGGAGGCGAGAGTCTTCACCACAAGGCCACCACACTGTTCATCAGGAGACTAGGATCGGGTCTCCCACCCCTTAATCCTGTTCGTCATACAATTTAGCCTCGAGACCCTTTGTATCCTCTTTGTTGCTCTTCTTCGCATGCTCAAGAACCTGATTTCCTCGGAGAGCCAAGTGGCGTGTAAAGGACAATCTCAAGATAGCTCCTACAAAGAGATTACTCATGCGTAATACTGCAGGTGCCATAACCAGTTTGCGAAGCGCGAGCTTTTCTCTCCCGATAGGCTAAACAAAGAACCAGCTAGTCTTGTATTATTAATGCAATGAGTTTGTGGTTTCTCTGCATTGCTCTGGGCTGCAATCTGCAAGCTTGGGAGGAGACGCTGGAAATATTGAAGGGAGTATTTGAAGGTTTTCCAAAAGTGGCCACGGGGCCACACAAGTTCTCTGTGGTTATGTCCATGTCTCCTCCCCCCCCCAAAGATCTTCTGATCCCCCATCAAAAAAGGAAGAATGTTGGAAGCACAGAACTGATTAAGATAACTTTTTAGATTAACAGAATTGGAAGGGACCTTGTAGGTCATCTAATCCCACCCCCTGCCAAAGCACGAGACTCTACGCTAAGGGTCGCCAACGTTTTGGACCTCTGGGACCACCAAACTCATAATTTTAAATCCCGCGGACCAGAGACCCTGGGAAAATGCCCCCAAAAAGTCTGCAGGAAAATTCCCCACCTCGTTTTCCTACCAATCGATCATTCTTTATTTGAGATCGCAGGATACCGTCTCCAGCTCTGTTCTCAAGAGGAGAAAGACTTTTGGCTTCATGCAAGGAAAACAGCAGAAGCAGCAGAAGTCTTTCTTTCTCTCCCCCAAACTCCACCAGAAATGAATCTTTGTGAGACTTGTGACACCCAGGAGTCTCTCGTGGCCTGGTTTGGATGCCAGGAAAGTGCAGGGCCCCCACGGAGGTTCTGGGAGGGTGAAAAATGGGTCTCCCAGAAGTCCGGAAACAGGGACCTCCTGGAGGCTCAAGGAAAGCCTCCGGAGCGCAAAAACTTGTCAATGGGCCTTCCGGAAATACAGGAAGTGCTGAAACGGGCCCAATTTCAGCCTCCTGGGGCTGCAGAGGCTTCCCTCGAGCATCCGGGAGGGCAAAAACAGCCTCAAACCCACCTAGATTAGAGAAGGATGACCTGTGTCTCTAACCAATCATCTCTTTGTGCTTTTTTTTTTTTTTTACTGGTCCACAAGGAAACTTGTTTCCCATCTAAATTTTACCCAACGAAAACCAAGAACGTGTCCTCCCCCCGAGATGCCAACAGGAAAATGGCACCATCTTCCTCCATAGAGTTATCAGATATTTTATACTATTTCTAAATTTCAGATCGGGTGCATGGGTCCCCAGCCAGGATTGGGATTCAACCAGTTTTGGAACGGTTCGGGTGAACCGGTTCCTAATTTTTACACCTGGTTCACTGAACCAGTAGTTGCGAGGACTGGATGGCCCTCCCCACCCTGCCCCTCTTCTCTCCTCCCAGGAGTCTCTCGTGGCCTGGTTTGGATGCCAGTAAAGTGCAGGGCCCCCACGGAGGTTCTGGGAGGCTGAAAAACGGGTCTCCGAGAAGTCCAGAAACAGGGACTTCAAGGAAAGCCTCCGAAGTCTGGGGAGGGCAAAAATGACCTCCCCTGGAGGTGGTGCAGGAAGGTGAGTAGCCCATGCCCACACCTACCCCACCAATTGGGCAGAGAACCGGTTGCCAAAATCTTTGAATCCCACTCTTGGTGCCAGCCAACCTTCCTTAAATGGACAACTTTTGGGGGGGGGGCGGGTGTATCCAGGATCCCGCCTGTCCCGGAGTAGCGTTGTCCTGATGCTCCTTTCTCAACCTTTGGAGGCCAACAAGTTGGAGAAGGCTTCCCGAGAAGGTTCCCCCTCAAAGGCGATGCTGTAGCTCAACCCAAGAAACCCAACTTTTCCCTGAGGTTCACCTCTTTCATCGACAGCAGAAAGGAAATCTTTGGTGGGCCCGGAAAGGTGTTTCCTTCCACCTTTGGGGAGATGACCACCTCAGTTTTGGTTCCCCACGTTGGTTCGAAAAATCAACCACCCCCTCAACGGTTTTCAAGGAAAAAGCTTGGGAACCAAGAAGCAGCCCAAACCAAGAAGCCAATCTGAAGTTCAACTTCTGAGCGGCATCAAAATGCCTGGATCTTGGCTGACCCTTCTCCCAACAATTCCAAATTCCAATCCAAGTTCCAAGGGATCACACACACACACACACACACACACACACAAAAGAGGGGAAGACCAAAGTGACACGTACTTTTTCCATTCTGGATAAGCCATTACAATCAAGAGTAGAAGATAGGGAGAGGCAGAAGGCGAGCTCGTATCTGTTCCCCTGCCAAAAGGGTCAGGAGAAGGTTATGAGAAAATATGAAACATGTGTCTCTTGGACAAAAAGATGGAACACATGATTACAACAGGAAATGTACAGGAAAGCAAGCCAGGGAGGGTGAGGGCATGCTTGCCAAAAAAACATTTCCATGGAAACCCAACACTAAATAAGTCTCTTCCCACCATCATCAAGTTTGCAGATGTGCAATTCACCTGAGTTTGCTCCTTTCCTCCCTGGCCCTTCCCTCCCCGAGTATCCATCCAAGACCATCCATCTCTTCTCCATTATTCCCCTTCCCCCTTTCAAAAGGTGAGAATGCAGATGAAGCAACCGAAACGTTTTCTGCGTTAAGAAGCCAACGGCAAAGTCTAGCGTTGGCTCCAAGAGAATCCCATGGATGCACCCCAGAACGTGAAGTCCAACGCTGGATGTTCGCATAGGATTAGGATACTTACTCTTCCTTGCATTAGGATACTTACTCTTCCTTCTGCCACCTCACCCTCCCCAAGTTAAAAAAAAAATAACTGGCATTCTTCAAAACAATCGAGATCTTGCTTATTTGGGAGATCTCCAAACTTGGCCCTAAAATGTAGCAGACACATTGACCAAGCAAGGTCCTAGCTCAATGTTTCTCAACCTTGGCCAGTCTTAAGATGGGTGGACTTCAACTCCCAGAATTGCCCAGCTGGAGTTGAAGTCCACCCATCTTAAGACTGGCCAAGGTTGAGAAACACTGATGTAGCTACTAAGTTGAGGTTGCAAGTGGTCTCCTTGCAAGTCTTCTTCCAAGGCCACCCTCAACTTCCTCCAATCCTGATGTCCAATTCTGGAGACAGATGGCAGAAAAACCAGCAGCACAGGTCAAGTCCTAACTTAAGTGCAGAATTAGCCTGCAATACTTCTGACCACTGCACCACCCTGGCTCTTAAATCCACTTTGTTGGAGTAAGTTGTGCAGACAGGTTGACTGTGAGCTTGGTAGTCCCATTGGAGTATGAACCTCAATTTCTCTGATGGAAATTGTGGGGATTACCGAAATGTGCAGCAAGGGAACTCGTTTGAGTAACCCTTATCTCCCTATACGTGTCTCAGGATCTTTTTCTAAGCAGTGATAAAAAATAAACTAAGGTCTCTCTTACCTTAGCTACCAACAGGGGAATTCACCCTGGGGCAACATCTAACGTTACCTGGGGAAGAAAAGAGAGGCTGATGTTTCAGTTGTGTCAACCAGCAAACCAAAATCTATGTATGCCATGGATTAATGGCAATGGATTTTAGAGTCTTCTAAGGTCTATGGCAGAGGTCCCCAAACCTGGCAACTTTAAGACTTGTGAACTTCAACTCCCAGAATTCCTCAGCCAGGATAGGTGAATTGTCTTAAGTCCACAAGTCTTAAGTTGCCAAGTTTGGAGACCTCTAGTCTATGGGGATTCTCAGTTATCCAAATCATGGTTGTTCCAAAGGTGCTTTTTCAAGAGGCAACTGGACTTTCTGGTTTTTCTTTGAAGAGGTTTCGCTTCTCATCCGAGAAGCTTCTTCAGGTTCTGAAGAAGCTTCTCAGATGAGAAGCGAAACCTCTTTGAAGAAAAATCAAGAAAGTCCAGTTGCCTCTTGAAAAAGATGACTCTAAGAGCTCCCCAAATTTAAGGGACTGTGAGTTCTAGTCCCACCTTAGGCACAAAGTCAGTTGGATGACCTTGGGCGAGGAGGAGGAGGAGGAAGAAAAGGAAGAGGAGGAGAAGGAGAATGGAGGAAGCTGGATTCAATTAACAATTGCCATGATTGGCTTCACAATCAGAGCAAGACAGGGCGTAAAATGGGTGCCACTCCTGTAACAACCATCTCACTTAGTGATGGAAGTTCTGGTTCCAATTGTGGTTGTAAGTTGATGATTACCAGAAGAGGATACAGAATAACAGAGTTGGAAGAGACCTGAGAGGTCTTCCAGTCCAACCCTCAAGTAGGAGACCCTACAACATTCCATGGACTCTCTTGAGTTGTCCACTCTCTTCTTGAACACCTCCAGTGACGAAGCAGCCACAGTTTCTGGAGGTTCCACTGCTTAATTGTTCTATCAGGACATATATCTTTATTTCTAGTTTGGTTCTCTGCTTGCTTAGTTCCCATCCATTGCTTCTTGTCCTGCCTACCACCCTATCAAGTTAAGAACAATTAAACAAACGGAACATTTTTTCAAAAATGAGAGCCCCCAATTCAGCTTCAGCTCAGTTTAAATAATTGGTTTGAAATGGGGGGGGGGGGAGAGAGATCCTTTTAAAGCTGCAAAGGTTGCACAAAACCGGCTGGGTAGATGAAAGACAAAATGAGTTTGTAAGAAAGAGGCATCTTCCTCTGGGACCCAACCCAGTGAAACTGAGGCCAAGAAAGTTTTTAATCCACGACAAACACCACAACTGTTTGCAAAGCAAGCATGTTGAAATCCAGTTTCGCCAAGCCTCCAGTGGCAAACAGAGACCTACAATTAAAACAAGACAGCTGTGATTTCAGGGGATGGTCCTCCTCTACGCCAACGTGCTCCAGATGGCGACAAGAATTGCATCCGAGGGGTCTTGGGTGCCCTCTGATCTTTTTTATCCGAACCAATCTTTTATCACATCAATAGGCTGCCACAAACAACATTATTGTCCAAAGGCTAGAGAAAATAAAAGCTGTCCAAACCAACCCAGTTGACCAGGGATGGGCCAGGGTGGGGCCAACATCTGCCAGAGGAAGCAGCCGTGATACAATCCAAAATGAGCCACGAAACATCTGCCATCTTGCAGATGTTAACCCTCCCAACAGGTAGGCGGCTATTTTGGAATGTCAAAAGCCTTCTAGAGAGTTACCAATAGAAACTATTAAAATACAGATCGTCCTCCACGTATAACCACAATTGGGACACTGAGCTATAGGTCTTCCTTGGTTGATGTTGCTGGTCCATTCTGAGCTTGGCCCTTTTCATATGGAATGGCCTCCTGTCTCCGGAATAAATTATCTGTCAAGTCAGAACAATTCATCAGTGGAACAACCTGCCTCCAGAAGTTGTGGATACTCCATCGCTGGAGGTTTTAAAGAGGAGACTGGACAGCCTGAAATGGTATAGCGTCTCCTGCTTGAGTAGTCGGCTGGACTAGAAGACCTCCAAAGTCCCTTCCGACCAGTGGTGGGATTCAAATTTTTTTTTTTTACTATCAGTGCTGTAGGCATGACTTGATGGGCGTGGCCTGGTGGGTGAGGCAGGAGAAAGATACTGCAAAATCCCCTTTCCCTCCCCATCCCACTAACCTGCTTTCCAGCTCCGTTCTCCTGGGCAGGGCAACCAAAGAAGACTCAGCTGATCAGCTGGGACTCAATGGGAGGCAGAGAAGAGATGGGGTTAGCAGGGCCAGTCAGAGGTGGGATTTGCTGGTTCTCTGAACAACTCAACGTTTCCGCTGCCGGTTCTCCAGAACTGGTCGGAACCAGCTGAATACCCCCTCTGCTTCCAACTCTGTAATTCTATATTCCCTGTATTCTCAACCTTAGCAGCTTTCTATATGGATTTCAACTCCCAGAATTCTCCCAGCAGCATCGTGTCGAAGTCCATCCAACTTAAAACTTGTTGCAGACCCTATAGCATTCAGACAAATGGCTGTCCGATCTTTTCTTAAAAACCAATGTGTTGGAAGACTCACAATTTTTGGAAGCACTAATTGATTGTCCTCACTCACTCTTTCTCCTCTGTTCTAGGTTGCTTCTCTCCTTGATTTCTTTCCACCCATTCCTGAAACGTTGGTCTATCCCTTCCATCAAAACAGGAACCAATTAATACGGCCAAAATAAGATTCCACAAAGATTCAATTTGCATGATTTCAAGCTAAAGGCAGATTTCAGGTTGATCTCACGGGGGTTCCTGCAGATAGCTAGCTGAGTTTTGTTTTGTTTTTGTTTTTTTTTAAGATAACTGCATCTCAAAAGATTGCCGGTGTCTGATATGTAATGTTCCATAATTAGAACGCTGAAGCTATGGGGACCGAAAGATTGCCAGGTTTCCTACGGAGATCGATCCCTGGAATTGAGATTTAGCTCGATGCAAACTAGGTCTCCGTTTCCATTCCCAGCACAGTTTCTTCTCCCGTTAAAACCTCATGGCATCATTCTCCATGCTGGACCGCAAACAGGGAGTGGGATTCAGCCAGTTTGGACCAGTTCGAGCAAAACGGAAGTTAAATTTACACCTGGTTTGCCAAACCGGTAGTTGAACCGACCGGCTGGCCCTGCCGCACCTGCCCTTCCTCTCCCAGGAGGGGCCTGTTTTGGATGCAAGTGAAGTGCAGGGCCCGTGTGGAGGCTCTGGGAGTACCAACAATAGGCCGAACTGAAGGTTCTGGAAGTCCGGAAATGGGTTTTTGCCATCCCAGAGGCCCAAAGGAAGTTCCAGTAGGCCACATCCAACCAACCACCGGACAGCAACCGGTTGCTGGGAATTTTGAATCCCACCCTTGACCGCAAATGAAAGCAGACACCAAAAGTTCGACTCACAGAAGGCAAAGACCCTCTTTTGACCCTCAGCTAGTGAAAACTTAGGACCGAACTTAGGATTTCCTGCTCAAGAAGTGGGCTGGACTAGAAGACCTCCGAGGCCCCTTCCAACTCTTGTTATTCTAACCTACCTATGCAAAAGTGGAAAATTCAAACGAATTCAAACGAATATGGAATCTTTCTCATATTTGGGAAGGTGTAATACAACAGTTCACTTAATAACCATTGGAAGTTACAATGACACTGAAAGAAGCGACTTATGACTGTTTTTCACACATACGCTGGTTGCCGTGTCCCACTGATCGCACGATCCAAATTCAGATGCTTGACAACTGACTCATACTTA
The DNA here is from genome assembly GCA_033807585.1 of Hydrophis major. Lineage (NCBI taxonomy): Eukaryota > Metazoa > Chordata > Lepidosauria > Squamata > Elapidae > Hydrophis > Hydrophis major. The sequence continues at coordinate 7,647,762 of CM066339.1, read as the reverse complement.
CGATGGTTGCAGTGTCCCGGGGTCTCCTTTGATCATCTTTTTAGACGAGCACAGTCAAAGGGGAAGGGCCAGCTTCACTTAATGACTGTTGTTAACTGCAGGAGATTCCCTTAAATTCTATTTCAGGTGGAGGCACGCAATACAGCTATTTTCCCCCTCCCATCAGTAGTTGGTGTGCTTAAATATCTGGGCTGGTTGGTGAGATGCCAGCCAAATATGAAACAACCACTCAACAGCTTCTTCGTGGTTGATGATCCCAAGATATTCTTAAGTTTTCGCGGGTACTTACATGTATGGCATTCAGCTTTGTTCAGGTATTTTCCCACGTCATAGTAGTGGTGCTTTTAAAGTTGTAGCAACGTTTCAGCAGAATCTCATCTGCCATCATCAGGCTTCTGTATAGTCTATACATATCTATACAGAAATATCTATGCAGAAGCCTGATGATGGCAGATAAGATTCTGCTGAAACGTTGCTACAACTTTAAAAGCACAACTATTATGACGTGGGAAAATACCCGAACTAAGCTGAATGCCATACATGTAAGTACCTGCGAAAACTTAAGAATATATATATATATATTCTTAAGTTTTCGCAGGTACTTACATGTATATATATATATCTGGCATTCAGCTTTGTTCGGGTATTTTCCCACGTCATAATAGTGGTGCTTTTAAAGTTGTAGCAACGTTTCAGCAGAATCTCATCTGCCATCATCAGGCTTCTGTATAGTCTATACATATCTATACAGAAATATCTATACAGAAGCCTGATGATGGCAGATGAGATTCTGCTGAAACGTTGCTACAACTTTAAAAGCACCACGTGGGAAAATACCCGAACAAAGCTGAATGCCAGACATGTAAGTACCCGCGAAAACTTAAGAAAACATATATATATATATATATATATATATATATATATATATATATATATATATACAAACACACACACACACACACATATATCCTGTTTCTCCAACAATATGGCCTCCCCAATAGGAAGTCCCAGCATGTTTTATAGGCATGAAATGAAATTAAGGCCTATATTAAAACATGCGAAATGGGGGGGAATGGTGGGGGGGCCTTGCCGTTAGGAAGTACTTTTGTGGCACACCCGGATATGGTGCTGCCTGCGTTGACCCCGATACGAAGTGCCCCACCAACGCCGAGGTCAACATCCAAGCTGTCGCCGCCCCCCACCCAAAGATGCAAGCAGGGGGGAAATTAAGTCACCCCCGAAAAGACGCCCTAGGCATTTTTTCAGGGCTCAAAAAAAAAAAAAAAGAGCCGGCCTCTTTTTTTAAGCTAGCAATCTTTCACAGCATTCAACTCCGTCAGATTTTTGTCCTGCCCACGCAGAGAAAAGACTCGAGTACAGGAAGAAGTGGAGGGAAGGAAAAAAATAGAATAAAAATCTAAAAATACATTTGCTACCAGTCTAGGTGGCAGACCGAGACTGCTGAATTCTCTTTGTAAAAGTGGGGTGGGGAGTGGAAGACACGAAACCCCCGCAGTGCATTTTTGCTGGATTGCATTATGTGTCTCTGTTGCCCATCTGAACACTCGTCCCTCCCTCCCTCCCCCCACCCAGAAAACTGGTTTGGAAGGATGCAGTTCAGACAAACCCAGCCACGTCTAGGGAGGGCAAGGGGTGGGATGGGGGGCTAGGAGAGGACGCAGCTGGGAGAGATAAGACAGAAGCTTGCAACACACACGGCATGACTCTCTTGCGCTGTTCTCCCAGGGTGGGTACAGAGAGAGAGAGAGAGACAGAGAGAGAGAAAGAAAAGAGAGAGGAGACAGAGACAGAGAGGCAGAGACAAAGAGAGAGAGGCAGAGAGAGACAGAGAAAGAGGAAAAGACAGAGAGAGACAGAGAAAGACAGGCAGAGAGAGACAGAGAAAGAGACAGAGAGGCAGAGAGAGAGAGAGACAGAGACAGAGAGAGAGAGAGAGAGAGACAAAGAGACAGAGAGAGAAAGAGAGGCAGAAAGAGATAGAGACAGAAAGAGAAACAAAGAGACAGAAAGAGGCACAGAGAGAGAGAGAGAGAGAAAGAGAGAGTGACAAAGAGACAGAGACAAAGAGAGAGAGAGAGACAAAGAGAGGCGGAGAGAGACAGAGATTTGGAGGTGAGGTAGTCAGTAAAAAGACTTTGGCGTGGGGTGGAAGCCTTCCCTTCCCCCCAATTGTACGAGCTTGTCCTGTCTTGAAATTTGGAAGGAGAAGAGTAGGGCAGGTAACGTTCCTCCAACTTTTGATCATACAGGTAGCCCTTAACCTACAACCACAACTGAGCTTCCAAAATTTCTACCGCCAAGTGAGACGCTTGTTCCGTGAGCTCTGCTCCGTTTTACGACCTTTCTCACCACGTTTCTGAAGTGAACCCCTGCAGTTGTTGTCAGTCAGTCACACAGTCGTTGAGTGGAACCGGGATTCCTCCGTTGATTTTGCGCATCAGGAGGTCATCAAAAAAAGGGATCCCATCACCCGCCGCCCCCTGGGACAACTGGAACTGTCATACTACGAGTCAGTTTCCCCAGCGTCCCAATTTTGATTGCGTGGCCGCAAGGCCGTTGCAACGGGTGTTAGGTCCTCAAGTCTCTTTTGACAGAGCCGTTGTAACTCGGAACGGCCGCTAAATGAACTGTTAAGAGGTTGAGGGCCACCTGTACGGGTATATTACAGTGAGTCCTCTACTTAACGACCATAACGGGAGTCCAAAATTTCTGTTTTTAAGTGAAACATTTGTTCAGTGAGTATTGCTCACATTTGACCACCTCACTTGCCCTGGTTGTTAAGTGAATCATAGCAGCTGATAAGCCAATAAGAGAGTTGTGAAGTGAATCTGTCTTGGTTGTAGGCTCTCCTGACCCTTGGGACACAGCAACGGTCATAAGTATGAAGCAGCTGCCAAAGCTTCTGAATTTTATTCACCTGATCATAGAGATGCTACAAAGGTTGGAAGGAAAATGGTCGTCCAAAGTCACTTTTTCCAGTGCCTTGCAACCTGGTCACTAAATGAACTGTTGTTAAGTCAAGGACCGCCTGTGCCGAAGTCGGAAGGAGAAGAGGGAGCCGGCCCAGTTCCTTGTCTCTGGGAGGGGGTGGGTGGTTTCTTTCCATCCCATTTCAAGCCCTGGAACTGGGAGGAAAAAAGAAGGGAAGGAGGAGGAGGAGGAAGAAGAGGGAAAACCAGAGTCCTAGATGTTAATCTTTAGACAGATCGGATTGGCGAGTCTCAACAGAAGGTTGGTTTAACAAGCCGTTGGTCAATCTCAAGACGCAATTTTGCAATTCATTTTCCTACCAGGCCCTTTTCACTAAATGCCTCCCTGCTCTGGAATATAAAACCTTCGAGCAAAGCAGAACTTTTCCCTTTCTTTCTTTCTTTCTTTCTTTCTTTCTTTCTTTCTTTCTTTCTTTCTTTCTTTCTTTCTTTCTTTCTTTCTCTCTCTCTCTCTTTCTTCCCTTCCTCTTCCTCTTTCTCTCCCTTCCTCTTTCTTGTTCTTTCTTTCTTTCTTTCTCTCTTGCTCTCTCTCTCTCTTTCTCTCTTTCTTTCTTTCTTTCTTTCTTTCTTTCTTTCTTTCTTTCTTTCTTTCTTTCTCTTTCCTTCCTTCCTTCCTTCCTTCCTTCCTTCCTTCCTTCCTTCCTTCCTTCCTCTCCTCTCATTTCTTCCTTCCTTTCTTCCTTTCTCTCTCTTTCTTTCCTTCCTTCCCCTCTTTTTATAATTTTAACCTTTATTGAAATTTAGAAACATTAAAATACAAATAAATTTAAAAATAAGTTTTTACAAAACTCAATCATCTCTGACAGTACTAAGATGTCTTCATTACATAAACACATTTCCGTACATTTCTAGTTTTTCCTATACATATCTAATCTGTACATTACATCAGAATGCAAGTAAAGCTGAGAATAACTTTTTACAAACCTCAGTCCTTTTTGACAGTACTAAAAAGTCTTTCGTTTACATGCATTTCCATACAATTCTAATCATTCATCTACCCAGACGTATTTATATCTTCTTCCCCATTTCAAAAGGAGCTGAAAAACAACAACCAAGGAATGGGAATTCTTTTGTCCAGGGGAAAATTTTCTCAATGCACAACGAAAGGAAACACTGATCAAGGCACATTAATTTATTAGTGTTTTAAATATACAGGTAGTCCTGGACATATGACCACAATGGAGTCCAACATGTTAAGCAAGACAGTTGTTAAATGAATTTTGCTCCATTTTACCTTTTCTTGCTGCAGCAGACTATAACTGCAATCCATGTATTGTAAATATAATTTTGGGGGTTAGCATCAACTACAGAATAATTCAAACAAGTCTTAATTCTCTTCCACCAAATCATGAATAGCAAGAGATGGAGGGGACCTTGGAGGTCTTCTAGTCCAACCCCGCCTGCTCAGGCAGAAAGCTCTATATCATTTCAGATCAATGGTTGTCAGATCTCTTCTTAAAAACCTCCAAGCACTGGTGGTTTTTATTTCAGGAGGCGAGGCAAGCCATTTCATGTTTAATTGTTGTAACTGGAAATTTCCCCTTAGTTCAAAGGTTGGGTCATGCAGAACAAAATAATTTTATCCCACCAAATATCTCAGTGAAAATCATCCTTTCTCTCTTTTCTTGCCACATGTACATCAATTTTCTTTCTTGATCTGTGTAGGTTTCTCCATGTTTTTAAAATCCTCTCTAAAATTCTAAGGGCAAAATCTGAAAATCTTTAGTGAATCGTGAGGAAGATAAGGAAATATATTTCATGTCCCTTAAAAAACAGCAGCCTGGTACACAAAATGAAAAAAAAGACCCAATGATAAACGGGGACTACCTGCTGGCAAATGAAAAAAGCACAAAAAACAGATTCTTAGCGATTTTGGACAATAAATGAGCCGGATACAGTTTTTCAGTGAAATCAACTATAAAATGTTGTATTTGGAATATAGAATCCATCTGCAGGGAATATATCCAGCTTTACATGAAGGAAAGCCCCAAAGACAAATCAAAAGAATTTTGGAAATATATCTTTTGGAAAAGAAAAAGAAAAACAAAGGAAGATACACAGCGAATAGTAAAATACAGTAGATTATAGGGAAAAACAACAAAGATAGGGCAACTTCTGTTTCAAAAGAATTACAAAGCACAAAATAAATTGCTCTAACTTGCTAAGCCAGACTTTCGCAGGGAAAAAGGAATTTAATGCTAGGCTGCCTGAAAACCGTGTAACCCTTTACATGCCAAAAATCCAAAGACAACCAAGAACAGACTTAATTATCACTTCGTTCTATTTTTGGCACCACCTTCAACAACTCAACAATCCTCCCATCAAAAGCTTTTTGAGTGGTGCTCTGCTGTAGAGCAATTCGGACTAAAACATACTTGAAGAAAGAGAAGAACAATGACGGGGAACAGGAAAGAAAAATTGTAACCTGCTTATCTGGAGCAATTAAAATAAGGGAATAAAGACAAGGTTGCGGATTATTGAAGAACCCAATGGATTCGGATAAATTGAGAGGAAAAAAAGTCAGATTTGGGGTTTTAAAAGGAAGGAGAGAGGTTCCGTTTGAAGAGAACAGAAGTTTTGCAAATAAAAACAAAACGTTTTGAAAGGAGTCAAGGAACGGGACACATTACTAGAAAAATCTACAAAAAAATAAAAAATAAAATGGGGAATAAAATTAAGCAATACTTTATGGCAGGTTCTCGACTTAAGATCCAAAATTTTAACTGCTAAGCAAGACAACTGCTAAGTGAATCTGGCCCCATGTTGCAACCTTCCCTGACACCGTCGTTCAGTGAATCATTGCAATTGTTAAGTTAGCAAGACGTTATTAAGTGAATCTGGCTTCCTTGTTGTTTGTGAGACGGTCATAAAAGAGAATCACATGACACACACACACACACACCCCGGGAAACTGCAACCGTCATAAATACGAGTCCACTGCCAAGCATCTGGATTTCGTTCACCTGACCATGGGAATGATGCAACAATGGTTGTTAAGTGTAAAAAATGGCAAGGATTTGCTTAGCCATCTTGGCAAAGGAGGTCATAAAATCAGGAGCAATCACCTTGCTTAGCCAATGGAAATTCTGCTGCAAATTGTTATAGTAAGATGAGGACCAACTGCACTGATAAGGCTGCATGTTGTTTCAAAGTCAAAGTAAACAATCCATCAGTAGAGCAATTTGCCTCCAGAAATTGAATTCTCCAACACTGGAAGTTTTCAAGAAGAGATTGGAGAGCCAGCCACTTGTCTGAAATGGTATGCAGGGCTTCCTGCCTGATCAAGGGGTTGGACTAGAAGACCTCCAAGGTCCCTTCCAACTCTGTTTTTCTGTTATCTGAAACATGGTTTTTGGAGCAACTTTGCAGAAACTCCTTTAAACGGCTGCATTTTTTTTTCCTCCCAGGGGTTACACAGCTGTTTTCTGCAACTCTGCAACCCTGGGCCAAAGCTCAGAGAGGCGTGCCCCACATACAACCCTGCTTGCTCAAAAGCAGTTTTTCAATTTAAAATCCAAAAATGCTGTACATTTAAAGCACTTATGCAGAGACACAAACACACACACAGAAAGTTTTTTTTTTTTTTTAAAGTTTGTAACCTTCCTCTGGTTTGGCTTTTACTTTTGGGAAATGCACAGCCTGTTTTGTAAGGGGAAGATTACTGCATTGGCTAAACTGAATCCTTCTCGATTCCTTGATCCACCAAGTGAGTGTTTAACAGTTTCAAAACAATTTAAATATTTGTGGGTTTTTTAATTTTTTTTTTTAAAAAGCAGAGGTATACACATATTGGTAACAACACCACTCAAAAACACATCTAAACACCTTAAAAAACAGAGGTGCCTCTAAAAATAGTGTTTCCCAAACTTGACAACTTTAATATGGCGTGCCGGCTGGGGAATTCTGGGAGTTGAAGTCCATGTTTCTTAAAGTTGCCAATTTTAACAAACACAACTCTAAAATATTTCAGTACATCATCACTCGTTCCAAAGTGTGGGTCTGTTTTATTTGCCCTTCAAAGAACAATAACTAGGTTTTTGGTAGATAATAATAAGAGGACCAATGATAATAGGCACCTTGGGTACAGTCCAGAAACCTTTGGAGCACCAATGGAACACCATTGGCATTGACAAAATCCCCATCGGTCAATTACAAAAGTCACCTTTATTGGGAACAGCTGACATCCTGCGACAAGACCTTTAACACCATCAAACATTCAACATCTGCCTATCTCAGGTACTGGGGAAGGACTCAACAGGTGGGAGGAAATGCTGCAATGAACCATTAATATTGGCATTGACAAAATCTCCATCGGTCAATTACAAAAGTCACCTTTACTGGGAACAGCTTACATCCTGCGACGAGACTTTTAACACCATCAAACACCTACATCATCCTATCCCAGATTCTCAGGATAACAGTGGATAACAATGCCAAATCCAATCTAAACGATCTGACTGACTTCCAACCAAAATTTTATTAAATTTGTACGTCGCTTGAGACTTCCAGCCACTTGGCCGTTCGCCATTGTTGAAAGCAAAGAGGAAACAAAAAACGGGCACCGGGCAACAGAACGACGATGGCAATGAACAGAAGGCCAGAAAGGAACAGAAAGAAACCGAGGGGAAGATCAGTTGTCTTTTGCTAAGGATGTGGTTTCAACTGGTCTTCACCGACCTTCCCCTCCGTCCACCAGCCTTTTAGCCAGTCAAACTTCCTAGACAATTTGAGGTGTTGCAGTTCCTCAATTCTATCCCCCAGACACCTGGAAGATGTCCCGTCTACTCTGTTGAAAACAAAACCCCGTCCCGGTTGTGAAAGGTGTTTGGTTTGAACCAGCTGGGTTTTTGCTGCCAAAAAGAAAGAAAAGCTGCTATGCCCAACTTTACAGAGCAGGAAAACAAGCTGAACTGGACCAAGAAAGGAGCCGTCTCTCTGCCTCTCCCTTCCCAAAGTGCCAATCAAGATTGCAAAACGCCTCTCACCCAATGTTGGGTAGCTTCCCTCAGGCTGTGCTAATCATGTACCGTGTTTCCCCCAAGAATAAGACCGGGTCTTATATTTATTTTTTGCTCCAAAAGATGCATTTGTGCTTGTTTTTCGGTTAGATCTTATTTGGGGGAAAATAACAGTACTAAGTCTGGTTGATGATCTTAACTGGGGCTTATTTTGGAGGGGTAGGTCTTATATTACAAGCATCCTGGGAAAAAAAACACACTAGGATTTATTTTCCAGTTGGGCCTTATTTTGGGGAAAACATTGTATTTATTGAGGGGCGCGGCTTCTTCCCCTTGAAGGCTGTGCTTCAGGTAGTCCTTGACGTATGACTGCAATGGAGCCCCCAATTTCTGTTGCTCAGTGAGACAACCGCCAAACGAGCTTGGCTCCATTTTGAGGGCCATTTCTTGCCGCCAGCGTTAAGTGAATCACTGCAATGCCTAAGTTAGGAACACGGTTGTTAAGTGCATAGAATAGAATAACAGAGCTGGAAGGGACATTTGTTAGGTCAGTTTGCCCCCGTTTTACAACCGTCATAAATATGAGCCAGTTACAAGCATCTGGATTTTGATCATGCGACCACGGGGATTGTGCAACAGTTGTGTGAAAAATGGTCCTAAGTCACTTTTTTCAATGTCGCTGTAACTATGCTCATTAAACAAATAGTTGTAAGTTGAGGACTGAGTTAGTTCAGTGACACGATACCCCTGTGGACCCTTCCCCAAAATTCAATACCAGGCTGCTTTTGGTCAAAGTTATGTTTTTTGGGGGGGGGGTTCAGTTTTAGACTGTTTGGGCAAAGTTAGAAGAATTGGGCTCCTAGAGACCTTCCAAACCATTCCAAAATAGTAAGGTGAGGATCAAGAAACATTTGTCTTCTCCCCAAAACACATAAAAAGTTACAGCTGCCACCTTGACTTTTCTCTCCTCTCCTGAAGTCACTACAGAGACTGATTGATTAACAGAGTTGGAAGGGACCTTGTAGGTCATCTAGTCCAACCCCACCTCCCACCGAAGCAGGAGACCCTACATAATTTCTGATGGCATATAACTTTTAAAAAATAAACCTATGAATAAATAAATTCAGAAGTCTTCCAGTGATTTTGTGGGGTTATCCACCCATATATAGTCCTTGCTTAGCAACTGCCTCATTTAATGACCATTCACCATTACGATGATGAATGGCCCCTAAATGATGAAAAAAATAAATAAATATGCCACCAATAATCTTAACAACCTTCACAGATCTGTAATAGCCGAGGAAAACTAAAGCAGAATCTCGGTTTCACTTAGCAACCGCTTCACTTAATGGAACGAGATGCCAGTCCCAATTTTGGTCACTAAACAAGGATGAACTTGTAGGATTTTTTCCCCCCAACTAAGCTAGAAATAATATTTTTCCATCTAAGTTGGAAATAATAAAAACCGGGGTGTGTGTGTGTGTGTGTAGTATCACCATGATGGAAATGAAGCTGGCTTTGGAAATTAGCAAAAGATGAGAACCTTGCTTTTTCCTGGATTTTTCAGCATGGCACCATTTTTGCCCTGCCTTTTGGGCAGAGAAAGCACTTCTGCCTCACCTTATCCTGAGCCACTCAAACGCAAATGCCAAGATGTAAATCTTCCACATGTAGCATTTGTTCTCTGCCACTCAGCTTCAGTGCCAACCTAATTAATGCTAATCATTCGGCTGGCACAGCTTCAAATTATTATTTTGTTTTTTGTTTTGTTTTGTTTTTGTTACCTGGCCAGGTAATCTTTCCCCTGCCAGCGCCAATCAAATTCGAAGCATGCCACAACAGGTGCCAACTTTATTTTAAAAATCCAGGCCCGTTTCACACCTTTCCCTCCAGGTATTTAAAACACGACCGTTCCAATTTGGCAAGGTACTTGCACCAGTAATGATTTTAAAGAGCATTTCAGCAGCTACTCATTGTTGCAAAAGATCCGTTCGAACAGGACAGGGTGGTCACTATCGCTTAAATGGCTGCAAAATCTATATATATAAAAGCGAAATACCACTCACGCATCATCACAAAATCTCCAGAACTGTAAAGCCAACAAAGTTGAAATTTGGCATGTAGGTTCCTCTTGGCTTCTAGATGCTCACTAAGAAAGGAATTTTCAAAACGACCATCAGAGCTATTAATATTTCCTATATTATTATTATTAATACGCTCTGATGCTAAGGAGTTCTACTCCCCCTCCCCACCTGAAAAGAAATTGGTCCCAAATGCAAAACACAAGCAGAGGAGTTTCCATTTCAGTATTAGTTTCACAGCACCAAGCTTTAGTACAGAACAGTTGAGCTAAGCCACGCCCAAGCTCCTTGCTGTCTCCCTCCTGCTCACACAGCAAATACTGTTTCAGTTTCCAAACAGCCCTCAACTCTCTCACACACAGACAGGATGCTAACCAGATGGATGCTGGTAGGCAGAGGCAGAATTTTTCCCCTTATTTTCCTCTCCAAAAACTCAGCCTGACCACATAGTTTCATAGCGAAGCACGGGGATCGAGCTAGTACAACATATTGAAGGAGAAAAAGATACCTTAATATCAACATTTTGGGGAGACATTTTCCCAAGACCCGTTTGCCAAAAATGCAATATTCTGCACTGTTGTAAATAATAGATCCTTTGCTGAAAAAGCATGAAATATTTCTCTTACCGCTGTCATTTCATTAGCTGGGAGGGGAGGAAACAGACACAACTAGGAAATGTAAAATGTACTCTAGATGAGAAAACACAGTCCTTGATTTACAACACCACTGAGTGACCCTACAAAGTCACAACTGACAAAAAGTGACTTATGACCGTTTTTCACACTTACGAACATTGCAGCATCCCACATGGTCATGTGATTTACATTCAGATGATTGACAACTGATTCATATGATGGTTGCAGTGCCCCAGGGTCACATAATCCCCTTTGGCAACCTTCGGACAAGCAAGGACACTGGGAAAGCCAGATTCACAATGGCAGTGATTCACTTAACAACGGTGGCAAGAACGGTCATAAAATGGGGCAAAACCCAAATGTTAACAAACATCTCGCTTAACAAGAGACATTTTTGGGCTTAATTGCGGTCGTAAGTTGAGAACTGCCTGTGTTTAGGATCTGTCTGTAAGGAGGTGCCTGCAACAAAGTAATGAAAGGTCACTTCAAAAGCTCTCAATTTATAAACTTTTCTTTAGCAAACCAAAGTTACACTGGACCTGAAAAAAATGGCAGTAATAATGACCAGTCCCCACACTTATGGCCATTAAGATCTCCTTCGTTATGTGATCCAAATTTAAGTCACTTGGTGGCTATGTGTTTACAACAGAGGCTTTCCAAGCCAGTTTCTGAGAAGGAGAATTTGTTTTAATGGATATGTGATTTTACTTATCAAGGGTTTCACCATGGCAAGGAAGGTCACAAAACGAGGAAATGATTCATTTAACCCTACTCAGCCACAGAAATTCTGGCCTCGGATTATAGTCGTAAACCCGAGGACTATCTCTATGCCTCCCCTCCCACACTCCTGACCCCTTGGGCAATGGGGATCGAAGCATTTTGCAACCCAAACTGAATTCAGCGATGAATGATTCAAGCCACACGCTTTCAATATTATGCCTATTTAGAATAGAATAAATATGCAAGATAATATAATGTAATGATATTATATAATTGAATATAATGAAATGAATGTTATGTTCTCAGATTTGTTAAAACTCATATTTGCTTGATAAGAATGTGAACTTGTAGTTGAGTCTAACAATGACATAATAATAATATAATATAATACAATATAACATGTACAGTTGACTTATGTAATATGAATATGTATTTGGAAGGGGAAGACTGTTATTATATTATACAATGCACAAAAGAGATGTATATATTTTGGAAGATGGTTTTATGCTGATGTTCTATGTTTGTGTTCGTTAATGTTTATCTTTAAAAAAAACTTTTATAAAAAAATAGAATAGAATAGAGTTGGAAGGGACCTTGGAGGTCTTCTAGTCCAACCCCCTGCTTAGGCAGTAAATCCTATACCATTTCAGACATATTTCCTTGGGTTGTTTTGTTTTTCTGTTTCCAAAGCTGGCAAATTATTCAGCCCCATTCTCCACCCACCTCCACGCACCAAAAAAAATCCCCCCCCAAAATTTACAAGGTATTTTTCAAAAGGCCCATAAAAGCAAGGTCTGGCAGATATAACAGGGCCAGCTAAATTCTTCCTTGTTCCTCCAAAATGTCCCTTTCTCTAATGCTGATTTACTCAGACAACTCTCTCTCTCTTCCCCAATGGCAAATGAAGCCGAGAAAGAATATTTTCAAATACTTTTTTTAAAAAAGTACTCCATAAGCAATCTGGATTTCAAAGAACATGCTAAAATTATTTATCAGACAGCCTCATCCCCAAATGCAAACTGTTTTCTTCCTTGGCTTTGGACATTGGCTAACGATGATGGTCTGAAGGCCAGACAAGGAATAATGGATGGAAACTGACCAAGGAGAGATTCAACCTGGAAATAAGTAGAAACTTTCTGATAGTGAGAACAATCAACCCATGGAACAGAAGTTGCCCTCAGAAGTTGTGGGAGTTTCATCACTGGAGGCTTCCAAGAACAGACTGTACTGTCATCTGTCAGAAATGGTGTAGGGTCTCCTGCCTAAGCAGGGGGTTGGACTAAATGACCTACGAGGTCCCTTCCAACTCTGTTATTCTGTTCTGATGAAACTTGCAGGGATGGCTAAAATATCTTCCTTGGTTAGGGAAAAAACAATCAATGATGTTGTATGGCTGATTGGAAACCCCTTATAGGCTTTTTGTAGGAATAAAGTTATGATTTATGGTTTTAAAAGTAGAGAGGATAAAGGCGTGGCACTTTGCAAACCAAGCCTTTTTCGTTCCAACTCTTTTCTGACAGAACAATTTGCCTCCATAAGTTGTGAATGCTCCAACCCTGGAGGTTTTGAAGAAGAGTTTGGATAACAATGTGTCTGAAGTGGCGTAGGGTTGGTCTAGAACACCTCCAAGGCCCTTCCAACTTGGTTAATTCTGTTCTGTTTGGTTCTGTTCTTACTTTATATTCGTTTGTGTTCGTGTGTTTTTTTTCTCAAAACCTTCAATAAAATGACATTTTAAGAAAAGGAAAACCCCAACCTTTTCAAGCTTGGACCTGCCAACTGATTTCCTTCCCCAATTCTGCAGTCCCCTTTTAACCGGAGAAAATAAAAAAATGGGGGTTACCGTCCATTCAGAAGTTTCAAACATGAAAAATATATTTAATGATACATGCATTAACTGCAGCCCAGAATTGTATTTGCTCAACATTGGAAAAATGAAAAGATTCCAATTGGAGGAGAAGGAGGAGGAAATTAAGAAAATATTGGAAGGTGCAGAAATGAGATGGTTAACATTGGCAATTAAGAGAACAAGAAGTAGCATTATATGATATGGGACCTATTTTATATCGGGTTGGAAAACAAAGTAAGACTTTAAATGATATTGTTACAATGAGATATAATGCTGAATAGGTTGTAATATCAATGTAAACTTAGTGAGAAATGTACATTAATATGTGCCCAAGATGTATGTACCCAGTCGACACACTGTATAACTAACTGAAAGATGGATTTGTTCGTTTGTTTTAAATAAAAATGAAAAGCTTTTTGGAAAAAAGTTGTTTCAAACATTGGCAAACAGCAAAAATCAGTCCTTCGCCCACACCAGAGGGAAGTTTCTGAAGCAATTTGCACATTCCACCCCAAATAAAGATATTGTTTAAAAAAAAAAAAAAAAAATCTTGGCTCACGCCCTGTGCTGCGAATTCACGTGTCTGCCTGGCCCTTGAAAACCGACCTGGTGCCACAGGGCTTTTTCTCAAGGTCGTTTTGCAGAGAGAGAGAAAAAGATGATAAATTCCAGAAAAGTGACTAATTCAGTGGCCGGCAGCCGTTCGGCCTTAATGAGGAGCAGGAGATTATCAAAATTGAATCTCTCTCTCTCTCTCTCTCTCTCTCTCTCTCTCTCTCTCTCTCTCTCTCTCTCTCTCTCTCGTTTTCTTCCCTCTTCCTCCTCTCCTCTTTCACCTTCTGCTTTTTTTTCTCTCTCTCGGGATAGTTTCCAGCCAACTGGGGTGGCCTTGGTTAAGACACGGGTTCAAGCCTAAATTCTTGACGTCTTGGAAACTTGCAAACCAGGAGTGGACAGGATAAAAATTCCTGGCCGTGAAAACGATTGATCAGTGGAACGATTTGCCTTCAGAAGTTGTGAGTGCTTTTAAAGAAGAGACTGGGACAAGAATTTGTCTGGAATGGTATAAGATCTCCTGCTTGAACAGGTTGGACTAGAAGACCTTAAAGGGCCCTTTGAAATCTATATTCTTTTTTTTGTAAAAATTTTTTTTAGTTTATTTAAAGTACATACAATTCACCTTCCATTTAACCGTGTATTGTCTGGGTACAAATAGTTGTGCAATAAACAATTAAAATTTACACCTTGTTCATTACTTTGGTATTAATTCATTATTATTATTATTATTATTATTATTATTATTATTATTATTTGCAATAAATGATTAAAATTTACACCCTTGTTCATTACTTTGGTATTAATTCTCCATTATTATTATTATTATGTGCAATAAATGATTAAAATTTACACCCTTGTTCATTACTTTGGTATTAATTCTCTATTATTATTCTTATTAATATACATAATATCTCTATTACTACAACACTCCTCTTCTTAACATGTTTCATTCTATTAACCTGGTTTCTATATTCCACTAGTCTATTAGCTATTTCTTCTAGCTTTCATATTTTTTTTCCAGCCATCGATAAAATAGTTCCCATATCTTACAATATTCCCTTTGCTCCTTCCCTTTAATTGCCAAGGGTTAATCTGTTAAATGTATATTCCATTCTATGTTCTGTCTGTGACTCACAGCCCACCATCCTCAAAAGAGTAGAAATAGCACTAAATAAGAACATAAGTCAGTGTATAACTCTAGTTATTCTTCTATTCTGGACCACTTGGGAGAAAAGAGAGAAAGAAAAACTTGGAGCTCAGGATAAGACAATCTGTTGAATGGTGGAAAAGGGGAGAGAAATGTCTTGGCTTCACACCCCCTCAATGAAGCCCCAGGGACTTGGGGGCCCTAACCCCCCCAACCCCATTTCCACAGCCTGCAGCCAAAGAGAGAGGAGGAGAAAACGAGAAACGTTAAAAGTCGGGGATCGAAGTTTCCCTCCAGTTGAAGATATATGGGTGTTTGTTTCAAAGCAAACAAGTCCATAACTTGTCCTGGCCTTCCCCCCCCCCCCCCCCCCCAGGTTGCGAAAGGGAGTAGGGAGGAATAGATAGGCAGTGTCTGCTTTTTGCATTTTCGGTGGCTCAAGAGATTAAGGGTGACATTTCAGGAAAAAATTTGCATAACTTTTTTTTTTTTTAAAAGTTACTTTGCCAAGCAGGTCAAAGGGATTTCTTCTTTTTCCTTGTTATTTTTATTTATTTATTTAATAAACAGACAAGAGAGCTAGAAACTTAAGCTGCAATGCACAGAATATAGCTTCCCGGCCAAGGAACAGATTTTATTTTAATTCCCCCCCCCTCCCCTCCCTAGAAAGGCTTCCTGAAATCAGTTTGTTTTGGCTTTACAGTTTTGGACGAAGTGAAGGAAAACAGCAGCCTATAATGTTCAGGATATGTTCTTTAAAGAACATAAGGTAGAAAAAGTCACTGTCCCAAAACCATTAGTTTATTCTTTGGCAGGAGGGAAGCAAAACAGAAGATGGAGTCACGGGGATGTAGTATACTAAATTCATTAATGCTATTTAAAGAGCATAAGGTAGAAAGTCACTGTCCCAAAACCATTACAACAGATAACAGATAATCAGAGTTGGAGGGGTCCTTATCGGTCATCTCGTCCAACCCTCTGCTTAAGCAGCAGACCCTACACCATTTCTGACAAATGGCAGTGCAATCTCTTCTTGAAAGCCTCCAGTGATGAAGCTTTCACAACTTCTGAAGGCAACTTCTGTTCCATGGGTTGATTGTTCTCCCTGTCAGAAAAGTTCTCCTTATTTCCAGGTTGTTTAGTTTCTATCCATTATTCCTTGTCTGGCCTTTGGGTGCCTTGGGAAATCACCCCTCCTCTCTGTGGCAGCCCCTCAAATATTGGAAGACTGCTATCCTGCCTCCCCTGGTCCTTCTGTTCCCTCAACTAGACATGTCCAGTTCCTGTAACCATTCTTCAGATATTTTAGTCCCCAGTCCTCTCATCATCCTGGTTACTCTTCTCTGCACTCTTTCTAGAGTCTCAACCTCTTTTTTATAGTGTGGTGACCAAAACTGGATGCAGTACTCTAGGTGTGGCCTTACTAAGGCTGCTTTATAGAGTGATCTTGATTGTAATCCCTCTGTTAATGCAATTTAGGATTGCATTGGCTTTTTTGGCGGCGGCTGCCACACTGCTGGCACCTATTTAGCTGGTTGTCCACTAAGACTCCAAGATCCCTCTCGTAGTTAGTGCTGTTAAGCCTGGTTTCACCCGGTCTATATGTGTACTTTTTGGTTTTTCTTGCTTTAAGTGTAGGACTTTACTTTTCTCTACACTGAATTTGAAGAGTACTGAGCCTGAGACGGAACCTTGTGGCACTCCACAAAGATCTATTCTTTGACAGGAGAGGAGCAAAGCAGAAGTAAGAGGATGGGAGTAAAAGGGATGCACTGTACCAAATTCCTTATCCTAAAGGTGCTTTTTCAGGCGGTTTTTTTTTCTTTTCTTTGAAGATGTTTTGCTTCTCATCCCAGAAACTTCTTCAGCTCTGACAGGATGGTTGGGGAATGGAAGGATTCCACTCAACTAAAGAGTCCCCACTATCCAGTCAGAGCTGAAGCAGCTTCTGGGATGAGAAGCGAAACATCTTCAAAAGAAAAGAGAAAAACACAGAAAAAATCCAGTTGCCTCCTGAAAAAAGCACCTTTGGAACAACCATGACCTAGAGGACTTGAGAATCTCTACAGATTTTTAGCTATGCACTTTGGGATGAACACCTTCAAATGATGGGGGAGTAAGAATGGATTTCCAGAGGAAAAAAATTGCAGACTGCAAGAACGAAGAACATCACTCAGCTGGCCCCTGAGGACACAGACAAACCTCCAAGTGGTCCGGTCAGAGCTGAAGAAGCCTCTTGGATGAGAAGCGAAACATCTTCGAAAGAAAGAAAGGATGAGAAGTGAAATGTCTTCGAAAGAAAGTCCAGTTGTCTCCTGAAAAAAGCACCTTTGGAACAATCATGACCTGGAGGACTGAGAATCTCTACAGACTAAATTCATTAGTGCTGTT
Organism: Hydrophis major; assembly: GCA_033807585.1. NCBI lineage: Eukaryota > Metazoa > Chordata > Lepidosauria > Squamata > Elapidae > Hydrophis > Hydrophis major. The sequence continues at coordinate 7,630,412 of CM066339.1, read as the reverse complement.
TAGAGAACGTAAGGTAGACCATCACTGTTCCAAGGATGTTACGATGTAGTATATACGACATTCACGAAGGCTGTTTAAGAACGTAAGGTAGACCATCACTGTTCCAAAGATGTTATGCTTTACTCTTTGACAGAGAAGATGGAGCTAAGGGGATGTAGCATGTTAAGTTTATTCATGCCTTTCCGTGATACCGGTCCCAGCTGACCTTGTCCGATACGAGGGAAAAAAAACTATGCACCGAACGTAATTAACATCTGAACGGGAGATTCCAGGAAATTCCAGAGCTGGAAGCGAGTGAGAAAGTTGGATTACATCCCAGACAAAAGGTACAGGCAAACTATGTTGTACTCTTGCCAAGGAAATCTGACGGAGGAGCCTTTTTCAGGTAATCGTCAAAAGTTGGCTGGAGGACCTTACTGCCTTTCTCTCCAACATGTCCTCTGCAGTTGAGTAAAGAAATAGGATTTGCAGCTTTCAAGACGACAATAATTGAGCCCAGAATGTATGGTTGCTAAGCAAGAAATTTATTAAGTTATTAAGAAATTGATTTATTAAGAAGGTAAGAGAAGAAGCAAATGGATGGAAACTTATCAAGCAGAGAAACAATCTAGAATGAAAGAGGAATTTTCTGACAGCGAGAACAATTGATCAGCGGAACAGTTTGTCTCCAGATGTTGTGGGTTGCTACAAAACTGGACAGCCATTAGAAGAAACTGGACAGCCATTTGTCTGGAATGGTGTATAGAGAGCCTCCTGCTTGAGCAGGGGGGATGGACTAGAAGACCTTCAAAGTCCCTTCCAACTCTGCTCTTCTATCACTCAGCTCTTCCAGAATTAGAACTGGAGGAATGATCCCATTAGTCTGGAAGTTGGAAAGGACTGCCAATTGGAAAAGGCTTTCGTTGCTCTTCCAGAAGGCCTCTGCAGCTGGAGAAAAGATCCAGACCCTTTCCAAACACCCAAGATTTTTTGGAATTTTGCCATTCCAGAGTTTTGTGCTCAGCTTTTGGCTTGATTTTATTTTATTTTCTGGGGGGGTGGAAAGAGCGCTACAGGAAAGGCTGAGAAGGAAGAGAGAAGTTTTGAGAAAGGAGATTCCAGTTTGTGTGTTTTGTGTTTCAAGTTTACAGAAGAAAATAAACCCCCGGTTTCTTCCCACGCTTTGTTGGAAGAAAAGAAAAGGCTGATCTCATTTTAAAAGGATTCGGTGCAATTTTTGGGGATGGGAGCATCTTGAGATGACAAGGGAACTGCGCTGTCTTTGAAGATGAAAAGGACCAACAAAAGAAAGAAAGAAAGAAAGATCCATTAAACCACCTCCACCCACCCTTAGTCACCCAGGTAAGATAGAATTAGAACTCCCAACCACCTAACTTTCAAATCTAAAATATCTACTTTGCAAAACTCCTTGCGTGGTGAAGCCTCCATCCTATCTTAATGATTTGGCCTACAACTTCTTTGTTTGCTATTTTGCTGTAACTTTTTTTTCTACTCCAAAATATCTTTTCTGAGAATGACACACAACATCCGAAGTCCACCCACCCATGAGGTGATAATTATTTTCTTGCATAGCCAGCTGGATGGCTGGGGAACACCGGAATAATAATTTTTCCACAGATCCAAAGGGCACATGTTGGGGGAAAAAAAGTCATCTTGCATTTCCAAAACCTGGTGTTTTATTAAATATAATGGATACTTTATGCCCGGAGGGGCTGAGAGAAGGGGAAAAAATCCAGAAGAGAAATTAGACAACTTACTAACTGAATAACACATTAAAAAAAAAAAAAATAGACAAGGAAGAAGACAACTGAGAAATTCAATCAAACTTCCTTGTCTTGTTTTTGTCTGTGTTTCCGACATAAAATAACAACTCGACCTGCAAATTGTTTTTTTTTAATCAAATGTATGCTGAGTGTTTACAATATAAGATTAAGCTGTTCCTGATTACTATTCCACTTTAATTTGTTAATAATAACTTAATAATAACAATGTAATTTAATGACAATAGGACATAGAGGTTCAGCCACTGTCTCAATATTGAAGACAATGTAGACTTCCACTTACAACCACAATTGGGGACCGAGTTTCTGTCAGGAAGCCAGGCGGTTTTTAAGTGAGTCACGCCCATTGTTATGACCTTTTCTGCTACAGATGTTAAGTGAACCACTGCAATCGTTAAGCAAATTACAGTCATTAAGCCAATTCAGTTTCCTAACATTGACTTTGCTTGTTGAAAGGTTGCAAGTGGTGATCTCTACAAACTGTCACAAGTACATGCCAGTTGCCAAACATTCTAATTTTGTGGGTATATGAAGTTTATAAGTGTAAGGACTGGTCGTAAATCACTTTTTTCAGTGCTGTAATAACTTCCAACAATTACTATTGGAGACTCCCTGTAGGAAGACTCTAAAAGCATTTGTTAAATTTCTCAGCTTTTTTTTTAAAAAAAAATTATTTATTCAACATTTAAAAAACAATTTCCACTTTTTACAATGATTCTGTAACGGTGTTCACACTAATTAATAAAGTCTATAACTATATCAATTGCTTCTCCATTCTATTCACTTATACTCTTATTTCTCAATTTAACTTATAACACACACACATACACACACATATACACACATATATATATATGCAGACGAACACAATATAGAAGCCTGATGGCGGCAGATGAGATTCTGCCGAAGTTGCTATAACTGTAAAAGCACAATTATAATGACGTGGGAAAATACCTGAACAAAGCTGAATACCATACATGTAAGTACCCGCGAAAACTTAAGAAAACAAATATATACATACATACATACACATACACAAACACAACATTAACACTTTCTCATTTTTGCTGTCAATTGATGCCTTTGCCTCTGCTTTCTAACCACTCATACCAAACATTCCATATCTTATAGTACTCTATTTCTTCTTTTAATATCTTTTAATATCATCGTTCGCCTGTCCATTTCAGCACATTCGAGGATCTTTTTAATTATTGCTGCCTCAGAGGGGTTAGTATCCTATTTCCAGTTTTGAGCAAATGAGATTCTGGCTAAATTTCTCGGCTTTTAATGTACCTCGCAGGACTGTTTGTGAGAGTTTTTTTAAAAAAGAGGGAAGATTAGAAGTATGATAGATTCCGCTTTTAAAATCTTAACAGTGCCAGATGGGAATAAAATGTAAGCATAAGCTTGAGAATTAAAAAAAGAAAAGCATGACCGGTCATAAGGCAAGCCAACAACATGAACAGATCTTACTGCAAGAAGTGTACATCTGTTTGGTTTTCTTTTATGAACGGGAAACCAGTTCAAATATTTACTTTGAATCGGCTGCTACGCACTTTCAAACCGGATGTTTAATCATTCCCCCCAAAAAATAAAAGTCCCAAAATTCTCCAAGAAAGATTGACAACCCAAATTTTCATCTGTTCTCCAGAAGTGCCAGATCAAACTATCTCAGCATGTCTTCAACTGACACAAAAAGGCCTTTAAGAGACATTAAAATAGAAGCATTGGTGTAAAATGGCTCCAGGGATGCTACATGGGGCATAAAACTATACAGGTAGTCCTCAACATACAACCACAATTGAAGCCAAAATTTTTGTTTGCTAAGCAAAACATTTGTTAAGTGAATTGTGCCCCGTTTTACGACTTTTGTCTGGCCACTTTTGTTAAGCGAGTCACTACCGTTATTAAGTTAGTCACAGGGCCGTTAAGTGAATCTGGCTTTTCCCCTTGGCTTTGCTTGTCAGAAGGTTGCAAAGGGGGATCATGTGATTCCCCGATGCTGCAACAGGCATAAGTACATGCCAGTTACCAAGCGTCCAAATTTTGATCACATGACCATGGGAATGCTGCAATAAGTGTGAAAAATGGTCATTAAGTCACTTTTTTCAGTGCTATTGTTAATTCTGAATGATCACTAACTGTTGCAAGTTGAGGATTTGGTAGTTCTGTTTGCAAACAAACAAATAAAAAGTATGGAAATTCGGTCCACGCAGCAATTTGGCCCACCCACCAACTCCAGTCTTATCTCTGAAACACTTATTTTTCCAGCCATTAATTTATCTCAAACTTAGCAACTAATATTTCTTGACAGCTAATTTTTCCAAAACTTAAAATTGTGACCCCCCCCAAAAAAAATTAGCTGAGTATCCCCAGTTGTAAACACAGGACCCCATTTTGATCAAAGGATTGTGGGAATGCTGCAACAGTCATTAATGGCCATAAGTCGAGGACTACTTGTGTGTCCTGCAAAACACGACCAGCAAAAACCCTACAACTGGAAAACTGGGCAAAATTGCTTCTTCTGCACAACGGCATCCGTATTTTTTTATGCTGATGTGAAATGTTTTTCTGTAGTTTTGGTGATCTGGTGCATAACAAAAATGGGCACAGAGGGAATTTCCCCTTTCTAAGATGTCAAGAATTTAGGAGCTGTTAAGTTAAAAAGCAACAGACTGAAAAGGAAGGGCGCACACACACACAAAAAACAAATGTTTTCCACATTTTTATCTTTCTTGAGTAAACTCAAGGAAAGTCTGGAGGAGGATTAGAACCATTGGTGTAGTGGTTGTTCGACGTTTCACAGTTATAACCGTTGGATCCTCCCCACGGCCACGTGATCACAATTCAAAGGCTTGGCAACTGGCATGTACTTATGCCAGATGCACTGTCCCGGAGTCATGTGATAACCCATCAGTGACCTTCCCAGCTCGCTTCCAACAAGGAAAGTCAATGGGGAAAGCAGATTCGCTTAATGGCGATGTAATTCACTTAACAACTGCAGTGATTCACTTAAAATTGGTGGCCCAAAGGGGCACAACTTGCTTAACAACTGTCTTTTGCTCAAGAACGGAAATTTTGGGCTCAACTGGGGCAGTTTGTCAAGGACTACCCTCTGCTGCAAAATAAAAGGACGATCCAGAGATTGAAAAACCAAACCAAACTAAAAAGCTTAAGACAGGAGAAAAGAAATACTTCTAGGAAAGAAAATAATAATGTAAATGACTCTTGGAACTTGCTGGGAAGTCCTTTTTGCTTCATTCTTTTGCAGATCAGCAGCCAAACTAAACATTGACCAAAAAAACCACCCCAAACCCTAAATATCTAGTATTGCAAAACACACTTGACTTTTTTTTTTCCACAGCTGTAGAATAATTATCTGCGTTGCATCCTGTGTTCGAAATGGCCATCGTCCTTAATAATACTGACAAGTGGAAAAAAAACAACAACACCTTATTACAATCTAAAAGGCGGGGTTTTTTTTGTTTTTTTTTAAAGAATCAAGTTTGTTAAATTGACACCCTGCTTATCATTCAGCTGCTGAGCGACTGACTTCTTCTTGTTTTCCCCTCAACTATCTGGTGGGCTGAGAGGGAGAGACTGGATCAAAAAAAAAAACAAAAAAAAAACCCCAAGGATTTTCTGGCTTTTAAAAAAACAACAACGATTAGCCTAAAGTTTAATGGGAATTCAAGTTGCACCAGGCTGCCCAACCTTTCTGCCAGAGAGTGACCGAATGGATGACAGGACAGTCAACGGGGTACATTAAACCATGCAGGAGATGATCAGATGGACGTCCTTATTCTGGGACTTATTCAGGATGTAGGCAGGACAAGAAGCAAGGGATGGAAACTAATCAAAGAGAAAAGCAACTTAGAACTAAGGGAGAAATTTCCTGAACAATTTCATAGTGGAACAACTTCCCTCCAGAAGCTATAAATGCTCCAACTCTGGAAGTTTTTAAGAAGAGACTGGACAGTCACTTGTCTGAAATGGTATAGGGCTTTGTGCCTGAGCAGGGGGTTGGACTAGAAGACCTCCAAGGTCCCTTCCAAATCTCTTACTCTGTTCTGCTGTCAGAGCAAATCTTTCAGCCAGTTCACAGCTTACGTTTCAGGGAAGCTTTGCTGGCAAATTGCCCTCAAGACCAGATTCCCTATCTCCCAGCAGATCTACCTACCTACCTACCTACCTACCTACCTATCTATCTCTTTCTTTTTCTTTCCTTCTTCTTTTTTCTTTCCTTCTCCTTCCTTCCTTCCCTCTCTTTCCTTCCCTTCCCTTTCTTTTTTTCTTTTCCTTCCCTCTTTCTTTCTTTCCTTCTCTCTCTCTCTCTTTCCTTCCCTTTCTTTCCTTTCCTTCCTTCCTTCCCTTTCCTTCTTTCTTTTCTTCCCTTTCTTTCTTTCCTTCTTTCTTTCTTTCCAGGCCTCCAATGCACAAGATCCCAGATAAAAATGGACAAGAGACCGATTTGAGAAGCCTGGGCCTTGTTTGCCTTGACTGATAAGCCCTGTTAATGTTGGTTTCTGCTCCTTCAGCAAAATGCCTCTCCTTCAAAATCGGTGACTCTTGGCCGGGAGAGCGCTGGCTGCCCCATTCACCTTTATCTTACCCACCCCAGTTCCCAACTCTCCAGAGTTTCAGGATGTTTCCCCATTCCACCAACCTCCTCCCCTCACCCACCCAAACAGCCCTGAGTCATGCCAAAAACATTTCTGTTGCCAGCAAGAGGAACCAACAGAGAAAACAACAACAACATCTGGTTAGATGTCCATTTTCATTAGAGAAGGTAACACAAGGAGCCAAGAAGGAAGGGTCTGCTGCCCAAGTCGATGGAGAATACAGAATAATAAAGAATTGGAAGACCTTTGGAGGTCTTCTAGTCCAACCCCCTGCTCAAGAAGGAGAAATGTATTCCAGACAAATGGCTGCCCAAAAGCCTCCAGTGATGGAGCACCCACAATTTCTGGAGGCAAGTAGTTCCACTAGTTAATTGTTCTCTCTGGAAATTTCTAGGTTGCTTCTCTCCATGATTAGTTTCCATCTGTTGTTTCTTGTCCGATAGGTTGACCCCTTGTTTTCTGTGACAGCCCCCCGTGTATTGGAAGTCTTCTATCATGTCACCCCCTAAGACACTTAGTCAGCTTTCATGCCGAAGGTGGGACTAGAACTCATCGTCTCCTGGTGATTAGCCCAAAGTCATACAGTTAGCATTCAAGCCTAAAATGGGACTAGAACTCACCATCTCTTGGTGATTGGCCCAAAGTCACCCAGCTGGCTTTCATGTCTAAGGCAGGACTAGAACTCACGTCTTCTGGTAACTGGTCAAATTTACCCTGTTGGGTTTCATACCTAAAGTGGAACTAGAACTCACAATCTCCTGGTTTCTAGGCCAGCTTTAAACACTACACCAAACTCAAGTCAAAAGTTAAGGGCAAGACATTTGCAAGTATGGTTCATCTCCTCCATGGAGCACCTGAATGTTGCAGACAATTCTACTTGAAAACACAGAAACAGGAGCCCATTAATAGCAATCACTACATAAAGAGAAAAAAAATCCTTCTTTTTCTCCACGTGATAGTCTGAAAACTAGGAGTTTTATAATTTAAAGAAGACTTTTTTGAGCAGGGGTGTTGTGTGTGTGGACAAAAATATTGTTTTTCTACTGTCTTCGTCCACAAGTTACTTAAACTGAAAAATCCCGAAAAGTCACTTTTTAAAAAATGTGCAAGCTTGAAAGAGAAGTGGCTTCAAACAGTGAAGAAGAAGAAAAAATCCAAAACATAAGCAAACTTTAAATCTTGTGGCACGGTGCAAAAAAAAAAGAAAAGAAAACCTATCCTGCAATTTAATTCGCCTTTCCTGTGTGATCATTTTCTAATTATTCCTCTTGGGGACCCACAGCTCTGGCTAAAAAGGAGCCCTAATGAAGTTAACTTCAAAAGTTAATTGGAAAAAAATGTGCTTGATGAATTCTTCCATTCTGGTCCCGCTTTGGTGCTAATTCCATCCTGTTTTATTTCCACTAAGGATTTATTAGGCTGCCACAATTAGCAATTGTAAGCAGATGTTTTTTAAAAGACGCCTGACAGGGAGAGGCACACACAAACACACACAGTGAAGTTTTCTTGAAAAGGATATCAGAGAGAAATACAAAGGTAAGTCAGGGACCCATTTGTTTTAAGAAATGAACACAGAGAGAAGCAGTTTGATCTAGTGATTAAGGCAGCAGGCCAGGAAACAGGAGATGGTGACTTCTAGTCCAGCCTCAGCCATGAAAGCCAGCTGGGTGACTTTGGTCCAATCACCAGGAGATGGTGAGTTCTAGTCTAGCCTTAGCCATGAAATCTGGCTGGGTGATTGGGCCAATTGCCAGGAGGTTGGGAGTTCTAGGTCAGTCTTAGCCATGAAATCTGGCTGGGTGACTCTGGGCCAATCGCCAGGAGACGGTGAGTTCTAGTTCTGCCTTAGCCATGAAAACCAGCTGGGTGACTCTGGCCAATCACCAGGAGATGGTGAGTTCTAGTTCTGCCTTTGCTAGAAAAGCCAGCTGGGTCACTTTGGGCCAATGACCATGAGACGGTGAGTTCTAGTCCCGTCTTAAGACATGAAACCTGACGGGATGACTTTGGGCCAATTACCAGGAGATGGTGAGTTCTAGTCCTGCTGACCCAACATTTTGCTACTTTGCAAGGAAGAGAGAAGACAAAACCAATTTTGCTCATGCTGCATTCTTGGGGGCCAGGCCAGTCTGAGTAAGTGCCTTCTCCGTGACCCCAAAGCGCAGGAGGATATGAAGAGAATGAGGAAATGGCCTCCTTGTGCCCTATGCAATTTTTATTTACTGCATTTGGAAAAAAAAAATATCTCTTTTCCTCCATAGATAGCTTGTAACCAAGATAGGAACAACAGAAAACAACCTGAAGCAAGCATCAACTCAGCTCAAACAGGGAACCAAAAGCGAGCAGAGAAATTGGAACAGATGAAGAGCACTAAGGAAGAAGAGCTCAATGGTGGCCTTCCACAATAAAAGTCTTTTGAGGTTGATGGTCTCAGCAACTTCTGGAGAACCTCCGTTTGCCCCTTGCTGGTGTACAAGAACGACTTATCTGCTCACCTAGGAGCAAACACATCCTACAGGTAGTAAGAAGCCACCCATAATTAGAAGTCATCCAATCGCTTCTCCTTTACTTCAGGTTTATTATGGGTAGTGCCAGTGCCGGTCATTAAATGAATTTGTTGTAAATCAAGGACTATCTGTGCCATGCCATTAACTGCCGGCCCAAGTCCATGCAGTTTGAAGGGAAAACAGAGTTTCCAGGTCTAAACTTGGGCAGTTATGACCCACCCATCTTCCTAAACGCCAGAGGGAATATTTGTTACTGAAGAAGAGAGGGGGGAAAAATAAATGTATAATAAATGGTGGGTTTGGTTTTCAAAGCTTTCTATTTCTTGTTCACTTTGGCAGAGTCAGCTCCAATCAATCCCAACGCTCGCCTTGAGGTCTTAAGATTTCAACTTCCAGAACTACTACAGGCAGAAGGTGAGTATCCCAGAATCCCTAGTGGACAGGGAGTATCCCAGAATCCCTAGTGGACAGGAAGTGAGTATCCCAGAATCCCTAGCGGTCAGGAGGTGAATATCCCAGAATTCCTAGTGGACAGGAAGTGAGTATCCCAGAATCCCTAGCGGGCAGGAGGTAAGTATCCCAGAATCCCTAGCGGACAGGAGTTGAGGATCCCAGAATTCCTAGCAGGAAGGCAGGTGGGCATCCCAGAATTCCTAGTGAGTGGGAGGTGAGTATCCTAGCGGACAGGAAGTGAGTATCCCAGAATTCCTAGCGGGGCAGGAGGTGAGTATCCCAGAATCCCTAGCGGGGAGGAGGTGGGTTTCACACTCGAGAAAAAAAAAATAAAGTTGAAGGAACATTTTCCCCCCAAACATAAAATATCATCCAGTGCCACAATGGAAGGAAAAAACCCGGAAGGCATCATGCTTCAAACACAACAACACCGTGTTGTGGTGATCAACCCACAACCACAAGTTATACTCTCCTTAATCTCGTTCTTGTATCAACTCTAAATGTGGTGGTGGAGAATTAAGGGCTTGTTGTTTTTTCTGCGAGGAAGCTCCTAGAGATGTCACTTTTATCTCCTTCAGATGCTTGAAACCACCACCTACAATTTTTTATAAATGTTGAGAGAGGCTTGTCTTAACATCTGAAGGTGGATCTACACTTCTTCCAAGCCAAAACCCTGGTTCAGGAATTGATTAAGAAAAGATTCAAAAAGGATTCAATGGGATAGGTATCCTTTCTCTGACGAAGACATCGCTCTAAGTTGGGTGCATATTTTATTTTAATGATCTATTTTTTCCCCCGCCCATCTTTCCAATCAGTTTTATGACAGCCCCTAGGTAGGGCCAGACACAAAATAAATACCAAATAAAAGAAGTACCACAATGCTTCTATATCTCTGTATATGTATAATAACAGGAAAAACAATACAGGTAGTCCTCAATTTACAACGGTCACATTTAGTGACCAAAGTTACAATGGCACTGAAAAAAGTGACTCGTGACCGTTTTTCACACATACGGCCATTGCAACATCCCCATAGTCATATGATCAGAATTCAGTCGCCGGCTGGGCGAATTTGGGCCAATCACCAGGAGGCGGTGAGTTCTAGTCCTGCCTTAGCCATGAAAGTCAGCTGGATGGCTTTGGATCAATCACCAGGAGACAATGAGTTCTAGTCCTGCTTTACAAGTGAAAGTCAGCTGGATGGCTTTGGGCCAGTCCCTCTCTCTCAGCCCAACTCCTATCACAGGGTTGGTTCTGTAGGGAAAACAAGAGGAAGGAGGTGTGCTGGATATATTCACCACCATGTAAAAATAATAAAGGCAGACTACAAATAAAAAGAAACAAAAATGATGTGATAGTTTAGCTGACAACCACAGGATCATTTTCTCAAAAAAATATCACCACCTTCTGGATCAAAGCTCTTTCCACCCCTTTTCTCTGTCCAGCCTGGCCTTGGGTGCTCTGGACTACAAAACCCCATGCTCCTCAGCCGCAGCTCAGGTTGACTGCAGCTGTGCCACTAAAACATCTGATGCTTAATAGAGCTTAAACACTGAGAGTTTTATAAAGAGGAGGAAATGTAACCTCATCCGAAAAGATCCGTGCATTGTGGATAATCCATTACATCCTGCATCAATAAATGTTTTGCAGTTTTAAAATAGCCGAGGGGAGGTTTGGAAAATCCTGGAGTAGGATTATTAATGCCTTGATTCTCTCTCTCTCTCTCTCTCTTTTTTTTTTTTTTTTGGCACATTTACTAAGAAATTTTTTCATACTGCTGTTTCTTCGAAAGCAAGCAAAAAGACGCATGGTTATTTTCCAGTCTCCAAAGAGCAGGTGCTAAACATAGATTTCTTTTCCCCTAAGGGCAGAAGGCTGTGGAAGGAGAAGAATCTTGGATTCGAGCTTGCCAAAATGACCGCAGTTCTAGAATGAACCTCAGGTTGCTTTAAAGGAGAGAGAGAGAGAGAGAAAGATGCAGACAGAAAGAGAGAGGGAGGAGAAGTGAGAGAAAGAAACAGAGGGAAAGAGAGAAAGAGGGAGAAAGAGAGAGAGGGAGAAAGGGAGAGAGAAAGAAAAGGAAAGGGAGAGAGATGCAGACAGAAAGAGAGGGGAAGTGAGAGAAAGAAACAGAGGGAAAGAGAGAAAGAAAGAGGGAGAAAGGGAGAGAGAAAGAAAAGGAAAGGGAGAGAGAGAGAGATGCAGACAGAAAGAGAGAGGGAGGGGAAGTGAGAGAAAGAAAGAGGGAAAGAGAGAAAGAGGGAGAAAGGGAGGGAAAGAAAGAGGAAAAGAGAGAAAGAGGGAGAAAGGGAGAGAGAAAGGAAAGGAAGAGAGAGAGAGATGCAGACGGAAAGAGAGGGGAAGGGGAAGTGAGAGAAAGAAACAGAGGGAGAGAAAGAAAGAGGAAGAAAGGGAGAGAGAAAGAAAAGGAGAGGGAGAGAGGAAGGGAGGAAGACAGAGAGAGGGAGGGAAGGAGAGACAGAGGGAAAGAGGGAGAAGAGAGGGAGAAGAGAGGGAGGGAGAAAGGGAGAGAGGGAGAAAGGGAGAGGGAGAGAGAGAAAGAGAAAGAGAGGAAGACAGAGAGAGGGAGGGAAGGAAAGATAGAGGGAAAGAGAAAAGAGGGAAGGAGAAAGAGAGGGGAAGAGGAAAAAAGAGGGAGAAAGAGAAAAAGAAAGAGAAAGAAAGAGAGGTGGGAGCCCGTTTCTCCTCTTTTCCCTGTTACAATGACCCCATGAGTCGGCCCCAAGCTGTCGGCCCCAAGCTGTCTTTAGACCTAAGGGTAGACTAGAACCCAGAGCCTCCCAGTTCCTAGTTTAGCATCTTTCTTACTGTCATCATCAAACTGTGCCTCATCAACCCTAATAAAGACATGTTTAAAAGACAGCAGACTCTGCTAGCGGGACTATTTCTTTTCCAAGAGAGGGAATTCCCCCACGCAATTTCCCTGAGAAAGCCGCTCCGGTGACAGGGCCCCATTCTGCAAGGGAATGGGATAATTATAGAGAACCTTCAAGGGGTCAGAATCTCTTGTTCCCGAAAACATGAACTTTCAATGTGGGTGGTGGCTGAGGCAAGTCATTCCCTTCCTGCAACACGCAACTGTGGGCTGGAGAGCATGAACCTTCGGCAATCAGAAAAGGGAAGCAACAGGCACACACACACACACACAAAAAAACCCCAACCAACCCCACATGTCAAATGCACCAGGATAGAACAGAGAAACTTTCAACCCAATACTTCCCATCTTTGAATTAAATTTGCCCAGGCTGCATCCAACCAGATTTCCTCTAGGCATGATATGAAGCCATAATTTATCCAAGCATGACATTAACTCACTGGATTGACAGGTAGTACAAAGCCGTCAGTCATCGTTTATTATGTGGCTGGCTGGAGGGGAAGGACTGGCAGAATCTGGGGACAGAATCAAGAGAGGGATTAGCTTAGAATCCCTACGTAGCCACAAGCCCTGACCTCCATGGACCCGTATCTAACTCCTAGCAGGTACTAACCATTCGTTAGGAAGATTCCTGCCCATAGCCAGCAGCAGCAATAAATCCATTTAAGTGGACCTTTAGGGGTGGATATGAATGTTGGCAACTGACGTTGGCCAAGTTGACTCATCAACACCAAGAAATGGAATGCTTCTTTATATGAAGTATTTACGATTTTTTTTTTTTAATGGAAAGGATGGATGCATGGAAAGATAACAAGAGCATCTTCCCTAAGCATTGAAATCGCTGGATAGAAGCCTTGAACTAAGCAATAGAGCCACAGGCAGAGGAAGGCAACTGGTAGGTAGAACATTTTTAATGGGCCTGCTCCAGAAAAGGTGCTCAGTGGACGACTCAAAATGTAGGAACTGTGTTGTGGCTCGCTGGCAGCCTGTGCCAATGGCAGTGGAATTGGGACAGTGGGGAAGAACAGGGACCAGTCTGGGAGTCTGGAGAGGACTCGGGGCGAGGGTCCTGCGTCCGATGCAGAGATGGGGCCAGGACCATTCTGGGAGTGGGGTGCTGCCTTTGGAGCCTAGCAGCAGTGAAGCAGAGGACCCCAGGGAGCCTGTTTCAGTGCGCGTAGTGATTGCCCCTCCCATCAGGGATAAAAGTCAGGCCTAAACGAGGAAACCTTTGCAGGAAGAAAAGTAGTTCGATCAGTTCTGAGTCCTCCTTGAAGCTCTGTCTATTTTGGTTGGCTTTTTCTTGGACTTTGGTTGGTTTCTTTTATAGTTAATTGGATACTTCTGTTTTTGGCAGCATTCCACAAAACTGAAAGGTGAGTGCTTATCTTGGGGGACTGTTTAAGATGATTTCTGGCTGGGAATGGAAACAATTCCCAGCGTTGCAATAAAATAGGTTCTGCTTTTAAAACAAGTTTGTGATTAATTACGTTTTATGAAGCCTGGGTCAGAACACTGACATAGGGGAGCCAACTAACCACAAACCTTAGAATACATGGGTCCTAATGCAAGTAGACATAATTCCATTCTACTTGTTCCAACTTAACCATGTTACAAAGGAGCCCCTGTGGCATAACTTTACCTAAAGTGTGACATTTGCTTGATGATCTTAAGGTATGCACGATCTCACAAGTGGTCTTCATGCAATAGTGTGGGAAGTGATGAGGCCACGAAAAATGTTTTCAAAAGCCAGTTTCGGGAAAGGTTGCACAGTTGGACCAACGAAAGGTGGAGTCTGCCACCAAAACATTTGACCTTTACTCATCACACCTGAATTCAGGCAATGTCTTGACCGTGGAAGAGCTACAATCCAGGCACGGCTGTCTCCAAATCAAACCAAGCCAGGCTGCACTGTAGACCAGACTCTTTCCAGAATTCTCAGAAGACGACGCTTCCAAACATTTGCGTGGCGGAGAAGAAATGAAGCTCACTTTTTGAGGTTCTCCTACGGCAGGGGTCTCCAACCTTGGCCCCTGGAAGCCTGGTGGACTTCAACTCCCAGAATTCCACAGCCAGCTTTGCTGGCTGTGGAACTCTGGGAGTTGAAGTCCGCCAGGCTTCCAGGGGCCAAGGTTGGAGACCCCTGTCCTACGGCTTTCTTGAAATGGGCTGGTAGAAGCAGTTCCCTGCCAACACACTTATCATCTCCAGCCAACCAAAACTCCTTCATTGGACTAGAACTTGTCAACTTGGCAATCTCCAAACTTGGCAACTTTTAAGACTTGTGGACTTCCAGTTACCCCCATTTAAATCATGAATCTCGAGTCAAACTTCCAAAAACCTTTAAAAAGGATTTATTGGGAATTAACATGTCCGGCACTGCCTGGGTGTATCCGACTCTGAGACACATCATTCATTGCCACTCTTGACCCTGGTTTTCCCTCCAAGCCTTGGGTGTATCATAATTCATATTCTCCAATGGGACACCTCCATAGCCAAGAGTCATCAATCCTGCTCTCCAGTTAGAATTTTGCAGGATGGAAACTTTGATCACCTAGCTACTATCTTTGAAAAACTATTTATGGAATGCAGTTTCGATTTGCAAGCTGCTGCACTGCTCCCCTCTCCCTTTCTGTTGGCAACTCTTAAAAAGACCATAGAAATATTTTGAGTTGACACCAGACAGCATGGCAGGCTGAGGAATGCTGGAAGCTGAAGTCCACAAGTCCTAAAGTTGCCAAGTTTGGAGACCCCAGGATTAGAAGACCTTCAAGGTCCCTTTCAACCCTGTCCTTCTATTATTCTAAAAACCCCTTTTTAGAGGCTACACCTAAAGACCCAGCTTGGGATTCTGGGAGATGTGGCCCCCAGCACGAAGCCTGGCCAGAGAATTCTGGGAGATGTCGTCCCAACAATATACCTGTCTCATGAAACTGACCAAGGGAAAGATAAGCCTAGCCAATGTCACATGGTTTGGCCTTTTTTTTTTTTTTTAATTGAAGCACTGCCCTGTATTTATAGCAGTTCTCTGGAAAGGAGGAAGAAAACACAGATGGTCACATTCCATTTGATTTTTGTTGACCTCATCTGCTTCGCCAGAGAAAGCATGGGTGGGGACAGAGAAGCAGAGAAGGAAGGGAAGCATCTTGACACTGGAGGAATGAGCCACACACTTACTAACACCGTTTATAGATAATGCTTTCACATTAAGGAGAGAACCAACCTAGAACAAGGGAGAAATTTCTGGCAGTGGTAACAATTGACCAGGGGAAGAACTTGCCTTCAGAAGTTGTGGCTGTTCCGTCACTAGAGATTTTCCAGATTGGACAACCAGTTGGTGGCTAACCTTTTGGGACTCCTGTGCCAAAGATTGTGCGCTCATTCATGTTCACACATGTGCTCGCGTGCCAGCTCCCAGAAGACAATGCGCCCCCATGTCCCCTGAATATGCATGCACAATCCCCCCCGCTGCCCCCTTATCTGCACTGTGCCTCACAGCTGATTTTTGGCCTGTTTGAGGCCTTTTTCGGCCTCCCAGAGGATTGAGGAAGGCCTCTGCAGATTTTGCAGGCCAAAAAATGGGTCCGTTTCATCACTTTCGGTATTTCCGGAAATACAGGAAAAGATGAAACGGGCCTATTTTTCGGCCTGCAAAAGGCTTTCCTCAAGCCTCTGGGAGCCTAAAATCAGCTATGAGGCGCGCGCATGTACAGTGAGGTAAGTTTTCCTGCAGCTCGTGTGACGGCACAAATGGCTCCGCGTGCTGCCTGTGGCACGTGTGCCATAAGTTCGCCATCACGGGTATAGGGTCTTCTGCTTGAGCTAGGGGTTGGACTAGAAGATCTCCAAGGTTCCTTCTAACTCCTTTTGTCATCTGTAAATCCTTACAATTAATATAAACGATCACCTGAGATTCCCAATATCCAATCCAGTATCTGAGGGGCTGCCATAAAGAGGAGGGGGTCAACCTATTCTCCAAATCACCCAAAGGCAAGACAAGAAAGCAACGGATGGAACCTAAATCAAGGAGACAAGCAGCCTGGAATTAAGAAGAAATTTCCTGAGAGGGACAACAATTCATCAGTGGAACTCCATGCCTCCAGAATTTGTGGGTTCTCCATTACTGGAGGTTTCTAAGAAGAGACTGGACAGCCAGCCATTCGTCCGGAATACTACAGCAGTGGTTGCCCACTGGTGATCCACGAGAAAATTTTGGTGGTCTGCAGAGAAATCTCACCCGCACAG
The DNA here is from genome assembly GCA_033807585.1 of Hydrophis major. Classification (NCBI taxonomy): domain Eukaryota; kingdom Metazoa; phylum Chordata; class Lepidosauria; order Squamata; family Elapidae; genus Hydrophis; species Hydrophis major. The sequence continues at coordinate 7,613,908 of CM066339.1, read as the reverse complement.
CCCCCTGCCCCCCAAAGCAATTAATCCAAACCGCACAGGAACGCAAGGCTCCGCTAACCACATGGCCCGCGGGGAACCCTCTCCGCCCACTCACTCCTTACCTGGCAAACTTGCTTTCTAAATTGCTATTTTCCCTTTTTCTGACCATCGTCTGTTCTGCTTGTGCCGGGAGATTTAGATTAGCTAGGAAGCAGGAAATGGTTGGATTTCTTGCTTTCTAGCTAATCTTTAGATCTTTGGCTGTGAACCTTCCTTAGGATTGAAGCAGTGCAGACTCAGCTTGCCAATGGCAGAAAGATAGATCTCTAAGTGAATCTGTGATTCTGTGAGCAACTCAATCTGCCTGCCTGCTTTGCCTGATTTTGGGTAAAAGTTGCTCTTTTTTAAATAAAAAAATATATATCAATATTTATATCAATATTTATAATATTTACATACAAGCCATGCCCAGCCAGTCACATGACCAGCAAGCTACACCCACAATTTGGCCATGCCCAAAGAACCAGTTATGAAGAAATTTAAATCCCATCCCTGCGTGTGTGTGTGTGAGAGAGAGAGAGAGAGAGAAAGAGAGAGAGAGGGAGGGAGGAAGAGATAGAGGTTAGATCAGATATCTCTTTCTCTCTTCCTCACTAAAGTCAGACAAAATTCATATTAGTGGTCCCCGGGATTTAAAATTATGAGTTTGGTGGTCCCTGAGGTCCAAAAGGTTGGTGACTCCTGTACTATAGGATCTCCTGCCTTGAGCTGGGCAGTTGGATTAGAAGACCGCCAAGGTACCTTCCAACTTTCTTACTCTGTAAATCTCCACTGCTGGCATAGTTAGTGCCCACCCCACAATGGCTGCTTCATAGATTCTTGGCCAATCAAGCCATGGCCTGAGGTCATGCGAACCTATCCTCCACAGCACTGTACTTCCTCAATAGAGTGAACATTGCATCGTCCTTGGCCTGCGGGGACACACACTATTTCCCATCGAAGCAGAAAATAGCACAGCCCTTTTCTAGCTACTTTCCAAGCGTTGGTCAACATAACAAGGTTCTCACTGCAATAGCCCGTAGGGGCGAGTGTGTGGAAAGAGGACCCTCCCACTGGCTGTCAATATCAAATATTACCGGTCTCTCGAGTTTTCGTCCTTCAAGTCTTGGGGGCGTCTTTGTTTTATGGTTGGTGGCACCAAGATGGTCATGGAAGTTGGCAGAAGTAACCCAGCTTTGCTTCTGAAGACACACAACAGTCAACAGGCGGATGTTGCATAAGCAGGCGGCATTCAAGCCCATCACACACAGAGGCAAACCTTCATGAGAAGTAGAGAGCCATCCCAACCTAAATGAAGACCCAACATGAGGGCAAGAAGAGCAGCTTGAACCATCATCGGTGACTGTATAGAGGTTAGTCGAGTCGTAATTCTAGGTGCCATCCAAAACAGGGAGTAATGGTTAGATCGTGGTTAAGCAACGGCACAAAGTGATTGGATCACATTTTTTTGCAGGTAACTCTCAATAGTCCTGATTCACATAGACTACTCAATGTCACGAGTAGACATGACCCCAAGTTGTCTCGTGCGGGTGGTGTTGCCTAGTTTGGGTCATGAAATGTCTGAAAGCTCAGAGAGCATCGAGGACCCTACAGTCCTTCCCCTTTTCCTCCTCCTCCCTCCAACTCCCTTCTAGTACTGATGATGATACTTAGTGTGGGTAATGAAACGTCTGCAAGAAAACCACCAAGCTCAGAGAGCACCAAGGATCTCACAGTCCTGCTCCTCCTTCTCTTACTCTTCCTCCTCCTCCCAAATTCCACTCTCCTCTACCACTGATGAAGTTGCCTAGTTGGGTAATGAAACGTCTGCAAGAAAAGCACCAAGCTCAGAGAGCAACCAAGGATCCTTCATGTTATCTATCCCTGTATATGTTTTTCCTTTCCAAAACCAAGGTTACACCTCTAAAAAGAAATACAGGTAAGCCCTCAACGGAAGGCCACAATTAAACCCTCAATGTCGACTGCTAAGAGAGTCAATTATTGCAACTGCCATAAATAGGAGTCGGTAGTCAAGTGCCTGAATTTTTGACCGTGCGAGGCTGCAACGGTCGTTAAGCGTGGAAAAAAAAAAACGTTGCTTTTTTTCAGTACTCGTGTAGCTTTGGTCCCTAAACCAACGGATTATTAAGTTAAAGACAACCTGTATGGGAAGAGGAAGATGTGCAAAGGTCAACTTCCAACAAGTAGACTGGAAAGCAAACACAGAGAAGGCAGGTAGGATCAGAGGAGGAGGAGGAACAAACTCATAGCTGGTACAGGAGTTGAGCAGAGAGGTAATGAAAGAGGAGGAGAATTTCTGACTCATGGGAACCATGCTTAAAACAGACGCTTAAAAGGGAACAGGTCGGATGAGGCAAGAGCTTCCCACGAGTTGATGCTGGAAGGGAAACTCGGCCAACGACGAGATTGCGCACTGCACCCCAAGGGAAGCTTCCTCACCCAAGCCCCCCACCACCACCACCATTTGAAGGAACTAAGCTGGGCGTCAGCAACCCGTGGCTCTGGAGCCACATTTGGCTCTTTGGGCCCTCTGCTGTGGCTCTCCCTGTTGGATGATCTTACCTGCTGTGGTTCTCCAGCAGCAGAATCAGACAGTGGGGAAGAATGGGGACCAGTCTGGGAGGACTCAGATGAGGGTAGGACCATCTGGGAGTGGGGTGCTGACTCCAGAGCCTCCGTACTCTGGTAGCAGCGAGGCAGAGGAGCAAGAGAAGCCTGTTCCCAGTGTGCGTGTGCGCAGAGCTGCCAGAAGGCAAGAGCAGCTAAGACAAAAGGGGCAACTCAGGAGTAAGGCTTGGAGGTAATTGCCCCTCCCATAAGATATAAAGAAAGTGCAAAGGTGAAGAAAACTTTGCAGGAAGCAAAGTCGTTCACTCTGTTCGGATTCAACCTTGAAGCTCTGTGTGGACTTTGTACTCTGACTTTTTATACTTCATTCGGCACTTTAGTTGTTGGCAGCCGTTCAAAGGAGAGAAAGGTGGGTGCTTATCTCGAGGAACTGTTTGGGACTTGTTACGGGCTGGGAATGAACATGATTCCCAGCGTTGAAATAAAACGAGAGCTGTTTGGACTAAGCGTGGGCTTAATTACAGTCTCAGGAAGCCTGGGTCAGAACACTACCGCTGGCTGGCCCTGCCCCTCGCCCTCCCCTCCCAGTCATTCCTCCCCTGGTCTGAGTAGGTAAAACACAAAAAACCGAAATGAGGGGGAGGGAGGCCCATTTCCCACAGAAAATGGGTGTTGTCTTACCTGAACCCATTTCTCCTTGTTAGGCAAGACAGCTCAGGAGTAACACCGGGAGCCACAAAACCTGGGTAGGCGTGGCGGGTGTATGTGTGTCTTGTGACCTGGTGGGAGTGGCATTGAGTTGGCCATGCCCACCCAGGTTTTGCGGCTCCCGGTGTTTTCTGTGGGAAATGGGTTGAAATGGCTTTTTGGAGTGTTTAGGGTTGCCGATTCCTGAGTTACTCGGCCAGCAAAGTAGATTTGAAAAAGGGTTTCTCTGCCCGCGAATCATTAATGACAAGGAAGGGTAGACATGGAGGTCTTGGCCAGGTGCAAACATTTTGCAAGAGGCAGTTTCCCCAAAGGAGCATTTCCCGTCAGTGGGTTTGCAGTAGACACACAGTAATACTCCCAGCTTAAGTCTAACACAAGTCCCGTTACAGTTCCTCGGACATTATTGCTTGGAACGGTTTGCAAGGCAGCAGTATTTCCACTTCACCTTTGCTTGGAAAGGAGGAAGACGATGATTTGGTTTTAGATGGGTGCATTGGGCAAGACTGGGATGGGGTTAAGATTGCACCATCTAGCCGTCCCGAGCTGTGAAAATGTCTATGGAGATTCTCAGTCACCCACTTACCCCAAAGATGCTATTTTCAAGAGGCAACTGGACTTCCTTGTTATTCCTTGAAGACGTTTCGCTTCTCATCCAAGGAGCTTCTTCAGTTCTGACTGAATGCAACAAGATGATGACGGCAAGAAATATAAACCCTCACTCATCCCCCACCATCCAGTCAGAACTGAAGAAGCTTCTCGAATGAGAAGTGAAATGTCTTCTAAAGAAAAAAAAAAACAGAAAGTCCAGTTGCCTCCTGAAAAAAGTGGGAATAGGAATGGATTTCCAGAGGGGAAAAAAATTGCAGACTACAGGAACCATTTGCACTACTCAGCTGGTCCCGAGGACACAGATAAACCTCCAAGTGGCCTCAAAAACCCTCTAAAAGGATATAAATGACCAGCTGTCTGCAATATAAATCCTTCCTGGATGACTACGAATCTTCATGGACATTTTCACACCTAGCTTTCTGTATGACCATGATTCTCGAAGGCTATCAGGAGAAGACTATGCAGCCATGCAAAGGATGAGTAAGACATCAGAAAATTCCACCACAATGAGTGTTTAAGTTCTCAGAAGGAATGAGGAACCTGAAAAGTATTGGATTCCAATACCCACCATTCCTGACCACAGCCCACATTAGTTATAAAGATGGCCTTTGGAGCCCAGCATGTCTCATTCTCATAATCTGTACACTACTAAAAACTCTATCTGCTTATCACCTTCAATTAAACCAAAAGGTACATCACAATACTGTAAAAACATTTTTTGAAAGTGCCTCAAATCTGCTAGCTTAAAAATGTGTGTCTGGGACTCATTTGTGTAACTGAAATTTCAACGATCTTCACACCAGGTGTATTTGCAAAATTCTGGCCACAACAGCAAAGCAATGGTGAAGCTGGCAAGAAGTTGGAAGTCCTTAATTCTCACTGCAAAAAAAAGCTCTCACAAAAAAGCCTGCCTGTGGTCATTGTTTCTCTCTTTAGGCAAAGGATGACCCAACGGCCCACGGGTTGTCTATTACTTCCTACTTCCAGGGATAGGATATATTTTGACCAAAAAAAGGATATATTTTGACCAAAAAAAGACACTTCCTTCTCTCTTATTTTATTTATTTGCTAAGTTTAGTTCTGCCTACCTCATGTGGGCCGTCTACAACACTAAAAAGGAAGAAATGAAAAGACTGTAAACAGAATTAAAATAGTAGAATAAAAGTAAATAATGAAAAAAGAGAATGCATCAATAAAGGAGGAAATATTTGCAGCTCAGGGTTGAAATGAGATGTTCTCTGAGCTCGGTGGTTTTCTTACAGATGTTTCATGACCTAACTAGGTAACGTCATCAATGCTAGAAGGGAGGGGGGTGTTTGTCAAGAAGGGGAGGACTCTGGGTCATCAGTCAGTCAATCAATCTTTATTATGGTCACAGACCAGCATTAGAGATCCTAGATATTCTCTGAATATGGCTGCTTTCTTGCAGACGTTTCATTACCCAATCTAGATAACTTCATCAGTGCTAGCAGGTGGGGGGGTTGTGGAAAGGAGAAGGAGCAGGACGACTCTGGGGTCAACCATCGATCAATCAATCAATTTTTATTACAGTCACAGACCAGCATTGGGGTCCTTGGTGCTCTCTAAGCTTGGTTGCTTTCTTGCAGACGTTTCATTACCCAAACTAGGCAACATCATCAGTGCTAATGAGAATCCCTCAATATGACAACAAAAGATCTTCCTTGCATTCCGGAAAAAAATAAATACATTTAAGTTTGCTCCAAACCATGGCCAAATCAAACCATTATCAGCTCTCGGATAACCCAGAAGCTGGGTTAATCAATCATGTAACACCCTCCACCAGCTTCTAACCAGCCGAAGCTCCTGCCTCAAGAACAGCTGACTCCCAAGTGCTCGGCTGGACATTGCTTATTAGCAAAATGAGAAACCTGATCTACAGAAAGAAAACACTATGCAGAGATGAGATCTGGACTGCTGTTGGCAGCCAACAAGCCTTCCTCCTTTCCTTCCTTCCTTCCTTCCTTCCTTCCTTCCTTCCATGTAGATTTAAAAAATAAAAACCACTCCCAATTCTTCTCCTCTGCCCCGTCACAGCCAAAACAAGCTTCTGCTCTCTGAGATCCTTTCTGGTAGCACAGTTTTTAAAAACTTGCCTTTTCATTGCCATCTACTGATAGGATTTCTCATTTTACGATCCAACAGGGCCCATTGCATGTTGCTTTTTACAAAACCACCCCACTTCATCGAAGCATGGCACTTTCTCTGGAGGAATCGCACGAGGCAGAGCTAATCCTCGCATGCTTGGGATGTTTAAAAAGATGTTTGGAGGTCTCTTTGTGAAGAAAATATCTAGTCATTTGCAAGGTGCGGGGTTAGCAAATTGCTGGGGGAAAGGAATTGGGAAACTGCTTAAAATCCAAAAACCAGAAGCAACCTAATAAAAAAAACATTATTATTTATATTAGGAGTGTCCCCCTTACCATAGTAACTCAAGTACGATAGCACGGGAAGATCCCTGTATTCAAAGAAAAGTCCCCTTTAAAAAACAAATTGCACAAGCTGGCTTCAAAGGTTCATTGGTCTTCGCTCCTGCCACATGGTTAACCCAATCATGGTTTATTCCATGAACCCTGTTCCAGGTTTATGCAGCTCTATCCAAGACAGCGAGCTAAGAGCTGAGCTCATATCATAGTCAGACTAAAAATGCTGCATATTTATAAACTTTATACCCGGTGTTGCTTAACAATTAAGGCACAATTGTGAGTATTTGACAGCTGGTCCAGCTCCTAATGACATCAAGTATTGCTAGATAAAAGGAGAAAAAACAAATGGGCTCAGCATCCAACATCACTCTGGAGGCCAGAGTTTGATGATTAAGGCACCAGGCTAAAAAAAATAGGAGGCTGTGAGTTCAAGTCCCAACTCAGCTATGAAAGACTGCTAGGTGGCCTTGGATCTGGGAGTTCTAGTCCCACCTTAGGCACGTGGCTTATCTCTGAGCAACTTTGAGCCAATCCCCAGGATTGTGGGAGTTCTAGTGCCACCTTAAGGATGAAAGCCAGCTGGGTGACTTTGAGCCAATCACCAGGAGTCTGGGAGTTCTAGTCCCACTTTGGGCATGAAAGCCAGCTTGGGTGGCTTTGGCTCAGTCTCAGCTCAACCCACTTCATAGGATTATTGTTGTGGGGAAATTTAGGAGCAGGAAGGCGTGCTGGATGTGTTCACCTGCTCGAGTTATTTGCAAAAATTAAATAAAGGCAGGATACAAATCAATTAAAAAAAAAACAACTCACAGTACAGATCATTGCGGATTTAATGGGACCCCATGCAATATTTAATGGAACCTAAGCCTTGCCCCATACTTTTTAAAAACAAGTTCAACGTGGTTTGAATCCAGTCATTCTCTCTTTTTTGCCCCCATTTCTCATTTTGTCACCTCTCCAAGGTCCAACTTTCGACCTCTTTACAAAACAACCATCCAGCCATCGCGACCCCCACCTCCCAGTTTTCTACTCCACTTCCAGCATTTTTCCAGAGTGTTGTTTGGAAACAGTTCGGTGTTATTGCCAACCTTGGTTATCAACCCTACCGGCTTAAACCCGGTTATTATTATTTTTTACCAAGCGCAACCAGGCAGACGCAGTTCTGGTGATAGTGGAATTGAAAGCCATTCCTCGCTGCCCAGCCCTTCCCCCCATACTCCTCCAGACCCCACTGAGCAGAGGCTGTCACAGACCACATAATGGCTGAATGGCAAAGGCGATTCACTTTGGCCTCTCCGGGCGCTGCTTTCCCGCCCCAAACCCTTTGGAAGGCGACATCTGCTGCGGGAGTGGTGGAAACCAAGCCTTCTCGTAGGAGGCGCAAGGATTTTCCACTTGGGGCAAAGCCCCCAAAGGGCTGTTTGGAAGGAAGAGGAGGAAGAGGAGGAGGAGGAGGAGGAGAAGGGAGGGGAGGAAGGAAGGACGACACAATAGTAGTAGTGAGTGTTGTGCAGGAGAAGGAAAAGGGGGAAGAGAATGAAGAAGATCAGAAGTAGTAGGAGAGAAGGAAAAGCAAAGAGGGAGAAAAGTCATCCCAGAGGGAGTGGAAAAAGAGAATGAGGAAAAAGGAGAAACGGTGCTAGGGAGGAGGAGAGAAAGGAGAAAGGAAAAGGAAAAAAGGGCGATAGTGGAAGAATGGTCAGAAGGAGAAAGAGTAGTAGTAGTGATGGAGCAAGAGGAATAAGGAAGAGAAAACCCTCAAAGGGCTGTTTTGAAGGAGGAGGAAGAGGAGAGGAGGAGGAAGAAAGAAATAGGAGCAATGGTGGTTATGGAGAAACAGGAGGAGGAGAAAAATTAGCAATGGTGGTAAGGAGAAGAAGAAAAAAGGGGAAGAGAAGCGGTAGTGATGGAAGAGAAGGAAAACGAGGAGGAGGAGGAGAAGTGATGGTGGTAGAAGAGAAAGAAAAGGAGAAAAGTCATCGTAATAGTGGAAGAAAAGAATGAAAAAAGGAAGGAGTAGTGGTGAAGGAGGGAGAGGAGGAGAGACAGAAGGAGAAAAGGGAAAGGGATGATGGTGGAAGAGAAGGAGAATGGGGAGGAAGAGGAAGAGAAGTGATAGTGGTAAAAGGGAAGGAAAAGAAAAAAGTCGTAGCAGTAATAGTGGGAGAAAAGAATGAAGAAAAGGAGAAGTACTGGTGGCAGAAAGAGAAGGAGGGAGAAGAGGAGAGAGAGAGTGAGGGGGAGAAAGAAGGGATGATGGTGGAAGAGGAGAACCAGAAGGAGAAGTAGTAATGGAGGAGGAGGAGGAGGAGGAGGAATAAGGAAGAAAAACCTTTCAGTGAGTAGGGTTGAGATGTTTTTCAAATTCCCAAAATCACAAGCTACTTTTCTGGAAGGAGGAGGAGAAGGAAATGAAAACGGAAGAAGAAGAAAAGTGGTGGGGAAAAAAAAAGGAAGAGGAGAGGTTAGTCACGTTGGTGACAAAAGGGAAGAATGAAAAGGGGAGAAGCAGTAGTGGAAGAGAAGAGTACGGAGAAAGAAATGGCAGAAAAAGAGAAGGTAAAAGCAGTGGTGATGGTAGGAGGAGGAGGAGGAAGCGGCGATAAGCAGAACCACCACCAAGGAAATACATAGGGATGGGGCGCTTTCAAAACTCCAGACTCACAAGCTACTTTTCTTGACCTTCAAAAGATACCCCACCCACCAAGAAGGGGAAGAAATGTAGACTTCCCACTGCTCACCTCACTGCTGAGAGGTTCTCCACACCATTTTCTCACCCACTCTTGAAAGAGAATCCAAAAAACCAAGAGTCAACTCCAGAAGGTGGAAGTCAACCACCCAACGGTAACCTCCAGAAATCAAGACGGTCTCAACACAACTCTTCTTCTTCCCGCTGACCTACTGAGGGCCGTGGGACCACTCACAACCCCACCAGGTCCACATGCCCAACATCGTCCCAGTCTGGGCTTCAGGAATGAAGGCCAAGCTGTTGCTGCTGCTTCTCTCCTTCTCCTCCTTGGGAAGACACACCCACCCCAATCTAGTTAAACACTGTTTACACACGCTGGTCTTCCAATGAGCCCTTTTAAAGATATTAAAATCTTTCAGGCAGTCCACACGCTTACCAAGCCAAAAAAAAAAAAAAAAGTAGTTTAATTTAAAAAGAAAAAAAAAATCCAGCATATTAAGCAAGACAAATTCCATGTTCCCAGTTCTTTAAAGGAAGCAAGCAAACAAACAAGAAAAACAAGGTTGCCAATTTTTCGGACACATTTTGGAAAAAAAGCTGGAGAAATTTATTCCACAAGATGTTCGAAGACAACCTTTTCTGAACACCTGGTTGACACCAGGAACGTCAGTGTGCAGAAAGTGTCTTTATTATTTTTAATAAAAGGAACAGGCCCATAATTTAAGAAGTCAACCATGCAAAAACAACTTGGAAGGCCCTCTCTCTTTAAACAAGCCAGAAGCACTGTAGAGCCCACATCAACCAGCTAAAACATGAAGTTTTAGTTGCAAAATGTATTCTTTATTTATTTGTTATAAAGCTTCAGCTGCAACATTTATTCTCAATTAACAAACAGTGTTATTTTCCCTAAGAAACAGAGAAAGGAAAGGAAATCTGGAATGTTTTAAGCTCAGACCCACCTTAAAGATGACAATATTTGCTTTATTTTTTCGCTGCTTTTGGTTATCCTGGGTTCTAGAAACCCCAAATGATCCTAGATCATAAGCCAACATGGTCTGAAATCGTCTAACCCCTTTGGGGTGTTAGGCAGCACAGCAATTAATTACTTCCAGCAGGATTGGCAATACAAATAATTGACAACAGTTGAAGTTTTTTTTCCTTTATGGGCAACTGATACAATCAACACAGAAATAACACACAAATACTTCCAGACGCCACATATATCTCCTTATAAAACTGCACAGATCCTTTGCCCTGTCAAAACACCTCTCCTTAATACAGTATCAGCCATGTCAAATAAATAGCCAAACTTTGTAATAAATTAGCATTTAACAATCAGAAAAATGCAATTCTATCCACAGAGTTTTGAAAGAGCCCTTTCTTTGCTTTCTATCTTCCTTCTTTTTCTTCTCCCCCCCCCCCCGAAAAAACGAGAAGCATCTATACAAGCAGGAGATTTTTAACCAGCTTTTATTAGATAGAAAAATATATCTGCCTTTCAAACACCAAGCGGACAAAACTTGGACAAAACTTGGGGGGGGGGTGTTAACGTTAGGATAGTCCCTTTCTCTTTACCAAGTTTTTTTGGGGGGGGATTGAAAGAAAATAGCAGAGAATGACATTTTTTTTAAAAATGGAAAGTTACAAACTCTTCTTTGGGAGGCACTTGGTAAAACTAACAAAACCAGAAAGTGCCAGCTGGTAAAACAGATAAAAAAAAAAATGTGGGGGGTGGAAATTTGCTAAATGGTAAGCTGCCCTTTCTGGTATCCTCAAGTTTGAAAGTAGTTTGAAAAGTTAAGTCTACTAACTTTTCCCCATTTTTCTTTGAAATTAAATCAAAGCTTCTCCTAAGCAGAATTCTAACACCTCCAAACTTTTCAGTTTTGCAAATATTCTCCGATTAGCTAGAGATTTGCATGGTTATTTTTCCTCATTTTTTAAAAAAGTGACTTCTTGATGCAGGTTTTTTTTTTAAAAAATGGCCCTTCCTTAAAGGTGACATGGGGTGGGGGGGGGAGAAAAACCTCCACACACATATACAAACTCAACTATCCAAGAACCAATACGGGTCTGTCTTGTTTTCCAATGCAAGCCTTGAATTAAAAAGATATATATTTATTACAAAACAGACTGTCTCTGACATGGAGCGAGATTTCCTGTTTGGAAAAGCTAAAAAGCTAAAAGAGAAATAATGCATCCAAGGGAGAAGGACGGTTAAGAAATACGAAAATGCTGATATAAATAACTCGTCTATTTCAAAGACCCCCTCTGCAGTCTCTCTGCCATAGGTTTTCCTCACCCATTTTGGGAGAAGGAGCTGGCAAGGGGGGGGGGGGGCAAGGCAAAACAGCTGCAGACTTACACACATATAATTCCTAGGTTTCTAGTCCCTTTGAATCTAGGAGAAATAAGCTTCCCAGATCTTAAAAAGAAGAGGAGAGAAGGAAGAAGCTCTGTGGCAAAGGTCAAACTCAGGGAGGGAATGCAGGGGGGTCCCCGGCCAAGAAGGGAGGGGGGAAGGTCACCTTTCAAGCCCACCAGGGACGAAACGAAACGCCCCCCCCCAATGCACAAGGGAAGGAAAGAAACCCACCTTCTTGCCCTGATTCTTTTTTTCCTATCTAAAGGGGGTACTTCTTTTATTTTGTTCCATCCACCCACTGAACCCCACAGCTGTTTTATTGCACAGCCGCCCCCTCTCCCAAAACCCGGGCGTGCAAATACACGCGCGCCTTGCCCGGGGAGACACACACACACACCCCTTTGCAAAAAGACCCGACCCATCTCGCAACTACCTGCGGGGGGGGGGTTGTAATTCCTTCCCAAGGGAGGAGGGAGGTTGCTCCTCTCCCTTCGCCTCCCTCCCCACTCTCCGCCGACCCGCACAGCTGCGCTTGGCTTTGCTAAGGGGTCGCACTCCTCCTCCTCCTCTTGCTCCCGGGAGACCCGGCGGAGCCAACAAGGCAGCGCAGGGGGGGGGGGGGGAACGCGCAGACACGCGCAGCACACACATGCACAAAAGAGTGGAAAGCAGCCTGTCGCCAGGCAGGCAGGCAAGGCGGGCACCCCATTCACTGGCGCCGCTGCCGCCGCCAAAGTTTTTTGCAAGTCTGTCCGGGGACGCGCGGGACCGGACACCCCATCGCCCCCTCCCCCCATACCCTGAAAGACCCCCCCACTCACACACACCCTCCAGCTCTGGGGGTTAGGGCGAAGATGCAAAGCAAGCAGCCGCAGCAAAAGAAGCGCAAAACTAGCATCGCTTCTTTTCCTTCCTCCCGCCCGGGATTTGGGGCAAGCTGCGCGAGTCCTTTGTGTGTGTTTGCGCTCCAGCGGGGCAGGACTCGCACCCAACTCCCTTGCCCGGGGTGTGTGGGTGTGGGTGGGTGTGTGCTGCGCGCCCTGCCTGTGCCACGCAGCCCGTCTCTCTGCCCCCCCCTTTTTTTTTCGGCGGGGCTTGCTTGCTTGCAGCGCATAGACCCATCCATGCCCGGGTCCGCATCCCCACGCGCGCGCGCGCACACATACACGCATGCATGCATGCACACAGACACACACACCCCTCTGCTCGAGGAAACCCCCCCTCCCCTTTCCTTCCTAAGCCAGGGAAGCTGGCGGGAGCGCCCCCTCCTCCCTTACCTTTGCAAAGGCATGCTTCGTCCAGACTGCCTTCCTCCTCCTCCTCCTCCGGCTTGCGCGACCCCCGCCCGCCCGCCCCCCCTCCCTCCCCCCCAAAGCCGGGTTCACCGCCGCGCGTCTCCCATCTCACCACCACCTTCCTCCCAGCGCCATCTTGCAAGCTTGTGACGTCGGGAGCCGCGCTCACCCCTGACCCATATTTGAATAGAAGCCAGCAGGGGAAAAGGGGAGGGGGAAAAGGAAGGAAGCCAGGGGAGGGGGCAGAGGGAGGGAGGGAGGAGGGAGGGGCACCCTAGAGTCAACCAAGCCAGCCAGCTTCTTGCAAAGGACCAGCCGAAGGATCGGGTCCTTTGCAATTGGGAGGATTTGGGGCTGGGGGCTTCGGCTTGCAACGCGGTAGGGGGGGGTGGGGGGCGTGTCTGAAAGCTGCAGCCGGCTTTTGCGGCCCCCCCCCCAAAAAAAGTGGGGTGGGGTGGGTTGGCACGCGCACGAGGGCACCCGAATGGCATGTTTGCGCGCTCGCGCTCGCGTGCATGCGCGCCCACCCGCCCCTCCCTCATTCATTCATTCATTCATTCATTCATTCACTCTCTCTCTCTCTCTCTCTCTCTCGCCCGCCCTTGCACGCGCGCAGATACACGCGGGGCTGTCTGGGGCTCCAACCACCACCCTCACCCCCGCAGATCTGCTTGCAAAAGAAAGAAAGAAAGCAGAAAAAGAAAGAAAGAAAGCAGAAAAAGAAAAAGGGTGGGAGGTGAAGAGAGCGGGGGGGGGGAAGGAAAAGGGGGTGCGCGGCGGGGGACGCGCTAATTGGAAGGTTTCTGAAGGGGGGGCTCTCTTTCTCTCTCTCTTTTTTCTCTCGCTCTTTCTGTCGCTCTCGCTCTCTTTCTCTTTTTCTCTCTTTCGCTCGCTCTTTTTTTTTCTTTCGCTCTCTTTTTTCACTCTCTTTTCTCTCGCCCTCTTTCGCTCGCTCGCTCTTTCTATTTCTCTTTCGCTTGCTCTTTTTCTCTCGCTCTTTCTCTCTCTCGCTCTTTCGCTCGCTCTCTTTCTTTTTCTCTCTCGCTCTTTCTCTCGCTCGCTCGCTCGCTCTTTTTTTCTCTCGCTTTCTGTGTCACTCTTTCGCTCGCTTGCTCTCTCGCTTTTTTCACTCTTTTCTCTCGCCCTCTTTCGCTCGCTCGCTCTATTTCTCTCTCGCTCTTTCTCTCTGTCGCTCTCTTTCGCTCGCTCTCTTTTTCTCTCTCACTCTCTTTCTCTTTTTTTCACTCTCTCTCTCTTTTCTCTCGCTCTCTCTTTCTCTCTCACTCTCCTATATGGATGCGCCCCTCCTCGGGGCGGTGGGGGCAAATTGTTGAAAGTGGGACACAAGCGCTTGGTCCCCCGCGCCAGAATTGCGCCGGCTGGTGGAACGGTGCGCGGTTTTTTTGGCTCGCTGGCGGAGCCGGACTGGCTTCTTGTGCTAGGTGTCGGTGGGTGGGTTCGTAAGGAACTGTTTACTGGAGAAAGGTGGGTCGGTGGGGAAACGAGACAGCTCAGGATGCCGCGCAGGGAACAGCATTCGCGTCGCCTAGCTCCTCTCGCGCTGCGATCCAAAACTCCTCGGGAGTAAGAGGCGCGGAAGGCAACGAAAGGGTTACTCTCGGCTCGCAGCCTTTCAAAGAAGCGATACTTTTAAACCTAACCTTTCAAAAAAGAAAAAAAAAAAAGGGGGGGGGAGCAGAAGTTGATGTCCCACAGAGGCACAGATGACTCCAGCTTCCATCACACCCGGCCAGGCCATCAGGGCTCCAGCTCCCATTACATTCTCCCCATCTGGGGACTCTGTCTCCCAACCTTTCTGCAACCTCCCCCCCCCCCCAATAAATAAATATGCACCTAAAATGAAAGATCATCTGGGTCTATCTTGAACTTTCAATATGGTTCTAGTTCAGAAGTCCCCAAACTTAGCAACTTTTAAGACTTGTGGACTTCAACTCCCAGAATTCTCCAGCCAGGCTGGAGAATTCTGGGAGTTGAAGTCCACAAGTCTTAAAAGTTGCTAAGTTTGAAGACCCCTGTTCTTCAATTCTACAGACAGGAGATGTCTGAGCCAAGCAGGGGACACATCTGGTGATCTCCTCCTCTCTTAACTTTGGCCCAGAGAGTGGTTGGGAGAAACATCCCAGCCTTTTAACATCTGCTTTGTTTTGGAAGGCTTTAGGTTGTTAAGCAATCCTAAGAATGGAGCACAGCCTTGGAAAAGAAACTTGGAAATGAGGTCAGTTCTGCCTTCACACACACACACACACACCCCTCTTCCTCCCCAATTCCTGCCAAATGGATTGGAGAGGGAAAAGATGGGGGCTGCCAAAATTCCAGAGGATATTTTTTGTGGGTCCAACTTTCCTTAACTTGATGCCCTCCAGATGTGATGGCTGGCTCTGCCAGGGCTGGCTGGAGAATTCTGGGGTTGACACATCTGGAGAAGAAAGAGCCAGCATGTGTGTGAATCTTTATTCACAGCAACAACAAAAAAAAGCAAGCAGGATCCACTTCTAAGGTAGGACAGGATGCACTTCAAATATCTTGAAAGGGAGCATGACTGGCTAGTGAACTAATCAGGATGATTAGCCAGGACCCTGTTATTTTAAGGTGCAAGGGTTTATTTTTGGTGGCTTACTAGTCCAAAGCTGTTCGAGGTCTGATGTTCTTTCATAAAAAGTGCCCAAGATTATTGACATTAGAAAAACAGATCATCATTACCGGTATTTAGAATTGTGGTGTCCCTGCCGCTCTCAGAGCTTGGTTGTATTTCTTGCAGACGTTTCATTACCAAACTAGGTAACATCATCAGTGTAGTAGAGAGTGGGGTTTACTCTCATTTTATACTCTAATAGCTTCTTGTGTTGGTGGGAGTTTGATTAATTACAAAGATTTTTTTTTCCTTAAAATCATTGTTTCATTTCTTTCCTACCTTCCTTCAGTCCATCTCTTAACAAACCCTTTCAAGCCAGCCCTATTTCAAGCCCTATTTATTTATTAAATTTGTACAGCCTCTTAGCCAAGTGACTCTGTGCCTCTTGCAACAATTAAAATAGAAACAACAACAAAAAAAAAGAACAAATCCAGAAAAACAAACATACCCACCACTAGTAAACAGAAAGACTCTGTGTGTGTGTGTGTGTGAGAGAGAGAGAGAGAAAGAGAGAAGAACGAAAAAATAAAGGCCAAAGAAGTAAAGTTTGGGGTGCTTTTTTTTAAAAAGAAAAATATTTTGTATTTATAGTTTGTTATGCTTCCTTAAGACAAAAGTTGGAAGGTAATAAAACTAGGAAAGTTTCTAAGAGCCAAGAATTCATCTGGGACTTATCTGCCGGGAACATTACTTTGATTGTTCACTTGCTGTGGCCCCCAATTTTTTTTGACCCAGATGTTTTTTATTCCAAGCCCCCATCCCCCCCTCAACAAAAGGATTGCCCAGGCAAATAAAGATAAGAGATGGACCAATAATCTGTTGTAAGATATTTGACCTTTAGCTTTTCTTTTTTTTTTGCAACCTATATAAACAGAAGAACCAGGAGCTAGAATGCAAAATCCTACAGGAAGTCTGCAAAAATTCCTAGGAATGGCATCTCTGGAGCTCTCTGCCAATCTTCTGGAAAACATGGAATTAAAAATTTATTTCCTTTTTTAAAAAATTGAATTTATATGATCCCCATCTCACTAACCAATAACTCTGGGCAGTTTACAAAACTATAAATAGTCAAACAAAACAATTCAAAGATTAAGAACATTAAAATGAGGGTGTCCAATCTTGGCAGCTGTAAGATTTGGGGACTTCAGTTCCCAGAATTCCACTGTCATAGTTGGGGAATTCTGGGAGTTGAAGTCCAACATTGCTGCTGTTCAGTTCGTTGACTTCTTCCAAATCTGCAAATTTTACAAAGTTGGGTAGGCTCATTATGTCAACTGCTTGCCACAGCTGATGCTGGCTGGGAATTTGGGCTGGGTTCTCCCTGAAGCACGTGAAGAGGATGCAAAATAATTCTAACCACCAAGGACGGAGTTTAATGAAAACTAAATTAGCTGGATTAATAAGTGTTTAGCATGCTGTTTTAAGCAGTTGATGATCTCCGCCCTCCGTTGGGGGACTCCAGCTATCAAAATACCTTGTATGACTTCTGGACTAATGCATCACTTCCTACTTCCTTCAGAAAAGATGTTGAAACTCTAGAACAGGGGTTCCCAAACGGGGGTATGAGATGATAGTCTAGGGGTGCAAAAACTTCAATTTAGAAATTTCAAACTTATAGTGTATATGCATAACTAGCTGGATACCCGTACTTTGCTACGAAACTATGTGATCGCGCTTAGTTTTTTGCAGGGGGAAATTGTGCGTCTGCCTACCAGCATCCATCGGTATTCATCTGGCGAGCCTCCTGTCTGTGAGAGAGTTGAGGGCTGTTTGGAAACTGAAAGCATTTGCTGTGTGAGCAAGGAGACAGTAAGGAGGCTGGATGTTCAATTGTTCTGTACTAAGCTGCTTGGTGCTGTGAAAACTAAAACTGAAACTGAACCTCCTCTGCTTGTGTTTTGCCTTTGGAAGAGATTTCTTTTCAGGTGGGGAGGGGGAGTAGAACTCCTTAGCATCAGAGTGTGTTAATAATATAGTAAATACTCTAAATGCTCTGATGATCATTTCAAAAAATCCTTTCTTAGTGAGCACTTAGAAGCCAAGAGGAACATGCCAAATTTCAAGTTTGTAGACTTTACGGTTCTGGAGATTTTGTGATGATGTGTGAGTGGTATTTCACTTTTATATATATATAGATTTACTGATTAAACATGTTTTCTCTTGAGTCAAATTTGTAATTATAACTTGCCATCTTTTGTACAAATAATAGTAAAAATATGTTGGCCCAAGTTTTACGGTCCTTTTCTTACTTTTAAGAAGCTTAGAAGGTCACAAAAGGGATAACATACAAAAAAATGCAACCCTGGGACATTGCAACCGTCATAAATATGAATCCAAATTTTTATGACGGGGAGGCAGTGGCAATAGCCCTAAGTGTGAAAATCTTTTTTTGAACCCTGCTGTAACTTTCCATGGTCACTAAATGAATGGTTTTAAGTCGAGGACTACCTGTAATGGAGGTAAAGTCAAAAAAAAAAAAAAAAAGGACCCTTCGCACCAAGCATTCAAGACAGAAAAAGTCAAACTTCATCCATGTTTATATCTCCGTGGAGAGAAAGAACTTTGCAGAAAACCGATGATTAGAACATGAAACCTTAGCTTTTCCCATAATGCTGAGAAGATTAATATGGAATATGACATTCCTTGAGCTGCTGCAGGATTGAAATTTAACGGGAATGTTACCAGTTTTTTTTTTTTAACATATTCAAGAATGAACAGAAGTGGAAAAGAGCTGATGCATTTTGCAAGGCAATGGCCCAGAAGCCATCAGAGTTGATAGTCCGAATTTGGAAAGAAAGAAAAGAAGAAGAAAAAAGTTCTCTGTGGAATATAAACTTTCTCACATGAACTCTGTGAACTTCAAAACTGAATAAAATCTCATTCATCATTTCCTAATCTTGCAACCCACATTAGGAACCAGATCCAAGATTTAAGAGGAATCAAAAAAGACACACTTCTTTTTTTTCAGGGGAGGAAGGAAACAAATATTTTTGGAAGGACATTCCTGTGACCTACAGCTGCTGGGTTGAGTCATCATGATTTCAGAGAATTTGCTTCCTCACATGATGGGGTAAAAAGCAATGGAGTCAAAAATCTGAAATTTAGTTTTCCTTCGCCCGTGTTTTCACCGATTTCGTTCTCATTTTCCGGTCCACGCACTAGTTAGTATATGTGGCAAATATTCACAAATCATAAAAATAACACAAGTTGGCACCCCCCCAAAAGTTGAGACTCTTAGAAAGAGTGTAGAGAAGAGCAACAAAGAGGATTAGGGGACTGGAGGCTAAAACATATAAAGAAAGTCGCTGGAATTGGGTATGTCTCGTCTGATGAAAAGAAGGACTAGGGGTGACGTGATAGCAGTCTTCCAATATCTCAAGGGCTGCCCCAAAGAAGAGGGAGTCAAGCTATTCTCCAAAGCACCTGAAGGCAGGACAAGAAGCAACGGATGGAAGCTAATCAAGGGGAGAAGCAACCTAGAACTAAGGAGAAATTTCCTGACAGTGACAATAATTAACCAGTGGAACAACTTGCCTCCAGAAGTTGTGGAATCTGCACCACCTGCGATTTATAAGAAGAGATTGGAGAAGCATTTGTCTGGAATTGTGTAGGCTGGATTAGAAGACCTCCAAGGTCCCTTCCAACTCTGTTATTCTGTTATGAAGTGACTATGTCTCATTGCCCCTGCTTGCAAAATGGTTCAGGTCAAATCAAAAGGATGTCGTTTTTTTGTGTGTGAAGCTGTTCTGCTATTCCTTGCTATCCCTGCCTTTCAAGGTCAGATTCTCAGCTGCTGAATGGCTGAACCAGTATTCCTTCCCTCCCTCCCCCCACCCTCCCTCTTTCTCTCATTCTCACCTCTCTCTCTTTCTCCCCTTCTTTTTCTCTCTCTGTCTCTCATTCTCTTTCTTGGTTTCTTTCCCTCTCCGTTTCTCTCCCTCTTTCATTTTCTCTCCACCCTCTGTGTCTCTCATTCTCCTCTCTTTCTCCCCCTCCTTCTCTTTCTCCCCCTTTCATTCCCCCCCATCTCTCATTCCCCTCTCTTTCTCCCCTCCTTCTCTTTCTCTCTCTTTCTTTTTCTCTCACTCTCCCCCTCTCTTTCTCTCTCTTTTTCCCCCCTTTATTTTTCTTTCTCTCTCTGTCTCTCATTCCCCTCTCTTTCTCCCCCTCCTTCTCTTTCTCTCTCTTTCTTTTTCTCTCACTCTTCCCCTCTCTTTCTCTCTCTTTCTTCCCCCTTTATTTTTCTTTCTCTCTCTGTCTCTCATTCCCCTCTCTTTCTCCCCCTCCTTCTCTTTCTCATTCTCTCCCCCTTTCTCTCTCTTTCTTTTTCTCTCACTCTCCCCCCTCTCTTTCTCTCTCTTTCTCTCTTTATTTTTCTCTTCCCTCTCTTTCTCTCTCTCTTTCTCTCTGTCTCTCATTCTCTTTCTTGGTTTCTTCCCCTCTCCCTTTCTCCCCCCTTCTCTCTCTTTTTCTCTCACTCTCCTCTCTCTCTCTTTCTCTCTTTATTTTTCTCTCCCCTCTCTTTCTCTCTCTCTTTCTCTCTGTCTCTTATTCTCTTTCTTGGCTTCTTCCCCTCTCTCTTTCTCCCCCTCTTTCTCTCTCTTTTTCTCTCACTCTCCCCCCTTCTCTCTCTCTTTTCATTTTCTCTCCTCTCTCTTTCTCTCTGTCTCTCATTCTCTTTCTTGGCTTCTTCCCCTCTCTCTTTCTCCCCCTCTTTCTCTCTCTTTTTCTCTCACTCTCCCCCCCCTCTCTTTCATTTTCTCTCCTCTCTCTTTCTCTCTGTCTCTCATTCTCTTTCTTGGCTTCTTCCCCTCTCTCTTTCTCCCCCTCTTTCTCTCTCTTTCTCATTCTCTCCCCCTCTTTCTTTTTCTCTCTTTCTCCCTCCCCCTCTCTCTCCCTCCCTTCCAGCCCAACAACGATGCCATCCTCCCCACATCTGAGCACTGAGGAATCACATGCTACTCCTTGGGCAAGGTTGCTATGAGGGTTGCTAGGTTCAATTGGCTATCGCCCTCCACGGTTATAAATTGCCGTTGCCCTTCTGGTCTGGTCAGAGCCCCCTCCCCACAACAACAACAATAACCTCCAAGCTGGCACAGCAGCGTAGGGAGAAGAGGGGGGGGGGGCAATAGAGAGGCCACCGATGCTCCTAAGCTCATGGCTGATACCGCCAGAAAGATCTGTGGAAACCAATCGACTTCCTGGGAGGCAAAAGTTCTTTTTCAGAATTCAAGCAACATTTAAAAAAAAAAAAAAAAAAACAGACAAGTTCCTGTCTTCTCGGTGTTTAAGATGGGTGGGGTTGAAGGGGGGAAACAACCGAAAAAAAGCAGGATGAACATTTTTCTTGCCTCTTGGACATGTCTACCAACCTTGCCCCCCTGGAACAAGCATGCCCTGTTAAAGGTTTGCAGCTGTATTTTCCTAGACTCTTCAACTGGCTAATCAGAAACCTTTTGAGCAATTAAGTGTCTGAGCAGAGCAATCCAGATGTTCGGTGACTGACATGCTACAATGTCAGAGTTCTTTGATAAGCCCCAGAGCTTGCTAGCCAGAAACCAGTTGCTGCTCCTCCACAGCCAATACATACCTTCATTCACTTGCAAGCAATGTGTTTGCTCCCAGAGTTGTAGTTCTATTCATACCTCCAGTTCTGGTTACCAAGCTACACTATCTGGGACTGCAGAGTGCAGCCACCAAGGTCCGGAGGCTGAATAGTACAGTGACTCTCTTATTTTATCTATTATTAATCGAGGAGGATATTTGTAGCTCAGGGTTGAAATGAAGGGGTCCTTGGTGCTCTCTGAGCTTGGCAGTTTTCTTGCAGACATTAGACCCAACTAGGCAACATGCAGTTTTAGAAGGGAATAGTAGGGTTTGTGGAGAAGAGGACTGTATGATATTCAGTGATTTCTGAGCTTGGTTATTTTCTTGACTCAACTTGGGAGGATCATCAGCTCTAGAAGCAGTGGTGAGTTTCCATTTTTTTCCCCCTGCCCGTTCTATGAGAGAAGACCACCCTCTGTGTCAACGCTGGTGAGATGACCTGGTTTTTTTAGCTCAGCTGAGACGCGAGAATCAGCTGAGGTAAAAAAAACAAGGGAATATAGGAGAGGTAATGGTGAGGGCAGGTGAGCGGGGCCAGTCAGAGA
Organism: Hydrophis major; assembly: GCA_033807585.1. Taxonomy (NCBI): domain Eukaryota; kingdom Metazoa; phylum Chordata; class Lepidosauria; order Squamata; family Elapidae; genus Hydrophis; species Hydrophis major. The sequence continues at coordinate 7,592,383 of CM066339.1, read as the reverse complement.
TGGTACTTGCCAGTTCTCCAAACTATTCCAAACTTCTGCTATGGGTTCTGTAGAACCGGTCCAAACCGGCTGAATACCACCTCTGGCTAGAAGGGATTGTGTTGAGAGAGACAGAGACAGAGACAGAGAGACAGTATCATCAGTGCTAGGAGGGATTGCATTTGGAGAGAGAGAGACAGAGAGAGAGACAGAGAGAGACACAGAGAGACAGTATCATCGGTGCTAGAAGGGATTGCATTTGGAGAGAGAGAGACAGAGACAGAGACAGAGACAGTATCATCAGTGCTAGGAGGGATTGCATTTGGAGAGAGAGAGAGACAGAGAAAGACAGAGAGAGACAGAGACAGAGACAGAGAGAAACAGTATCATCGGTGCTAGAAGGGATTGCATTTGGAGAGACAGAGACAGACAGAGACAGAGAGACAGTATCATCAGTACTAGAAGGGATTGCATTTGGAGAGACAGAGACAGACAGAGACAGAGACAGAGAGAGACAGTATCATCAGTGCTAGAAGGGATTGCATTTGGAGAGACAGAGACAGACAGAGACAGAGAGACAGTATCATCAGTGCTAGAAGGGATTGCATTTGGAGAGACAGACACAGACAGAGACAGTGACAGAGAGAGAAGGAGGAGGGGGTACTATTGGGGTCCTTGGTGATTTGTGAACTCGGTTATTTTCTTGACTCAACTTGGGAGTATCATCAGTACTAGAAGGGATTGTGTTTGGAGAGAGAGAGAGAGAGAGGAGGAGGAGGAAGGACTATGGCATCTTGGGTGCTCTGTGAGTTTGGTTATTTGCAGATGTTTCATTACCCAAACTAGGTAACATCATCCATGTTAGTATTTATTTCTTGAATTTATTTGCCATCCATCTCATAACCAAACAAGTGCATAAAAACAAAAGCTGAACTTTGGAAAACCAAGTTAGGAACATGATTAATCTGTTTGAATTTTAGTTTTGGAAAAGAACAGCAACAGATGAATGAGGTGGACCACTTTGGAGAACCCCAATATAAACAAAAATATTGTATGCTTCAAGAGTTAAGACAGTCGCTGGAGGCCCCTTTAAATCACATATTAAGGCCCGACCATATAAAATGGTGTCTGGTGACTGAGCAGGGAGTGAGACAAACCTAGTTATCTAAGGACACAACCCAGCTCCTCATACAATATCCATTAGGAAGGAAAAATAATTGAACAGTAAGTAATCCTCCATTTGCTCTTGTGCTAGAGAAAGTACACATTAGGGATGTTTTTATCCCAGCACCCCGTGTTTAGTGACTTCATGAGGTGCCTTGTAAACACCCATTAAAGTCACACCAGCTAGTCACTGCAATTGCATTGAAAATCTGTTCCGTCCTGAATTTACATCCACTTTGCATTGGGGGCTTTGCTCTGCAATCCAAATTCCAGCCCTTCTTTTTTTTCTTTCTTCCCCAGAGCATGGATATGAGGTCTTTTTTAGTGTTAAAGGATTCATTAGAGAGAGTGCTCAACTTATGACCATAATGGAGCATGGAATTATGGTTGTTCAGCCTTTGCGGTGGTTAAATGGGTCGCCGTGGAACTGAGCTTGATTTTGCAACCTTTTTTTTGCTGGTGGCCATTATGTAGATCCATTTTATCCAAAGGGTGTTTTTGCCAGAAACTGGAAATAAAGCCTGGAAACTCATCATCATCATCATTTCCATAAGCCCCATTGCCTTCTAGCACTGATGATGTTACCTAGTTTGGTAATGAAACATCTGTGAGAAAACAACCAAACTCAGCACCAAGAACTCCACAAACCACCTCTTCCTCTTCTTCTCCTCCTCCTCTTCTTCTTCCTCCTCTTCCTCCTCCTCTTCCTCTTCTTTTTCTTCCTCCTCCTCTTCCCCTTCTCCCCTCCTCTTCTTCCTCTTCCTCTTCTCCTCCTCCTCCTCTTCTTCTTCCTCCTCCTCTTCCTCCTCCTCTTCCTCTTCTCCCCTCCTCTTCTTCCTCTTCCTCTTCTCCTCCTCCTCCTCCTCCTCTTCTTCTTCCTCCTCCTCTTCTTCTTCCTCCTCTCCCCCTCCTCTTCTTCCTCTTCCTCTTCTCCTCCTCTTCCTCCTCCTCTTCTTCTTCCTCCTCCTCTTCCTCCTCCTCTTCTCCCCTCCTCTTCTTCCTCTTCCTCTTCTCCCCCTCCTCTTCTTCTTCTTCTTCCTCCTCCTCTTCCTCTTCTCCCTGTCCTCTTCTTCCTCTTCCTCTTCTCCTCCTCCTCTTCTTCTTCTTCCTCCTCCTCTTCCTCTTCTCCCCCTCCTCTTCCTCCTCTTCCTCCTCCTCCTCCTCCCTTTCTAGCCCTGATGATGTTACCCAGTTGGGTAATGCAACGTCTGCCAGAAAGCCACCTTGCTCCGAGACCACCAAGGACCCCCCCCTCCACACAGTTGAACCCCAGCTATAAATATTCTCTAGGGACCCTGCTTCCCTTTGAAGGTAGCATCGTCCCCCCCCCCCCCAGTGGGGCAGTGAAAGGAGTGAAAACTCACCCTGGGTCATTTGTGACCCCTCCCCTCACTTTCCCTGGAACTTCCTCCAGCTTCTTCATTCATTCAACAACAGCCAAACTCTGCTCCAAATAAGACACATCATTCACACCGGTGCCTGCGTTTGCCTTGATCTTTTGGCCCAAGTTTGTTCAAGGAAGACTTAAAGGAAAACAGAAATTAACAACTCGTGGCGCCCAGTGTCAACATTCAAAGGGGCCCCCTAATTTAATTTTAATTAGGACCAGCTTCTGCTTCCTTGGCTAATGAAACAAGTCTCATTAAGAAATATAATTGAGGTTTCCCCCAGAGGGAAGGATGCTTGCACAGATCTCCCTGTTTAGACCCCAGGCATCCTGGCTGATAAAAATTGCAGTAGCCCAAAGCAATGTCATCATTAATATATAAGGAGGGGAGAAGAGGAGGAGGAGGAGGAGAGAGGGGGGGGGGGCAGGGAGAATGCTGACCAGCAAATTATATACTGATATTTTTTCCTTGCCAAGAAATTGCTCTCTTCTACACCCTCTGGTATGGAAGCCCCCCTGATTACACCTGGCAATTAACTCTCATTTATCTTGTGTTTAAAGGCTGAATCGAAACAGGGAAGGGAAATGATTCCTGTAAATAACCTACTCTGCAATAAAAGGTCACCTTCTTTCTCTACGGTTGCATTTATTTGAAGGATAATTTGACTGGTCTGGGATGGTGATGTTTTTTGTTTTTTTGTCTCTTTTCTTTTTTTTTAAAGGGAAAGGATGGAAGTTTGTCTATTGGGAGCGAGGGCTGAAAACCTTGACCTCACTCTGAACTAACTTTAGGATCTCCTCCTACTGGGTGTCTTAACTTACTGGGTGGGAAGACATCCAAGATCCCCCCCCCCCAACTCTCGTTCTCCTGTTAATAGTGTATAGCCATTTTTAAGATGAGAAGGACTTCAACTCCCAGAATTCCCCAGCCAACATGTAGAGAAGTTTGACACAGGGAGAAAGTTGAAAGTGACAATCCACTATCAAGCCATTATCAAGCCATCATCTCAATAAGGCAGTACTTTTTTTGGGTTCCGATGCAGGAGAATATTGGTAGCTCAGGGTTGACACGAGGGATCCTTGGTGCTCTCTCACCTGAGTGGATTTTCTTGCAGACCTTTCATTGCCCAACTAGGAAACATCATCAGTGCGAGAGGGGAGTGGGGTTTGCAGAGTGAAGGAGGAAGAGGATGATGATGACGACGACAACTTTGGGGGTCCTTGGTGCTCTCAGAGCTTGGTTGTTGTCTTGCAGATGTTTCATCACCCAGCTAGGTAACATCATCAGTGCAAACCCCACTTTCTTCTAGCATTGATGATGTTACCTAGTTTGGATAATGGAAAACGACCAAGTTCAGAAAGCACCAAGGATTCCACAGTCCTTCTCCCTCTCCTCTCCACAAACCTTACTTCTGACACTGATGATGTTACCTAGTTGGGTCATGAAACATCTGCAAGAAAACAAATTCAGAGAGCAACAAGAATTGCACAGTCATTCCTCCTCCTCCTCCTTTCCACAAATTCCACTCCCTTCTAGCACTAATGATATTACCTAGTTTGGGTAATGAAATGTCTGCAAAAAAAAAATCAAGCTCAGCACCAAGGACCCCATAATCCTCCTCTTCCAAGCATGGTAGGCAAATTCCATGGCTTCTGTTTGCATTTTCCAAGGGGCTCCTTTCCTCCCCCAAAATGCTCAGAGGCTAAAACTCCATCCCTCTTCTTCTTCTCCCTCTCCCCCCTGCCCCACACCCCAAAATCTTCCCGCTTGAACCTTATCCTGACCAAGACCATGTGCTGGATATTAATTACACGTCCGGGGGCCCCCAGGAAAGTCATTGAAATTTAATGAGAGCAAGAGGCAAGCCCACCAAGCCGATGGCATACATTAGGGGTTGCCATGGAGACCCCCACTGCCAAGCCTGACCCACATGGAAGGAGACCGGGGGTCAAAAGGGCAGCGGGAACAAAAGCTGTGCCCACCACTGCGCCAAAGGATGCAGAGCTGAATCTGCTGGCTTTCCTAGATCGGGTTTCTCCCCCAAAGAACACAAGGAAGGTTTGTTGGCGGCCATCATCATCGTCGTCGTCATGTTAACCCTAGTTTCAACGGGGGCAACTTTGACCGTCTTGGACCAAGCCAAGTCCAAAAACACTAGAGAGTTTCGAGAAGCTTGGCACTCGGACAAATTAGCCATCAACAGACACATAGATGTCAACAATATCTCCCTATCCTGCCAAGGAGACAATCGACAAGCCAAAAAAAGGGAACAAAAAGTTCACAAACACCTCCCTATCAGCAATCAGGATGAGTAGATTAATTTAGCACTAAGATTAACATCAGATCAACAATCAAGAAGTAAACAATACCCCAATCAAGGAACTGCCAAGCAAGACAACAGCAAACAGGTCAATCCAAGAACCTTCAAGACTGACAGGGCAAGCCACTGGAATATAAACTGAGAGCAAACTCCCTTCTAGCACTGATGGTGTTACCTAGTTGGGTAGTGAAATATCTGCAAGCAAATAACCCAGTTCAAAGCACTAAGGTCCTTTGCAGTCCTTCCTTCCTTCTTTCTTTTTCTTTCTTTCCTTCCTTCCTTCCTTCTTTCTTTCTTTCCTTTCTTCTTCCTTCCTCCCTCCCTCCCTTCCTTCCTTTCCTTTCTTCTTCCTTCCTTCCTTCCTTCCTTCCTTCCTTTCCTTCCTTCTTTTTCCTTCCTTCCCTCCTTCCTTCCTCTTCTCTTTCCTTTGTCACAGAGCACCAAGGACTCCATGTTTCAAACCTGAGCTACAAATATTCTTTTTTTTTTTTTTTTTTGGTCCTCCTCCTCCTCCTCCTCCTCCATCATTTCTTCTGCAGCAGAGCTCCCTTGGAATAATAACAATAGCACTTAGACTTATATACCACTTCACAGTGCTTTACAGCCCTTTCTAAGCAGTTTACAGAGTCAGCCACTTGCCCTTAATAATCTGGATCCTCATTTTACTGACTTCAGAAAGAGGGAAGGCTGAGTCAACCTTGAGCCGGTCAGAATCGAACTGCTGGCAGTCGGCAGAATTAACCTGCAGAACCTCATTCTAACTGCTGTGCCACCAGCGAGCTTTCATTAGAAACCTCTTCGGTTGATAGATGAGAAGGGGGCATCCAAATGTTTCCAATCAATTTTAAACAAAAACCGCTACTCATCGCCCCAGCAGCTGCTTTGCATGTAGAAAATCCCTGATTCAGCATCTGAAAAAAAGTGGGAAGAGATTCCGATGGGAAATGCTGGGAATGCATCCATCTGACACACAAGAGAGAATTAAATTACTTTTTTTCCCCACCCCCCCTCCGCGGAAAGCTTGTCCTTGGCCTTTTGAAGAGAGGCAATTGAAAAAGTAGCGGCTGCGTCCAAGACAAAGCTTAAATCCAGTCCAGTCATTAGGGTTTTTTTTCCCCTCCTCTTGTCATGCATTGAATCACTTTCTTCTTCTTGAACCAAAGAGAGTGTTTTGGCTTGATGTTCTGAAAGAACATATCCTAATTCAAGGGATAAAATCCAGAGGTGGGTAGTCAGCCGGTTCTGACCAGTTCTGGAGAACCGGTAGCAGAAATTTTGAGTCGTTTCGGAGAACCGGCCAATGCCGCCTCTGACTGGCCCCGCCAACCCCATCTCTTCTCTGCCTCCCTTTGAGTCCCAGCTGATCGGCTGGCTCTCCTTTGGTTGCCCTGCCCAGGAGAACGGAGCTGGAAAGCAGGTTAGTGGGGTGGAGATTTTGCAGTATCCTTCCCCTGCCATGCCACCAAGCCACGCCCACCAAGACATCAAGCCACACCCACAGAACACCACGCCCACCAAGCCACACCCACAGCTGATCGGCTGGGTTTTCTTTGGCTGCCCTGCCCAGGAGAACATACCTGGAAAGCAGGTTAGTGGGGTGAGGACGGAATGGGGATTTTGAAGTAACCTTCCCCTGCCACGCCCACCAAGCCACACCAATGCTCACCAAGCCTCGCAGTAAAAACTTTTGAATCCCACCAAACTGGGGGTAAGTCACTTTTTCCAGTGCCGTTGTAACTTAGAATGGTGGCTAAATGAATGGCTGTCCTGTAAGTTGAGGGCTACCTGGACAGTCCAGGCTCTAGAGCAAGTTACCACAGAAGCAACAAGTCCAGGAATCGGACCCGTTGTATCCATGACGGTAATCAGAAAGCAAATAAGTAATTGTGGTATTGAAAGGACAAGGGAGTCTCTATTGCAACTGTCAAAAATCTTGCCAGTTAAGGGGTCCCTCTTGCAGTTTTTTACATTTCCACCTCCCCTTTCCATTGGCAGGGCATTGGTTGCAAGCGTTGGCTGCAGAAAATGACAACGGCCTTCCCTGTGCACCGTCAGTGATGTGAGTGGAACAAACCCAGGGCTTGCATTATTAACACTTTGCTCCATCGCCCTTCTGCCAATTCTGCTTTGCATGCAGTCCCGGATGCCCGGTTGCTATAGCAATCCATCGGAGTCCTCATCGGACTGCGGGGAAACCAGATCAAAAATATTTTACTGTCACTGAGGAAGGGGAAACCTTGCCCGCCGTCTCAAGGCATTATGTCTGGACGCAACTTTAAAAAAAAATTTTTTTGCAGGATTTCAGGCAGAGGGGATTTAAAATAGAGCGAGAGTGCCAGTTGGAAGCAGGTTGATATTGCAGAGGGAGGGAGGAGGAAGAAGGTAAGGATGGGAAGGGAGGAAAGAAGGAGAAAGGGAAGGGAGGAAGGAAAGAAGGAAGGAAAAAGGGAAGGGAGGAAGGAAGGTGAGAGGGTGGGAAGGAAGGGAAGGAGAAAGGGAGGGAAGGAAAGGAAAGGAGGGAGGACAGAAGGAAAGGAGAAAAGGAGGGAAGGGAGGGAGGAAGGGAGCAGGAAGGAAGGCGAGAGGGTGAGAAGAAAGGAGGAAAGGAAGGAAGGAGAAAGGGAGGGAAGGAAGGAAAGAGGAAGGAAGGAAGATGAGAGGGCGGGAAGGAAGGGAGGGAAGGAGAAAAGGAGGGAGGGAGGAGGGAGGAAGGTGAGAGGGTGGGAAGAAAGGAGGAAAGGAAGGAAGGAGAAAGGGAGAGAAGGAAGCAAAGGAAGGAAGGAAGGAGAAAGAGGGAGGGAGTGGAAAAAGGAAGGGAAAGAAAGGGAAGGGGAGAAGAAAGAGAGAAAGAAGGAAAGAGAGAAGGAACGCAAAACAAATGAGTATCGAAAGAAAGGGAAGGCAACTAAGATAAAGAGAAAAAAATAAAAGAATGAAGGACAGCTATTATTACTCTCAATTCAGCACAGACTTTTTTTATGATCCTCCTTCCAACAACAACTTCCCTCAGATCTTTAGGAAACTCACCTGAGCAGCACACGGAAGGCTTCCCCAGGACTCCTGCTGCCCACTGAAACTCAAGGACTTCCTCCTCCCCGCCCCCCAGAACCAGTTTCACTGAATCGTAAACACAAGGGTCAAGGATGGTGTAGGGAAGAAGAGTTTTCCTTGTGTAAGTAAGTGCCAAGGTACATTCTGGCAACTGAAGGTGTGATTGATTCCCACTGGTGGGCTTCTAACAGTGGTGGGCTTTCTCAACAGCCTTGCCCAAACTGTCTTGGCCAACTTGGCTGGAGAACTTTGAGGTCTCCAAACACCCAAAGGGTAGGAGATTGGAGAAAGCTAAGTTAGATGCTATTCATTCCTACTTTACACCCAAGACACACACTGTTCTCGTTTTGCTGTTCCACTGACAGTCGCAATTCTTCCACATACCCTGGTTTATATAAATTAGCCTATGCTAAATCATGCACATCCACATTCTTTCTCATCTTCATCTTCATCTAATTCCATTTTCCCCACCTTCTTCCTTACGAATGCCTTAAAAAGAAACGGAAGAGCTCAGGGTTGGAAATCACATCTATTCAGGGGAAAACACCCAAGAACACCACCAAATTTGCAGAGATTTGCTTGCAGAGAAGAGCAACCAGGATGATGAGGGGAATGGAGGCTAAAACATACAATGAACGGTTTCAGGAACTGGGCCTGGCTGGTCTAGTGAAGAGAAGGACCAGGGGAGACAGGAGAGCATTGTTACAATATTGGAGGGGCTGCCCCAGAGAGGAGGAAGAGGGTCAAGCTATTTTCCAAGGCACCCGAAGGCCAGACAAGGAACAATGAATGGAAACTGATGAAGGAGAGATTCCACCTGGAAATAAGGAGGTATTCTCTGACCGTGAGAACAATCAACCCATGGAACAGAAGTTGCCCTCGGAAGTTGTGGGAGTTTCATCACTGGAGGCTTTCAAGAAGAGACTGGATTGCCATCTGTCAGAAATGGTGTAAGGCAGGGGTCTGCAACCTGCGGCTCTGGAGCCACATGTGCTCATTCGGCCCTCTGCTGTAGCTTCTTGTTGGTTGATTCCACCACTGGAAGTTCTGGAAGTCTGGAAACGGGCCTGTTTCCAGTTTCTGGAGGGCCTCCAGAGCCCAGGGGGAGGCCGTTTTCACCCTCCCAGAGGCCTGAGGGAAGCCTCCGGACTCTGTGGAAGGCAAAAAAAAAGGTCCTCCGGGAACTTCTGGTTGGCCACGCCCACCCAGTAATTGGGCAGAGAACCGGTTGTTGGGATTTTTGAATCCCACTCCTGGCTACAACACGTAGTGATGCTCATAGCTTACTAATAAGCAATCAAACCATACTAGGAAACTAAATAAAGCCATTTAAAGTGTAAATATACAAGCATCACGGTTATAGTCATAAGTGGGAAGAGGTAGCTACTAGGAAGGATGAGAAGAATAGTAAATAATTTGACAGTGTTGTGGGAATTATTTGTTTAGCAAAGCGATGGCGTTCGGGAGAAAACCGTCCTTGTGTCTAGTTGTTCTGGTGTGCAGTGCTCTATAGCGTTGTTTTGAGGGAAGGAGTTGAAACAGTTTATGTCCGGGATCTGAGGGGTCTGTAGATATTTTCACAGCCCTCTTTTTGACTCGTGCAGTATACAGGGCCTCGATGGAAGGCAGGTTGGTAGTAATTGTTTTTTTCTGTAGTCCTAACTACCCTCTGGAGTCTGTGTCTGTCCTGTTGGGTTGCAGAACCAAACCAGATAGTTATAGAGGTGCAGATGACAGACTCAATAAGAAGTAAGTAAAACTAATAATAAGTAAGTAAGTAAGAAGAAGTAAGGAAGGAATAATAAGAAGTAAGTAAGAATAAGAAGTAACAAGACCTCACCCCTGCAGTCTCTGTCTTGGTCCTAATTTTTTGTAGAGTTTAACATTTTTAATTTGCATAACTGGAGGTTTTTGAGCTAACCTAACTCTTTTTAGCGTTCAGCACCTGGTGTCTTAAGAAATCGCCAAGCTTTTAAAAATCTCCTGGGGGTTTTCTGGGCCAGTCACATGCCCACCAGAGAGAGAGAGAGAACCGTGTTGTTACTTGTTCTGTGACCCCAGGCATGTAAACACAACCGCATTTTGGCAAGATGTTGAATATCCCTGATTATGTCAACATTCTGGGCTACTTGCCAGCTGGGAAGACCCTTGGTTTTATGCTTCGTTTGGCATGGATCCCAGGTCTCCTGACACGAGGTGGCGGGCAAAAAGCAGCAAACTAACAGCAGGGGAATAATAAAAGGGAGCCAGAGAGACACGGGAGTTTGTCTAATCAACCCTTCTTTCGAGAAATAGAATAGAGAATAGAGTAGAGTAGAGTAGAGTAGCGTAGAGTGGAGTGGAGTGGAGTGGAGTGGAGTGGAGTGGAATGGAATTGAATGGAACAGAACGGAACAGAATGGAAGAGGAGAGGAGAGAGGATAGGAGAGGAGAGAAGACAGGAGAGGAGAGGAAAGAAGGGAAGAGAGGAGAGGAAAGAAGAGGAGAGGAGAGAAAATGAGAGGAGAGGAAAGAAGAGGAAACAGGAGAGGAAAGAAGAGAAGAGGAGACAAGAGGAGAGGAGAGGAGACAAGAGGAGAGAAATATTATTTATTGGCCGAGTGTGATGGGACACACAAGGAATTGGTCTCTATTGCTAGCCTCAGCTACTACTACCAATAGCTATTTCATTGCTCTAAAAGAGATCCTAAAAATCGGATATGCGATCTCATTCCCTAGAGGTGGAGCCAGCATTAGTATAATATCCCCCTATCAGTCCAGCAGGTCTGGAAAAACTCCAAGACACCCCATTATCTTTCAGGGATGCCCTAAATAGGAAGAAAATTCACAGGGGACATTAAAAAAAAGCATTTTTCAGCATAAACTGTGCAGTCCCAGATTTCAAGGGACCTGTTTATAATTATATTCTGGATGTTGAGTTGGAGTAGCATTGTTAAATTGTAAGAAAAAGGAAAGGAAAGAAAGAAAGAGAGAATAAGAGGAAGGAAGGAGAAGGCGAAGGGGGAGGAAGGAAAAAGAGAAGGGAGGAAGGGAAAGAAGGAAGGAAAGGAAAGAAAGAAGGAAGGAAGGGAAAGAAGGAAGGAAGGAAAGAGAAGGAAGGAAGGAAAGAGAGAAGGAAGGAGAAGGAAGGAAAAAGGGAAGGGAGGAAGGGAAGGAAGGAAGGAAGGAAAGGAAGGAAAGAAAGAAGGAAGGAAGGAAGGAGAAGAGGAAGGAAGGAAAGAGAGAAGGAAGGAAGGGAAGGAAGGAAGGAGAGAAGGAAGGAAGGAAGCCCCTCCAAGTCAGAATTCAGCCGATGATTGATAGGAAATGATTGCAATAGAAGAGAATGCAGGCAATTTCCCAGTTGATTCATATTTATTTTAAATCATTTTATTTTTTATTAGAACCGCTTCCTCAATAAGGGCAGAGGGGCTGAATCAAGACCATCCACACAACATTCCTGTAGCCCATTCTCTGACTTAATTTTTTTTCAGCAAGAAAGGACAATGTCTCTATTTCATTGTGTGTTCCTTTTTTTACCATGTTCGTCCACAAACACCCAGCCCTTTGTCCTCTCGGAGGTAGCTTCAGCCAAACCAGAAAATGTGCTTCTTAAAGTTATACGGCCGATGCTTGAAATAATGCAGAAATTGTTTAGGTCTGTTGTGTTTTTTTTTCCCCTGGAATTCACTATGGCAACTATTAATTGAATGGTTACCTTCTGTAGATTCCCAATAGGCGTATGTTATCTTTGACCCCAAGAATGATGGTTAGACATCATTATTTCCTGGTTTGCTTTGCTAATGTCTGCTACTTACTTCCAAATTGCTCCAGGTAGCTTACAAAAAATCTGTATGGCTTAGTTAGAGAGGGGTGTATACTCTTCCTTAGGGAATTCATCATCCCTATTATATGCATTTTTCTTTCTCATTCTGCGCCGAAACACCTCTTAGGCCTCTCTCTCTTTCTAACTCTTGAGGACATAGAAGAAACTTGCTCAGGTATGCAGGCTTGACCAAGAACATCAGACAGTGCCAAAGAGAAAGCAATTTGTTTTGAAAAAAAAAATAAAACAATTAATAAATAGAATTGGGATTAGATACAGGTAGTCCTTGACTTTTACGACCACAACTGAGCCCAAAATTTCTGTGGCTAAGTTTGTTGACATTTGTTAACAAACAAGTTTTACCCCATTTTCCAGTCAAAAAGAGGGCTGTGAAAATATCTACAGACCCTTCACATCCCGGACATAAATGGGTTCAACTCCTACCTTCAAAACGACACTCTAGGGCACTGCAAACCAGAACAATTAGACATAAGGACAGTTTTCTCCCGAAAGCCATCACTCTGCTAAACAAATAATTCCCTCAACCCTGTTCAACTGTTACAAAGTCTGCACTACTATTACTGTTAATCTTGTCCTTATCACCCATCCCCTCGCACTTGGGACTGTATGACTGTAATTTTGTCACTGGCATCCTTACGATTTATATTAACTGTTTCCTAGAATGATTGATTGCTTATTGTACCCTATGACTATCATTAAGTGTCATACCTTATGATTCTTGACTCCTGACGAATGTATCTTTTCTTTTATGTATACTGAGAGTATTTATACCAAGACAAATTCCTTGTGTGTCCAATCACACTTGGCCAATAAAGTATTCTATTTGTCTGTCTGTCTGTCTGTCTGTCTGTCTGTCTGTCTGTCATTCATTCATTCATTTTGTGACCTTTCTTGGCCCCGATTCTCTTTATTAGCCACATCTGAGAAGAGAATTTAAAAGAGATGCATGCTGAGTGTGGTGACTGCTGGGAACAAACGTGAGTTTATCTTGTGTTGACTTTGGTTATCTGCGTTCCTGGCGTCTTCCCAACCGTGTTGAGTTATTGCTTTGCCTTCACATCTGGAATTCTTGCTCCTGCCCTGCCGGACTAATGACCTCATCTTGCCTTGATTGGATTTATAGTTACAGTTTTTGTTGACCGCGTTTCAGACTTGATTCTCTGCAGCCAAAGGCTGTTCCTGGGGGAGTTTTTCTCCAGCCAAGAAGGTAACCAGGACATTGAGGGCAAAGTTGGAGCTAATAAAGGGACTCCTACTGATTATCAGACCGTGTTGCCTTTGTGCCACGCCCCTTTGGGTCATCACACACTTCTATACCTGGCAGCTACCAAAACCTCAATCCCTCAAGTCTTCTGCTGCTGGGCCAGATCTGCTGCCACAATGCTCTTTTTGAGATTTCCAAGCAAGGGTTTCAGAAAAAGTAGGGACAGGAAGGAAGTCACCCCAACGACAGACAACAAAAATGCAAATTTATGATCTTATACCCGGACTTGATTGATGCAACAGGAATCCTTTGGAGCAAACACATGAGAAGCTCACATGGAATGTGCCTTTGATTGCACGCACCCAACTTCTTCTCGGCTGCCTGCTCTGACCGACCCCTGCGTGGGAAGCTGACAAGAGGAGATAATAACATATTTCGACCTCTCCTTCTGAAGGTAAACACCAACTGGAGAATGAAGGAGAAGGTGCTGATGGCAGAATATGACATCGCGTGCGGAGATGAGACATGGTTTTTGCATAGAGGCGGCTCCGTCTGGGAGGCAGAGAGAGAGAGAGACAGAGGACAAGCACATGGGTAGTCCTTGACTTAGCGCCATTCATATAGCCATGGTGGCGCTGCAGCGGTTAGAAATGCGGAATGGCAGGCTAATTCTGCTCATTGCCAGGAGTTCGATCCTGACCGGCTCAAGGTTGACTCAGCCGTCCCTTCTTTGGAGGTTGGTTGGGGGCAATATGCTGACTCTGTAAACCATTTAGAGGAGGCTCTAAAGCACTGGGAGGTGCTATATGAAGTCTAAGTGCTGAGGAAGGAAGGAAGGAAGGAAGGAAGGAAGGAAGGAAGGAAGGAAGGAAGGAAGGAAGGAAGGAAGGAAGGAAGGAAGGAAGGAAGGAAGGAAGGAAGGAAGGAAGGAAGGAAGGAGAAATAGAGAGAGAAGGGAGAAAGAAGAAGGAAGGAAGGAGGAGGAAAGGGTTTCTCCAACCATTTTAGTTCCGCTGCCTATGATTGAGAAGTAGAATGGTAGAGTAGAATAGAGTTGAAAGGGGCCTTGGAGGTCTTCTAGTCCAACCCCCTGCTGAGGCAGAAAACCCCTATACCATTTCAGACAAATGGCTGTCAAATCTCTTCTTAAAAGTGTCCAGGTTGGAGCATTCACAACTTCTGAAGGCAAATTGTTCCACTGATAAATTGTTCTGACTGCCAGGAAATTCCTCCTTAGTTCCAGATTGCTTCTCTCCTTGATTAATTTCCATCCATTGTTTCTTCTCTTGCCTGGTGCTTTGGAAAATAAGGTGAAACCCCCCCCCCCCAAATACTGAAATACTGCTATCACCTCACCCCAATCCTCCTTTTCTCTAGACTGGCCACACCCAATTCCTGCAACCCTTCTTCATATATTTTAGTCTCCAGGTGTTTGATCATCTTAATTGCTCTTCTCTGAACTTTTGCCAAAGTCTCAACATGTTTTTTTTTTTTTTTTTGTAATGTGATGACTACAGTTGGTTGCAGTATTCCAGGCGTGGCCTTACTAAATGCCGTTGTAGCTTCGGTCACTATAAGTCAACTGTTATCTTCAGAAGTTGTGGGAGCTGCCATCTGTCAGAAATGATGTAGGCTTTCCTGCTTGGGCAGGGGTTGGACTAGATGATCTACAAGGTCCCTTCCAACTCTGTTCATCTGAATCTATCTAAGATGATCAAAGGCCTGGAGACTAAAACCTACAATGAACGGTTGCAGGAACTGGGCCTGGCTAGTCTAGGGAAGAGAAGGACCAGGGGAGACAGGAGAGCAGTCTTCCAATATTTGAGGGGCTGCCACAGAGAGGAGGAAGGGATCAAGCTATTTTCCAAGGCACCCAAAGGCCAGATAAGGAATAATGGATGGAAACTGATCAAGGAGAGATTCAACCTAGAAATAAGGAAGAATTTTCTGACAGTGAAAGCAATCAAACCATGAAACAGAAGTTGCCTTTGGAAGTTGTGGGAGCTTCATCACTGGAAGTATTCAAGAAGAGACTGGACTGCCATCGGTCAAAAATCGTGAAGGGTCTCCTGCTTAGGTGGGGAGTTGGACTAAGTGGCCTACAAGGTCCCTTCCAACTCTGTTAATCTGTACAACAAGGTCCCTTCCAATTCTGGCATTCTGTATTCTGATTAAACGACAGATTATCATACAAAAAACAGTTGCAGGAATTGGGTATATCTAATTTAGTGAAAAGAAGGACAACGGATGACATGATAGCAGCCTTCCAATATTGAAGGGGCTGCCCCAGAGAGGAGGCGGGCAACCTATTTTCCAAAGCACTTGAAAGCCAGACAAGGAATAATGGATGGAAACTGACCAAGGAGAGATTTTTTTCAACCTGGAAATAAGGAGGAATTATCTGACACTGAGAGCAATCAATCTATGGACACAGAAGTTGCCTTTGGAAGTGGTGGGAACTTCATCCCTGGAGGCTTTCAAGAAGAGACTGGACTGCCAAATGTCAGAAACGGTGCAGGGACTCTTTGCTTGGGCAGGGGGTTGGACTAGATGACCTACAAGGTGCCTTCCAATTCTGTTCATCTGAATCAACTATCTTAAGTCGAGGATTACTCTTCCCTGTATTAGGGGCTCAAGGTGTTTCTCCAGGCAGGAGAAACTCCCTCCTTGGTCCAATCTCCCTCCTCTTCCTGGTTTAGTTTTTTATTTATTTTATTTTATTTTATTTTATTTTATTTTATTTTATTTTATTTATTTTATTTTATTTTATTTTATTTTATTTATTTTATTTTATTTATTTTATTATTTTATATTTTATTTTATTTTATTTTATTTTATTTTATATTTTATTTTATTTTATTTTATTTTATTTTATTTTATTTTATTTTATTTTATATTTTATATTTTATATTTTATATTTTATATTTTATTTTATTTTATTTTATTTTATTTTATTTTATTTTATTTTATTTTATTTTATTTTATTTTATTTTATTTTATTTTATTTTATTTTATTTTATTTTATTTTATTTTATTTTATTTTATTTTATTTTATTTTATTTTATTTTATTTTATTTTATTTTATTTTATTTTATTTTATTTTATTTTATTTTATTTTATTTTATTTTATTTTATTTTATTTTATTTTATTTTATTTTATTTTATTTTATTTTATTTTATTTTATTTTATTTTATTTTATTTTTTCCTCCTGCCAGATGTTTGATCCTTCAGCTGAATTATTTACAATCCTCACCCTTCCAGGAGCTGCAGGAAGCTGGCAAGCAAAACCCACCTGAGACCTTCGCCTGGGAGAGGAAATGGGGGAGAGGATGTTTAATTAATCACAAACCTCTCTACCCCCCCCACAACCTCCCCCCCCCACACACACACATTGCTGCCTCTCGGCCAAATGAACTGCTTCCAGCAAAACCTTTGGGGAGGACCAATCTTGGGGGATCACCATGGTATCTATCTGCTCAAGACAAACTGGAGGCACATCTTAATGAATTTCCCCTCGGTTGTCCCTTGGCCGCTGCAAAGGATGCTCTGATCCATGTGATGTTCACCGCTGGGAAATGCTTTCTTTTTTTCTTTCTCTCTCTCTCCCTCTCTCTCTCCCTTTTCTCTCTCTCTCTCTGTGCTTCTCCTGGCATGTAATTATACCAGGGATGCCATTAGACTGTCAAAAAAACCCGGTCCCCCCGTTTAACTGTGCCAGCTCTTGCCTGGATGGGGTGGGGTTTTTGGTTTTTTTGGAAGCTTTCCAAATGGGCTTTTTAAAATTTACTGTTTCATTTTGTTTCCGCTTCCTTTCATTTTCCTTTCCTTTTTTTCTCTTTTCTTATTTTCCTTTCCTTTCCTTTTTTCTCTTTTCTTCCTTTTTTTCCCTTTCCCCCTTTCTCTTTTCTTCCTTTTCTTTCTTTTCCCTTTCCCCTTCTCTTCTTTCCTTTCCTTTTTTCTTTTCTTCCTTTCCTTTCCCCTTCTCTTTTCTTATTTTCCTTTCCTTTTTTCCTCTTTTCTTCCTTTTCTTTCCTTCCCCCTTTCTCTTTTCTCCCTTTCCGTTCCTTTCCCCCTTTCTCTTTTCTTATTTCCCTTTCCTTTCTTCTCTTTTCTTCCTTTTCTTTTCTTTTCTTTCCTTTCCTTTCCCCTTTCTCTTTTCTTCCTTTTCTTTTCTTTCCTTTCCCTTTCCTTTTTTCTCTTCTTCCTTTCCTTTCCCTCTTCTCTTTTCTTCTTTTCCTTTCCTTTCCTTTCCTTTCTCTATTCTCTTTCCTTTCTTTTCCTTCGTTTTCCCTTGGCCTCTGCAAATGATGCTCTGATCCATGTGATGTTCACCAGTGGGAAATACAATCCCCCCCCCCCAGTTTCTCCTGGCATATAATTATCCCAGGGATGCAATTAGACCGTCAAAAGACCCAGTTCCCTCTTTTAACCATGCCAGCTCTTGCCCGGTTGGTGTGGTTGGGTTTTTTTTTGGGGGGGGGAGGCAGTGGGGGGGGGGAGCTTTCCAAATGGGGCTTCTTATTTTCCCTTTTGTTTTGTTTCCCCTTCACTTCCTTTCCTCCTCCACCCTCCTAAGCTGGCTAATAAAATTAACAAGCTCGGGGCGCATCACTGGAGCAATGAATTGCTCTCCGGAGCTGCTTACGTCTCTCAAGGTGTTCCTAATTAATGGAAGCCTTTTAAGGAAGAAAAACAAAACACAAATGGAACTCTCACCGATTAAGAGGCTGTGCTAAGCCCAATCACAAAATCCTATTTTTTTTCCCCTTTTATGGCTAGTGTTGGCCATTACCCATTATGCAGTGCCTGGCACAAGTGCCCATTAAGTGTGCCATCCTGCAGTTATAGGTAGTTCTCGACTTACAACCATTGGATTAGTGGCTGTTCAAATTACAGTGGCTCTCCTTTCCTTATATCCTTTCTCTATTTCCTTTCCTTTTCCTTTCCTTTCTCTAGTTCTTTCCTTTCCCCTTCCCTTCCGTTTCTCTGTTTCCTTTCTCTGTTTCCCTTCCTTTCCCTATTTCCTTTCCTTTCCCTATTTTCTTTCTTTCCCCTTTCCTTTCTCTATTTCCTTCCCTTCCCTTCCCTTTCTCTAGTTCCCTTCCTTTCCCTTTCCTTTCTCTATTTTCTTTCCCTTCCTTTCCTTTCTCTATTTCCTTCCCTTTTGCTATTTTCTTTCTTTTCCCTTTCCTTCCCCTTCCCTTTCTCTATTTCTTTCCCTTTCGCTATTTCCTTTCCTTTCTCTATATTTCCTTTCTTTTCTCTTTCCTTTCTCTTTCCTTCCCTTTCTCTATTGCCTTTCTCTATTTCCTTTTCCTTCCTTTCCTTTCTCTATTTCCTTCCCTTTCGCTATTTTCTTTCTTTTCCCTTTCCTTCCCCTTTCCTTTCTCTATTTCCTCCCCTTTCTCTATTTTCTTTCCTTTCTCTCTATTTTCTTTCTTTTCTCTTTCCTTTCTTTCCTTTCCCTTCCTTTCCTTTCTCTATTTCCTTCCCTTTCGCTATTTTCTTTCTTTTCCCTTCACTTTCTCTATTTCCTTTCCTTTCGCTATTTCCTTTCCTTTCTCCATTTTCTTTCTTTTCCCTTCCCTTTCTCTAATTCCTTTCCCTTTCCTCTCCTCTTTCCTTTCCTTATTCCCTTTCCTTTCTCTATTTTCTTTCCTTTCTCCTCCCCTCCTGTTTGTCTCCTCTCCCCAGCACCCTTTAAGAGATGCTTCCCACGCTTCCCTTTTCTTTCTGTGGGCTGAGATGTTGCTTTATCAGGATCCCTGCTTTGGCTGGTGCTCTTCCTCCTCCTGTATCTCAAGGCCATTCCCACTGACCGTTCGGCTAGATGGAAGATTGACAAGTGGCACCAGGCTGACCCCTCCCTCCCAAACCTGCGGCCAATTTGGCCCCTCAGGCCAGCAGCAAACCCAAAACTGGCGCCCTCTCCAAACCGCTCCTTCCCAACTGGAAACCAAGCATTTCCACCACTCAAACTAGGCACGGAGATGACTTGTCACATTAAGCCAGCTCAGCATCTGGGTCTGGTGTGTGTGTGTGTGTGTGTGTGTCTATGGAGGGGTGGGGAGAGGGAAATGCCTCAAGCCCCTCGAAGCTGTTTCCAATCCCTTCTAATTTCCCAAGTTAAACCAGAGCCAAGTTGTGTCTCGTCCTGAAGCTTCAACTTCTCCCACCCCTCCTCATAAATCTCTTTTTCTCCCCCCTCACCAATCCTCCAACATCTCACCCCCCCCCAAACACCCCTCAGGCTTTTGTCTTGGCATGCTCGAACGTATGTCTGGAATCATGACAGCAAAGCCAGAAGCGAGTTCATCCACAGTTCTCCAGAGCGGATCGGTGGCCTTGTGCAATCCAGATGAACAAGAATTTCACGGAGGGGTTGAGTCGACTTGAGTGGGTTCGGTGGGTGGGCGCCCCCTCCTCCTGGGATGGGCGTGGGGGGTGGGGGAGAAAGAGGCTCTCATCATCTAGCTGGTCCCAGATTGTCTCGCTGGGGAAATCCTCCCGCAGATTTCTCTTTCCTCAGCTGCTTTTAGCCCCCAGAAGGATCATTCTGAAGACCAAAAGTTCTTCAAGTATTTTAGCAAGGGGTTCTCTGACGGGTTGCTGGATGGGTGTGGCTATGGTGGGCGTGGCCTTGTCGGCCTCCTGCACCATGGGGAGGGGGGGCGTTTTTGCCCTCCCCGGGCTCAGGAGGATTGTGTTTAGCGAGAGAAAAGTCACCGTTCCATAGAAGGGAGGGAGAGACCTCTTCCAACACCCTTAGCTGACGTGGCTTAGGCCGACAGAGGAGTAGTCCAGCCATCTCCAGACAGTGGGGTACTTGGTGCTCTCTGAGCTTGGCTGTTTTCTTGCGTACGTTTCATTGCCCATCTAGGTAACATCATCAGGGCTAGAAGGGAGTGTGGTTGGTGAAGAGGAGGAAGGGGAAGGAGGAAGAGGAGAAGGGAGGAGAGGAAGAGGACTGTGGGGTCCTTGGTGCTCTTGTGACCTTGGCTTTTTTCTTGGAGACGTTTCATAACTCAGTAGGTAACATCATCAGTGCCAGAAGAGTGTGTGGCTGAGGTTCTCTCGGAAGATTCTCTCAAAGAAGGTTCTCTCAGAAGATGCTAAGTTTCAAATGAGGTTCTCTCAGAAGATGCTCTCAAACGAGGTTCTCTCAGAAGATGCTAAGTTTCAAATGAGGTTCTCTCAGAAGATGCTCTCAAACGAGGTTCTCTCAAAAGATGCTCTCAAATGAGGTTCTCTCAGAAGATGCTCTCAAATGAGGTTCTCTCAGAAGATGCTCTCAAATGAGGTTCTCTCAGAAGATGCTCTCAAATGAGGTTCTCTCAGAAGATGCTCTCAAATGAGGTTCTCTCAGAAGATGCTCTCAAATGAGGTTCTCTCAGAAGATGCTCTCAAATGAGGTTCTCTCAGAAGATGCTCTCAAATGAGGTTCTCTCAAAAGATGCTCTCAAATGAGGTTCTCTCAGAAGATGCTCTCAAATGAGGTTCTCTCAAAAGATGCTCTCAAATGAGGTTCTCTCAGAAGATGCTCTCAAAGGTTCTCTCAGAAGATCTCAGATGAAAACCTCTCAAACGAGGTTCTCTCAGATGCTCTCAAACAAGATGCTCCCAGAAGATGCTCTCAAATGAAGTTCTCTCAGAAGATGCTCTCAAACAAGATTCTCTCAGAAGATGCTCTCAAAGAAGGTTCTCTCAGAAGATGCTAAGTCTCAAATGAGGTTCACCTTCACTGGAAGCACTAAAACATAAGCTGGGATCTGTTCATCTGTCCGGGATGTTGTTAGATGTGGACAGCTGCATCTGCAAGAGCTGGATTAGATACTCTCTGAGGCACCTTCCCACCCTTTCCTCCTCCAATTCCACATTGGTGCCTCGAACAGTTTCAGAAGGCCAGACAAAGATTAGGAATGAAGTCAACACCGGATGCAAGGAATTGAGATGCTCCCATCACATTTAAAACTCATGTTCAGGCACATTTTTGTAGGGTTTTTCATTCGCTCATTCTGCCTCGGGGTCTTAAGCTGCAAAGGGGCCTCTCTGTGGCCTCTCTCTCCCCCCTCCCCAAATTTTATCTCTTTCTTCCAAGAATCCCGTTGCCAAATGACTCTGGGCAAACCTCCCACGCCTCCCAAGTCTGCTTCATCCACTGAAAAAATGTTCGTGGTAGCATCAAAGGCCGGATTGATGGCGAGAACAGAACCGGGCCAGGAGTGAAAGAGATTTGGAGAGGATGCAAATGTGTTTTTGGCTGGGTGTTTGAAAGGGAAGAAGGGAAGCGGGGGGGGGGGGGGGGAAACCAGTTGGGAAATGCTGGCAGAGGGCTGCCCGATCGCATTCCGCCATTTGGAAAACATTTTGGAGCGTGTTGGAAAGGGAAATAGACTGACTGGGGTGGAAACCAAGAGATCCAAGATACGAGCTAAGGAGAAGTTTCCTGAACAATGAACCAGTGGAACAACTTACCTCCAGATGTTGCGGATGCTCCAACACTGGATGTTTTCAAGAAGAGACTGGACAGCAGTTTGTCCAGAATGGTATAGGGTCTCCTGCTTGAGCAGGAGGGTTGGATTAGATGACCTCCAAAGTCACTTCAAGCCATATGAGCCATATGGTTCTAAAGCAGGGGTCTTCAAACACGGCAGCTTTAAGACTTGTGGACTTCAACTCCCAGAATTCCTCCTCCAGTCATGTTAGCTCAGGAATTCTGGGAGTTGAAATCCACAAGTCTTAAACTTGCCAAGTCTGAAGACCCGTGTTCTAAAACCTCCCTAAAAGGTACTTTTTTTTTAAAAAAAAGAGGCAACTGGACATTCCCATTTTTCTTGGAAGACGTTTCGCTTCTTCATCTGAGAAGCTTCTTCAGTTCTGACCGGATGGTGGGGGAATGGAGAGATTTATACTCCTTGCAGACAGCTGGTCATTTGCATCCTTTTTAGAGGGTCCTTGAGGCCATTTGGAAGTTTATCTGCTCTGTCACCTGAGTAGTGCAAATGGGTGTAGAGCCTTCTTGGAACTGTTGAAGACAGCAAAGTCCACATTTTGGACAGAGAAGACCACTGGTTTGAAAGAGGGATCAAAGAAGCCATCTATGTGAACATCCCTCTCTCAATAGAAGTGGAAGGATATGACATCACCTACCTCCAGTCTACCACACAGTCCTTTCAGCTGTTCCAAGAAGGCTCCACATCCATTTGCACCACCCGGGTGACTCTAAGGACACAGACAAACCTCCAAGTGGCCTCAACAGACTCTCTATCAAAAACAATTACTACCAACCTGCCTTCAGTTGAGGACCTGTATGCTGCACAAGTCAAAAAGAGGGCTATGAAAATATCTACAGACTCCTCACATCACGGACATAAACTATTTCAACTCCTTCCCTCAAAACGATGCTATGGAGCCCTGCACACCAGAACCAGAAAATAAGGAGTTTTTTCCTGAACGCCATCACTCTGCTAAACAAATATTTCCCTCAACACTGTTCAATTATTACAAAGTCTGCACTACTATTACTGTTAATCTTCTCATCACTCCTTATCACCCATCCCCTCCCACTTGGGACTGTATGACTATAACTTTGTCACTTGTATCCTTATGATTTTTATTGACTGTTTCCTAGCATGATTTGACTGTTTATTGTACCCTATGATTATTATTAAGGATTGTACCTTACGATTCTTGACTCTTGACGAATGTATCTTTTCTTTTATTGTATACTGAGAGTATTTGCACCAAGACAAATCACACTTGGCCAATAAGGAATTCTATTCTATTCTATTCTATTCTATTCTATTCTATTCTATTCTATTCTATTCTAATTCTATTCTATTCTAATTCTATCCTATCGTAAAAGAATGCAAATGACCAGCTGTCTGCAAGGAGTAGAAATCCTTCCATTCCCCACCATCCACCAGTCCGAGCTGAAGCAGCTTCTTGGATGAGAAGCGTAATGTCTTCAAAGAAAAATAGAAAGTCCAGTTGCCTCTGAAAAAAAGCACCTCTGGGAACAACCATGACCTGGATGATTGAGAATCTCCACGGACCTTATACAGGTTGTCTCAAGTTGCCACTGTCAAATGAGGAGAACCAGAAGGCAGGATATATCAATTCAGTTCTACTCTTGGTTGCTGAGAAGTAAGATCAGTGGTGGGATTCAACCGGTTGTTGACTTTCTGAGCAGTTTGGTGAAGTGGTTGTTGGAAGAAATCATTAGGACAGAGAACCAGTTGTTAAATCCCTTGAATCCCACCACTGAGTAAGATCCATACTCAGTGTGGTTTATCCACCAGAAAATGTGGTCGGCTTTTACACTAGATAAGTCAAGTAAAAACCCTGGGGGAGTAGGGTTTTGGAGTGGAAGACCTCCAGCCTATGTTGTGTGTTTTGTTTATATAATTGCCTATCTTGGAGTCCAGCTTCCGAGTGGTGAATTAAAAAGCCACAAAACAACAACAGCAACCAGTGGCAGCGTTCATGGTAGTTGAGCACAGTCACTCTTAATACAATCCATGAGATTACAGTCATGTTTAGAAGGAAACTTTGAGGGGCTCGCCTAAGTTGAGCAAGGGGGATGGATTAGAAGACCTCTAAGGTCCCTTCTAACCCTGATTCTATATTGGGAGTTTGGTGACTTACTTCAAGCCCCTCCATGCAGGGCTAGGGCGTTCCTATTTGACTTTGTTTAACAGTCTGGTTTTATTTTTATGGTTTTATGATGTTACGGGTTTACTTTGGATTTTTTATGGCCATCAAGAGTCATTGTTGAAGTTGGCAAGCATACAAACGTACTAAATAAAACCAGGCAGCCAGGGGTGAGAAGGACCCTTGGGATGTGTGCACAATTAATGACGGTCCTGAGCCACCCCAACAGAAGCTCAGATCAACTATGGAATCTCCTGAGGGTTGCTAGAGGATTCCATTGTGTAAGTCCTCCCAACTGAAGCTTTTCCTTTAATTGAAAAACAAAGTTCACATACCCAAAGCCCCCCTCCCCTTCCCAAATTTCATACTATAAGCAATAAAGAAATGCCAGGAGAATTAGATGCACCTTTACTGGTTTCTCTAAACATCACAAGTCTTGAGTGATGAAGAATGAGGTTCTCCCATGTGAAGTAGATCTTAAACCAGGGGGTCTTCAAACTTGACAGCTTTTAAGACTTGTGGACTTCCAGCATTCTTCCTCCAGTCATGTTAGTTCAGGAATTCTGGGAGCTGAACTCCACAAGTCTTAAATTTGTCAAGTTTGAAGGCCCTTGTCGTTTGAAGGCCAGCAAAGTTGGCCTTCTAAAGATCTGGAGGCTAAAACGTATGAGGAACAGTTGCAGGAATTGGGTATGTTCAGTTGAACGAAAAGAAGGATTAGGGGTGATGTGATAACAGTGTTCTAATATTTGAGGTGCTGCCACAAAGAAGAGGGGGTCAAACTATTCTCCAAAGCACCTGAGGGCAGGACAAGAAACAATGGAGGGAAGCTAATCAAAGAGAACAGCAACCTGGAACTAAGCGGAATCCCTCCTCATGGTGAGGATAATTAACCAGTGGAACAGCTTGAATCCAGAAATTATGGGCGCTCCATCACTGGAGGTTTTCAAGAAGAGACTGGACAGACGCTTGTCTGAAATGGTATAGGTTCTCCTGCTTGAGCAGAGGGCTGGACTAGAAGACCTCCAAGGTCCCTTCAAACCGTGTTATTTTCTTACACTCTTCTGAGGATCTTAATTATCTCAACAAGCTTGTAAGAGATGAAGGAGTTCCTTGTCCAGACAAGCCCAAAGCCTCAACACCCAACTGTAAAACTGAACAACAGACAACTCCAATGGGCTGTTGTTGTTTTTGGTGCAGGCTGGGTTTGCAACATCTGGAGGTCCATCTGTCTGGGATGTTGTTCGATGTGGGTAGCTGCATCAGCAAGGGCTGGACTAGATGTTCTCTGAGGAACCTTCCCACCCTTTTCCTTCTCCAATTCCATCTTTTTGGAGCGAACCTCTTAAAACAGGGTCCACTTAGAAGATGCTAAGTCTCAAGCCAAGATTCACTCAGGTGGTGTTCCAGGGTGAGAACAGCAGGGAAACTAGAAACAGCCAAATACAGGTTGAATCCAGCACTGCTCACACTTAATTTTGAATTTTTACCTTCAATTTGTTGCACACTGTCCTCTGGTGGCTACTCTGAGTCACAGCTACTTTGGACCTTGTTAAGGACATTTTGTTGATGACAATTAAGGTTTTTTTCCCCCCTGCTATTGATAGGTTTTCTTCTTATGTCTTATTTTACTGTACTGAGAGTCGGAAGTCAATGCTTCTTTTCCTTTCTTTTTTCTTATCTTTCCTCACTTTTCCTTCCCCACTGCTTTTCCTATTTACTTTGTGTTTTGCATCCACTAATTTGAAACAACTTGTTTTGCACATCTCGCAGACTTCATATGAGCCAGCCGTGTGCAGCAGCTGCCAAAAAAGCCAACACGGTTCTAGGCTGCTTCAACGGAAGGATAAAATCAAGATCACGTGAAATGTTAACACCATTTTATAATGCCTTGATAAGGCCACTTATCAACACTGCATCCAGTTTTGGTCGCCATGATGTAAAAAGATGTTGTGACTCTCTAGAAAGAATGCAGAGAAGAGCAACAAAGAAGATTAGGGGACTGGAGGTTAAGACATATAAATGAACGGTTGCAGGAACTGGGTAGGAAAAGAAAGGAAAAGAAGGACTAGGGGTGAGAAGATAGTAGTCTTCCAATATTTGAGGGGCTGCCCCAAAGAAGAGGGAGTCAA
This sequence comes from Hydrophis major, assembly GCA_033807585.1. Classification (NCBI taxonomy): domain Eukaryota; kingdom Metazoa; phylum Chordata; class Lepidosauria; order Squamata; family Elapidae; genus Hydrophis; species Hydrophis major. Next base: position 7,566,665 of record CM066339.1, on the reverse strand, counting down.
GCTATTCCCCAAAGCACCTGAGGGCAGGACAAGAAGCAATAAGGATGGAAACTTAACAAGGAGAGAAGCAACCTAGAACTAAGGAAGAATTTCCTGTCAGAACAATTAATCAGTGGAACAACTTGCCTCTAGAAGTTGTGAATGCTCCAACACTGGAGGTATTTAAGAAGAGACTGGATAACCATTCATTTGAAATGGTATAGGGATTCCTGCCTAAGCAGGGGGGTTGGACTAGAAGACCTCCAATGTCCCTTTCAACTCTGCTATTCTATTCTACTTCCACATGCAACTGGAAAAAAAAAAATCCAAAATAAAGATTCCTTCTTACTTCAGTCTTCTCTGTGTCTTTTCTGAAACCACCACCAGTAGGAAATAACAGAACAAAAGAACACAACTTCTGATCCTTCACAAGAATCAACAGCAAACTCAACTTTCCCCTATATTTTTGTTGCTGGAAGAAAGGACTGGGATGAACTGAATGTCTCTTGCTGTTATCTTATCTTAAAAACCTCTTTGCCCTTTGAGCTGCGTATCCAGAGTACGATCAGCACTGACTGGGTCATAGAAAATGCAAGAAATCTTTCTTGTTTGTTTCTCTGCAGATTTCTCAGAGCTCATAGGGAGGGTTTGTGTGAATAACAGCCACATTAAGGCTGTGCATTTCTTTGGACCAGATTCCTGCTGGTTGCTTTGCTGGGAAGGTGAGTGCAAATTGTAGCACTGGCCTGTAATTCTTGAAAGCAACTGTGTCTTTTTTTCAGGACCCCAGGACAGCGGCAGAGGATTTCCAGAGAAAAGAGGCGGTTGTTTTTAAAAGAGTTGTGTGGAATGCACCTTCTACCTGAAGTGCCTTTCTGGGATTAAAAAACAAACAAACACAATTGCTACCAACCTGCCTTGCATTGAGGACCTGTATACTGCATGAGTCAAAAAGAGGGCTGTGAAAATATCTACAGACTCTTCACATCCTGGATATAAACTGTTTCAACTCCTTCCCTCAAAACGACGCTATAGAGCATTGAACACCAGAACAACTAAGGACAGTTTTTCCCTGAATGCCATCACTCTGCTAAACAAGTAATTCCCTCAACACTGTCCAATTATTTACAAAGTCTGCATTCCTATTAATCCTCCTTTCCTTTCACCCAACCCCTCCCACTTATGACTGTATGACTGTAACCATATTGCTTGTATCCTAACGATTTATATTGACTGTTTCCTGGTATGATTTCATTGCTTATTGGTACCTTATGACTATCTTTAAGTGTTGTACCTTATGATTCTTGACTCTTGATGAATGTATATTTTCTTTTATGTACACTGAGAGCATATGGACCAAGACAAATTCCTTGTGTGTCCAATCACAATTCTATTCTATTCCCATTCCCTATTCTATTTCTATTCTATTCTCAATAAACATTCTATTCTATTCTCAATAAACATTCTATTCTATTCTATTCTATTCTATTCCCATTCCCTATTCTATTCTATTCTCAATAAACATTTTATTCTATTCTTATTCTAATCAAATCAGAAAGACGCGACAGCTTAATCACACACCCTCTTTCACACACACACACACACACACACACACACACACACACAAAGTAAATTAAGCTGCAGGAAAACCCAACAAGGATGTGCCAAATTCTTGCCAGCCTTGGGAAGAAATTAGAATATATATTTTCTTAATCAAACAACTGCTGAACTTGAAAATGGAAGCTTTGAATTAAAGGCCCAAGGGAGAATGGAATTTTGAAAGTTTTTCAATTTTGATTCTGAAGATACATACAAGCTATCTCCCATGTTGCCATATGCTCTTTATGTGTGATGGGAATTCCTCATTCCTTTTGCCCCCCGAGCATCTTGGCACCAGATTTTCTTTATAAAGGTCAACCTTGACCCTCAAGGGCCGTGATGGGGCTAAATTTCCCAAAGTGAGTGGAGCTACCAGAAAGAGCATCACTTTTCATTGAAACAACCCCTTGACCGAATCCAATTTAAACTGTATCACGATCTGCTGAGTATTTTAAATTCCACCAAACTGTACCGTAATTTTGTTAAGGCCATCATACTTTTCTCCAGACCAAAACTGGGTGATAAATCTAATGGGAAAAATTCCCCATCGTTTATTGCCTTTCGGAAAACTTTTTCGGCCATTCAATGAAGCTTTGCATTTCTCTTTCTGGGAAATTTTTGTAAAATGCCATGGGTTCTTGGCTCTGCCCGCAACCTGCCATTTTGTATCTAGCTCCTCCCATTTGCCGTTATTTTACACAAATTTCTATTTAATAAGAGATAGCATCCAGGTTTAGGGGTGGGGGGAAAAAAACACCCTTCCATTTGCCCACTTCTGGAAATAACCAGAATAAAATCGAATGTCTGATTAAAACTATATTATCTCCTTTACAGAATTTATTGGTGAAAATTAGGGCGTCTATAATCCTTTCCACCACGTTTGGCAGCGTCTTTGGGCACTGACCAGAGTTTTCCTAGAGGTGAATAGGGATGATTGGTTTAAAAAAAAAAAAAAAAATCTGGTGCAGAAAATATCCTAAGACTTTTTATTCTGGTTTTTTTATTTATTTAAGATTAAATATAACCTCTCTTCAGTAGAGCATCTCTCTTTAAAACCACACAAAAAGGGGTAGGTGGGTGGGTGGGTTGTGATACATTCTTCCTGAAAAATAAGAAATACTGACCATGGAGCAAGGAGATTTACAGTGCAAAAAATACAAGCGATTTACACCGACAAGTGCAAAATGATTATCCTTACAATTTCTACAGCATTGCGCCAGAGCAATCGTTCTTCCGTCGCTCTGCACTATCATTCTACAGCACCTAGTTTGCATCCGATGCTCTAGATCAGGGGGTCTTCAAACTTGACAGCTTTAAGACTTGTGGACTTCAACTCCCAGAATTCCTCCTCCTCCAGTCATGTTAACTCAGGAATTCTGGGAGTTGAAGTCCACAAGTCTTAAGCTTGCCAAGGTTGAAGACCCTCCAAACTCGGAAACTTTAAGACTTGTGGACTTCAACTCCCAGAATCCCTCCTCCTCCAGTCATGTTAGCTCAGGAATTCTGGGAGTTGAAGTCCACAAGTCTTAAGCTTGCCAAGGTTGAAGACCCTCCAAACTCGGAAACTTTAAGACTTGTGGACTTCAACTCCCAGAATCCCTCCTCCTCCAGTCATGTTAGCTCAGGAATTCTGGGAGTTGAAGTACACAAGTCTTAAGCTTGCCAAGGTTGAAGGCCCTTGCTCTCCAACAACCGCATCAAAAGATTCTGGTTTTGAGACAAACCAAGAAGTGGGGGCCCTGACTTCACCTGGCATCCGCCGAAGGTTTCAAATTTGCCCGTCTTGAGAAATGCAACACAATTTTTTTTAAAGAGTCTATGACTGCGGCTAATTTCTAGATCACGGATACGCCATGTGAGGAGGATTCCAGCAAAGATAAAAGGCGCGAGCTAAGATGTTGGTTGATTGTTGCGGTATCTGCTACCACGGGGGAGACCCAGGTTGGCATGCAAACACACACATGCAAACACACACAGAGCTTGCTTCGAAGGGCAGGAGACAACGATCTCAGAACTTCACATTTCGAGCCTGGGAGGAAAGGGAAGCTATCGTGGTGCCTCTCTCCCCCTTCCCCGTTTTAGTAAGGAATATCGTTTTGGTAGTATTGGATCATGTCATAGGTCTTGCTCCTAAAAAGAAAGAGGGGAAGAGGAGGGGAAAAAAAAAATTAGGCTTTTTTCAGAAATGTACCTCTTAGGATTGGATTTGGTTTCTACGGGGGCTCGAGAAACAGACAAAGGTTTGTGATGAAGAGGCTACTCTGGATGAGAGTTTGCTGCAACAGTGAGTCGTGGATTGATTAGAAATATACTGCAGACGATGACTAAGGGAAGGAAGAGTCAAACATGTCATTAGTGTTCTGACCCAGCTCGACAAGCCCTCTGTAGTTAAATCAATAATTCCTTTATTAGGAGCTCCAGCAGCCCCGCAAAAAGTCTCTCTCTCTCTCTCACTGCAGGCTAACTAGGCTATCTGTACGGAAGATGAATAGTTACCTCTTCATCTCTGTCTCCTGCCTTTTATCCCCTGAGCTAGGGTGGGGTTTTGCTAGCAGCAGTGGCTCTTCCGTCCCAAGGACCGGCTCATAGATTTCCACTGCTCTCCTCTCCTCCGCCTTCTGCGCATCCGCGCATCAGGAACTGGACCCAGTTGTTCCTCCTCTTCCTCATCAGCCACCTCCAGACCTGGGAGCTGTTGACTCTCCATCTGAGGGCTGACGGCCAGCACAGGCTTTTGGGCTTCATTGTGGTCATAAGGGGAGGACTACCTCAATTTGGCATCACACCCAGATGATCTAAATCTACTTATTGCAAAGCTACCTTGGACAGAATCTTGTTACGTCTAAAAGATACAATTTCCCTGCCTCTTTTCATTGCTGGGCCACAAATGGGACGGCAGAGAAGAAGTACCTGTTGCTGAGGAAGCAATTCTGAATGATCTTCATGATGAAGTTGGCAGCTTCCCGCTCTGTCATGTTGGGGCTGAACCTGTTTCTGTTTGAGAAAGCAGGAGAAGCAGAAGAACATCAAAAGACTGTTCTGCATAGAAGTCTTGACTTTGGCACATCTCCTCACGCGGACCACGGTGGTTGCTGATATTTTTTGCAAAGACTCTTAAGTTGGCGGGATATCATAAGAGAATCTAGGGCTGTGAAGCCTGTTCTCACCGTGTTGTAATTCTTAATGCAATTATATGAGTGTTTTTCTCAACCGTACAAACTTCTAAGATATCTGGACTTTAACTCCCAGAATTCCCTAAGCTGGTATGGCACCAGGCTAGAAAATGGGAGGCTGTGAATTCTAGTCCTGCCTTAGGCATGAAAGCTCGTTGGGTGATTTTGGGCCAATCACCAGGAGACTGGGAGTTCTAGTCCTGCCTTAGGCATGAAAGCAGGTTAGGTGACTTCGGGCCAATCATCAAGAGATGGTGAGTTCTAGTCTTGCCTTAGGCATGAAAGCAGGTTGGGTGACTTTGGGCCAATCACCAGGAGACTGGGAGTTCTTGTCCTGCCTTAGGCATGAAAGCTACCTGGTAACTTGCGGCCAAGTCCCTTTCTCCTTTTCTAGAAAGGCGGCCTGGAAAGCCACTTCTGAAAATTGCCAAGAGAACTTCTCCAGGTAATTCCCAGAAGTCAAGACTGATTCACAGGTACCATAAAGAAATAAAAACTGGACCACACCTTCCAAGGGGCCATCAGGGATGAATGTTCCCTGCTCTACGGGGTCTCATTTTTTCTTCTTCCAAAGCTTCCCATCCAAAGCTGAGCCACATCCATCCCACCAGGCCATGTGACTCTAGCCAAGCAGCCTCCCACCCCTCTCTTTAAGCCAATCAAACCCTTGCTTAGCTGAAACGAGACCCGCCCATCGATTCTGCTCTCAGCCAATCGGTGCAGCCCACTTACTTCAAGAGTTTGATGGTCTGTCCCCGAAAACACGGCAATCCTGTGTCCAACATCAAAGTCACCAAAGAAACGACGGCATCCATATAAGGTCTGCAAGGGGAGAACGAGAAGGGAAAGTACAGTTGGTCCCATCCACCAGCAGGAAGAAGTTTATTTATTTAGGATAGGATGAGACCAGGGCAGAAGAGAAGTAAAAGTACACACACACACAACCCACATAATTTTATACAAAACATCTATGGGGCTATGGCAGGAACCTTATAACTGGATGTCCAATTCAGCTATCCAGGCGATCGCCTCTGGGGTCGCTTCAGGCCGATCTTCTAAGGAACCGGAGAAGGTACATCGTGGGCAATCTCACACAGACCCCTCACATCCTGAACAAAACCTGTTTCAGCTTCTCCCCTCAGAACGTTTCTATAGGGCAGGGGTCTTCCAACTTGGCAAGTTTAAGACTTGTGGACTTCAACTCCCAGAATTCCTGAGCTAACATGACTGGAGAAGGAATTCTGGGAGTTGAAGTCCACAAGTCCTAAAGCTGTCAAGTTTGAAAACTCCTGGTATGGGGCATTGCATGCACGCCCAAACAAGACACAAAGATAACACACACACACACACACACACACACCCAGCCATCACTCTGCTGAACACCTAATTCCCACAGTACCGTCTTATGTCTATGGATATTTACTCACGGAGTAGAGCTCTTTTGCTATTATCCTTCTCTTCTCTTTTTTTCATCTTTCTGTAGCTTATGATTGATCACTTGTTTGTATCTTAAGACTATTGGTTGTAGCCATGATTAATATCTACGACCTATCACTTTGTTGTTTGTATGTACCCTGAGAGCTTATGCCCCAGAGACAAATTCCTTGTGTGTCCAATCACATTTGGCCAATAAAGAATTTCAATTCTATTCCATTCCATTCCATTCCATTCCATTCCATTCCATTCCATTCCATTCCATTCCATTCCATTCCATTCCATTCTATTCATACTTTGCATCTCAGCACCACAATCGCAACGAGGGGAATCTTTCCATCCCCCACTGATACAGGGTTAAGTACTTCTTCCAGGATCACACCAAATTCTGTTCAATTTCGACCGGAAGAAAATGAACAGCAGGAAGAAGTGGGTGGGGGAAGAAAGGCAACAGATGCTGAGATCCCATCACACCTCATTCTGATAATTCAATCTAGGCAGGCGAAACGTCTGCCTGCCTGCTTGCCTGCTGATGAAGCAGCCCGAGTGCCAACCCATCTAATCAACCTAACAAAATTACTGCGGCAAAGGGGGGGGGCTGAGCTCCCCTGAGTTTTACGGTGGCTGTAACATCCTCCTCCGTGAGCGGAGCAATGGAAGGAAGATTCAGAATCGTTTCTCAGAGGTAGGTCTGCTGCTCTGACATGCTTGGCCTTCCTTCCTGCTTCCTCCTCCTCTTGAACCTCGGCTGTCTTTTGGTTACAGCCTCGGGCCAGCAGAACCAAATCGCTGCAGGTGGCCCTCGACTTACAACCGATTCCTTCAGTGGCCTGTTCAAAGTGACTCACGCGTTAAGACCGCTGAAGCATCCTTGCGACCGATGCCATCATCTGTTTAATGGCCCCGTAATCCCTTGTGGGGTGGAGTCTGAATGGAGCTGAGTGTTTTTTACTGGCCGGATGCCTTTCCTGTTGTCAGCGCGGAGGTTTCCCCCCCCCCCAGCGGATATATTCCCAGTGTAGCCAGAGAGAGAAATATCTGCCTCTACCTAGGATCGAACTCACAGCCTCCTGATTGGGAGATGAGAGTGCCACCTCTAGGCCACCCTACCACTCAAGCATCTTCGTGATCAAAACTTGGAAACTGGCATATATTTGTGACGTTTGATGTGTCCTGATCCCCTTTTGCGGCCTTCTGAGGAGAAGGGGAGGCCATTTTCACTTAACAACCACGTTACTAACATAACAGCTACAGGGATTCACTTAATAACGATGGCATACTACTGGAAAAACCCCAATATTTTGGAAAAACCACCTCTATATTTTGTCATTCAGAAAATATAGCAATGTGCGGAAATGGAAAGGTGTCAGTTACGTTGAAATTAAAAGAGAAAGATGATACGGAATATTATCAAATCTGGGACAAATGGTACAAATGGATAGATCGTAAAGAAAAACAATGTATAAAATAAAAAGAAATAAGGATTTCAAGAGATATATAATTATATATACCTTGAACGACAGACAATAATTGGGCAGGAGTTTTTACCTCTCTTTTGTTTTGATTAAGCCAAAGAAAAGATTTATTCATAAAAGTATATAGTCGTAATTAAGAAGTAAGAAATGATTAATAGATAATATACATTATTAATTTAGATATTTCATAATGGGTAGAAAGTAACTGCCACTTAATAATCTAGATGGAATAATTAAATTACTATCAAACTGTACTTGAGGAAAATAAGACTGCCTGTACTATGTGGTATGATGTTTTCATTGTATAATTTTGTATTTTTTTATTTTTCTATAAGTGTATTTTAATTTTCTGTATTTAACAAAGTTTTTTAAAATAAAAAAAACAACAACGATGGCAAGAGAGGTTTCAAATGGGGAGAAACCTACTTAACAATTATCTTGCGTAGCCATGGAAGTTTTCGGCTCGATTGTGGTTGCAAGTCTAGGCATTACCTGTATGGATTTTCTTCCCTAAAACTTCCTGAATTGCAAGAGGGTTTGGGGAAAAGGGCCGAATGCCAAAAATGCAAGGCGGGAACTCAAGCGGAAGCCTCCTCACCTGACCGCCAGGTAGCCCCTGACGCACATCTCCATGAACCACCTGAAAGGCGTGGCTTCCATCTTGCCACCCATTATCATGACCATCTCATCCGTCAGCTTGATGTCGGGTTCCCAACCCAGGTTTCCACCGGGAGAACTTTCGAACATGAATCCAAAATCTGCCAAGAAGGAGGAAGGCATTGACCTGGGCACTCGAGATCAGTGATGGCTAACTCTTTTCGTCATCGCATGCCCAGGGGGTGGGAATTCAAAAATTTTAACAACTGTTTCTGTGGGTGTGGCTTAGGTGGTAGGCGTGGCTTGGTGGTCATGTGACTGGGTGGACGTGGCTTGGTGGTCATGTTATTGGCTGGGCGTGGCCCACTCAATATCACTCACATGGAGACATGCATCTCCTCGCCTAGCCTCTCGTGACTGTGGGGATGCTGCAACAGTCGTTAAGTGTGAAAAATGGTCATAAGTCCTTTTTTTCAGAGCCATTGTAACTTTGAATGGTCACTCCACACAAGCACAGTATCAGCAAAGGAGGGGGAAAAAACCTCCAGAGACCTTCCTGAGACAGGAAGTCTAGTCCTGCCAAGAATGTAATAAGGGTTAGTGGAGAGGCAGTTTCTGTAAGCAACACCAGAATGTTTCCTTCCTGCCTTCCTTACAGGATTAGCCCAGTAATTTCTTCTAACAACCGGTTTTCCGAACTGCTTAGAATGTTAACAACCGGTTCTAGCAAATAGGTGCGAACTGGTAGAATCCCATCCCTGCACCTATCTCCTGGGTACAACACAACCTTTTCAGCAATTTCAAGAAGGTTCCACACCAGAGGTGGTGTTTAGCAGGTTCTGACCAGTTCTGGAGAACTGGTAGCGCATATTTTGAGTCGCTTGGAGAACCGGCCAATCCCACCTCTGACTGGCCCTGCCAACCCCATCTATTCTCTGCCTCTCATTGAGTCCCAGCTGATTGGCTGGGTCTTCTTGGGTTGTCCTGCACAAGAGAACGGAGCTGGAAAGCAGGTTAGTGGGTTGGGGAGGGAATGGGGGTTTTGCAGTATCCTTTCCCTGTCACTCCCGACAAGCCACAGCCGCAGAATTGGTAATAAAATTTTTTGAATCCCACCACTGGATGTTGTGGAACTGTAAAAAGCAGTATGTGAGCTTGTGGAAACAAAGATGAGAAGTGCAGGTTCTGGTCTGTTTGTAAGCCAAGTTCAAGTTTCACCTGACTCTGGGCTTTAGCACACCTACAGATTGGAGGAGTTAACCCTTCCAGATGTCCAGCCGAGAAGCACAACTATAAGTCGTAACTCTAACATAAGATTACATTACCAGAATCTTGAAAGGCTAAAAGTATTTCTTCTCTCCCTTGGTTTTTCCTCTCCAGAAAACCCAGGGAGGGAGGTCCCCTTCTAAAATGCTTCCCACATCCCCTTGGTTTCTGTGGGTGGAGTTACCTTTTGCCCCATGGTCAGAGGTGGTATTCAGCTGGTTCTGACCGGTTCTACAGAACCGGTAGAAATTTTGAGTAGTTCGGAGAACTGGCCAATACGGCCTCTGACTGGCCCCGTCCCCATCTATTCTCTGCCTCCCGAGTCCCAGCTGATCGGCTGGGTTCTTCTTTGGTTGTCCTGCACAGGAGAACAGAGCTGGAAAGTAGGTTAGTGGAGGTGGGGAGAGAAGGGGGATTTTCCAGCATCCTTCCCCTGCCACGCCCACCAAGCCACACCCACAGAACCCATGGTAAAAAAAATTTGAATCCCACCACTGTAAGGAAGAGAGGAACAAAACGGGAAGAAGGAGAGGAAGGAAGGGGGAAAGGAGGAGAGGAACAAAGGGAAGGAACCAGAGATGGTATTCAGCTGGTTCTGATCGGGTCTGGAAAACCGGTAGCAGAAATATTGATTAGTTGGGAGAACTGGCCAATACCGCCTCTGACTAGCCCTGCCCCGAGCCCGACGCCTGCTCCAGTTAAAAGGGTGAACCCACAAAAAAGAAAGAAAGAAAGAAAGAAAGAAAGAAAGAAAGAAAGAAAGAAAGAAAGGAAGGAAGGAAGGAAGGAAGGAAGGAAGGAAGGAAGGAAGGAAGGAAGGAAGGAAGGAAGGAAGGAAGGAAGGAAGGAAGAAAGAAGTCACAAGGGGTAAACTAACCAATGTGAATGAGGTGTCCATGTTTGTCCAGCATGATGTTGCCATTATGCCTGTCTTTAATTTGCAAGAGGAACAGTAGAAGACTGTACGCAGCCATGCTGCGGATGAAGTTGTAGCGAGCCTGCAAGGGTGCGACAACGTTGGCAATATTGAGAAAGAAGGAAGAGCCTGTATCCACGGGAATTCAGTTGGCCAAAGCTGAACATCTAAAACAGGAGCATTTTCCTAGGGGAGGACGGGGAGGACTGAAGACAAACTATTTTAATTTTCAGGAGAGGAAGAAAGGAATCTAATGGTGTCACTTGGTTGGCTTTATTCCTAACAATACGGAATTTTTGCGCTTGGCATCACTGGACTATTTACTGTCAAGAATGCTCAACCTGCCAATTACTGTCCAGCCAATGAAGAAGAGGATGGCATTTTCCCCCCCTAGTTCTTCATCAGGGTCTTATCAATAAAAGCCATCCTCCAAAACTCTCCATAGTCAACTCAAGGGACCGTTAGGGAGAGTTCAGAAAGACACACACGCTGAGAGACAATTCCCCCCCTCCCTTGTAGCACTGATGATGTTGCTTGGCTGTGTCATGAAATGTCTGCAAGAAAACAGCCAAGCTCAGAGAGCACCCAAGGACATCACAGTTCTCCTTCCCCCTTTTCCTTTTCCTCCTCTCCCCTTTTCCTTCTTTTCCCCTTCTCCGCCCCTCCCCCTCTCCAAATTCTCCTCTCCTCCCCTTCTCCACGATCCCCACTCCCTTGTAGCACAGATGATGTTACCTAGTAGGGTCATGAAATGCCTGCAAGTCAAACTCAGACAGCACCAAAACCCACACAGTCCTCCTTCTCCCTTTCTCCTCTCTCTTCCTTCTCCTCTTCCCCCTTCTTTTCTAACACTGATGAAGTTGCCTAGTAGGGTCATGAAACGTCTGCAGGAAAACAGCCAAGCTCAGAGACCACCAAGAACCCCACAGTTGTCCTTCTCTCCTCCCCTTCTCCTCTGCAAACCTCCCTCCCTCCTAGCACTGATGAAGTTACCTAGCGGGGTCATGAAATGTTTACAAGAAAACCACCAAGCTCAGAAAGCATCGAAGACCTTGCAGTTCAACCCCAAGCTTACAAATATTCCCTTCTATAGCTAAGAGTCACCCAAAATACCTTCTGGAAGGCCAGGGTTGATTCATCACCGTACTGCCTAGTAAAGTAATCGTACATCCCAAAGTCGGTCTGTCTGCCCAGCTGATCTCGGGAAGTACAATCTGGGATGCATTCGATGACGCCACACTGAAAAAAAAAAGAGCAACGAAGGAATGAGAGGAGCTCCCGAGAGCAAATTCTGCCAAACGTGTAACAGATCATCACTGTGATGACCCAGAGTGTAACACAAACGTAACGAGATCCAAAATGTAAGTAAATGTCCTTTAATGCCTCCAACTTGGCCCCACTGTTTTAATAATTCTCAGCTGGAGAAAAAAACGTACTCAAAAATAGCCTTCAAAAGAAAGCAATACAGTCTGAACTTAATGAGCAGGTAGAGGTGAAAATAAAAACCAAACTACAATGATGAAATTTACACAACGGAACAGGAGAAGGATTTACCAAATTCAAGGAGATAACAAGGCAGAGTCTGTTGGAAGGATGCCAACCAAGATAACCTCAGACCAAAATAAAACATGCTTTGTCACCAGCGTTTGCCAGTACGCAGGTCCAAACTCTTATTCAATTGTCACACCTGCAGCCCATGAAGAGGATCAAGGCCCTCTCCTCCCAAGGAGACCATGTCACTCCCTTATCCTCTCCAGGGCCAGGGACCACCACCGGTGGGGCACCAGTGGGCTAGGGACCACCTGGTGGGCTTTAGATATGATATTTACAGCATTGATGATAGATACTTGGAGTCCATGTTGTTTAAAGTTAAAATTGGCTCAGTCTGTCTGTTGCATATCCACGCACAAAACAAAATGATAATGTGCGGATCGATAAAAGACTTGCTCTCTGTCAGAACTGGTTGTAGGGTCTCCTGCTTGGGCGGGGAGGGATGCGCTAGATGACTCTACAAGGTCCCTTCCAACTCTGTGAATCCAAATCTGCATCTGAATCAAAGCAATCTTCCAAATACTCACCCCAGGAGCAGTAGCCACCACTCTGTAGGGGAAGACGTAGAGGTCGAGGCCCACCAGCTGAAAGATGTTCTTGAACAGATCGATGATCTGCAAGGCCAACATATCCTGCCCAGCATCAAAAGAAACAAGGATTGAACGGGGTGTTCAAATATTGCAGGCAACAGGCATGAATAAAGGAGGATATCTGAAACTCAGGGTTGACGTGAGGGGGTCCCTGGTGCTGTCTGAGCTTGTTATCTTGCAGACATTTCGTGACCCGAGCTAAGTAAACTAGTTGAGGTTTTCTGGAACGCTGACAGTAGAATCATCAGTGTTAAAGGGAATTGGGCTGTGCGAGGAAGAGGAGGAGGAACAATGTGGAGTCCTTAGAGATCTCTGAACTTTGTGCTCTCCTTTCAAACCTTTCATTACCCAACTAGGTAATATCACCTGTGGTAGAAGAGAGTGAGGTTTGTGGAGAGGAGGAGGAGGAAGAGGATGACTGTGGGTCCTTGATGTTCTCTGAACTTGGTAGCTTTCTTGCAGACATTTCATTACCCAAACTAGGTAAAGTAGTTGAGGTTTTCTGAAACGTTGACAGTAGCATCATCAGTGCTAGAGGGAACAGGGTGTGCAAAGAAGAGGAGGAGGAGGAGGAGGAGGAGGAGGAGGAGGAGGAGGAGGAGGAGGAGGAGGAAGAGGAGGAGGAGGAGGAGGAGGAGGAGGAGGAGGAGGAGGAGGAGGAGGAGGAAGAAGAAGAATGACTGTGGGGTCCTTGGAGGTCTCTGAACTTGGTTGCTTTCTTGCAGACGTTTCATGACCCAAGCTAGGTTACATCATCAGTGCTAGTAAGGAGTGTGGTCTGCAGTCAGTTCTTTGGCAGTTTCTTGATTGGGGTCTTGCTGACTTAATCATTGGTCTGATGTTAACCTTGGGGTTAATCTATGTCGGTCTGGGTGCTGATTGTTGGTGGAGAGGTGCTGGGGTCTCTTCTATAGACTGTGCAAAAGGGACTATTCCCCCAGCCCAAAAAGGAATACAAAGACTAGATGAACTCCAAGGTTTAACATCAGACCAACAATCAAGAAAACAACACCTCAGTCAAGAAACTGCCAAAGAGCCAAGGATAAACAGTCCCACCAAAGGATCTATTTAGACCGTCCCCACCAACAATGACAGGAAAACCACCAGAATACAAACTGACAGCTCTCCTTACTAGCACTGATGATATTACCTCGTTGGGTAATGAAACGTCTGCAAGGAAACAGGCAAGCTCAGAGAAGACCCCACACGTCTCCTCCTCTTCCTCTCCATCAATCCCACTCCCTTCTAGAACTGATGATGTTACCAGTTGAGGTCTTTTTTGTGTTAAAGGATGCATTAGAGAGCGCTCGACTAATGGCCGTAATGGAGCCTGGAATTAGGGTTGTTAAGCCTTGGAGGTTGTTCAATGGGTCACCATGGAACTGGGCTTGATTTTTCAACCTTTTTTTTTTTTTTTGCTGGTGGTCATTAAGTGGATTAATTTTATCCAATGGGTGTTTTTGCCAGAAACTGGAAATAAACGCTGGAAACTCCTCCTCCTCCTCTCCATAAGTCCCGTTGCCTTCTTGCACTGATGATGTTACCTAGTTGGGTCATGAAATGTCTGCAAGAAAAACAACCCAGCTCAGAAAGCACCGGGGACCCCTCCATGCAAGAGTGATTGCTGAAAAACCGTCCGCATCCACAGGTGACTGAAGAAGACAACCCAGCAGCTTTCTCACCTGCCTGCAGTCGTCGCCCACTTTAAAGATGGCGGCCTGCCAGCAAATCTTCTTGCTCTCCCTCCCGTCTTCTCCGCTTTCGTCGATGGAATCTGAACGGCAACGCAGACCTGGAAGAGTTTTTTTTTTTTTTTTTTAAATGTAGTTACGTTCGAAGCGATAATACACAAGAGATGTCCTTTAGGGGATTCTAACCAGCAGTTAATTCTCTGCCTTTTCTGTGATGTGGTCCCAAGGGTGGAAGAGCACAAGGGGTTTTTGAGGTTGGATGTCTCCACGTCAACATTGCCAAAGGTGGAGGAGGAGGAGAAGGTTCCCAACTCAAGTTGATACGTTGATGGAGAAGAAGAGAAGATGACAATGATGGTGATAATGAAGAAAAAGGATTAAGAAGAGGATACGTGGGGGAACAATTTCTCTCTTTTCACATGAATGTCAAATGTGTTACCTTTGAAGATCCAGGAGGAGGAGGAGGAGAAGGAAAAGGAAAGGAAAAAGAGAAGGAGAAGAAGAGGAAGAGGAGAAGAAGAGGAGGAGGAAGAGGAGGAGGAGGAGAAGGAAAAGAAAAGGAAAAAGAGAAGAAGAGGAGGAGAAGGAAAAGAAGTGGAGGAGAAGGAGAGGAAGAGGAGGAGGAGAAGAAGAAAAGGAGAAGGAGATGAGGTCGAGAAGGAGAAGAAGAAAAGAAGGGGAAGAGGAGAAGGAAGAAGAAGGAGGAGGAAGAGGAAGAAGAAGGAGAAGGAGAAGAAGAAGAGGAAGAAGAAGGGCCATTACACTTACCTTCTTTTTCAAGTTCACTCACTCCACATCTTTTCACCTTGAACTTGGCCAAATAAGGGGCTTTGGCAGCACTAGAAGGAAGAAGAAAAGGTCAATGCCAGCAATAATTCCTTTTTTTCTCCTTAACCGAAGTGGAACAGGCTGGAAAAGGATGCCAGGCCATACCTTTGCATCGGCGTTCCCGACTTGTAGTCAATATCCAGAACAATGGCTTCTGGATTGCTTGGTAAATAGCAACCTATTGGGAGGGAGAAGAAGAGAATCCTTGGTAGAAACCAGCCAAATGGTTGAGCTAGCAGGACTAGTCTGGGAGGACAACAGTCAAGACTTTTCTCTTCTTTAGGGGTAGCCCTCGACTTGCAACATTAAGTGCCTGTTCAAAGTTACGACGGCACTGAAAAAGAATGACTTGTGGCCCCTTTTCACACTCAACAACCGTTGGGGTGTCTCCGCAGTTGTGTGGTCAAAATTTGGATGCTTGGCAAACTGAATCATAGAGCTGGGGTGGCACAGTGGTTAGAAAGCGGTACTGCAGGCTAACTTTGCCGACTGCCAGCAGTTTGATCCTGATTGGCTCAAGGATGACTCAGACCTCCTTCTGAGGTTGGTAAAATGGAGTCAGATTTTGGGGGTTGCAAGAGGCTGACTCTGTAAACTGCCCAGAGAGGGCTGGAAAGCAGTGAAGCCATGTAGAAGTCTTAAGTGCTATTGATATTACTATTGACCTTTCCTTCCTTCCTTCCTTCCTTCCTTCCTTCCTTCCTTCCTTCCTTCCTTCCTTCCTTCCTTCCTTCCTTCCTGCCTGCCTGCCTGCCTTCCTTCCTTTCCTTCTGTCTTCCTTCCTTCCTTTCCTTTCCTTTCTGTCTTCCTTCCTTCCAATTAGAATGCAGTATTGCAGACTAATTCTGCCCACTGCCAGCAGTTCGATTTTGTATGGCTCAAGGATGACTCAGCCTTCCCTCCTTCTGAGGTGGGTCAAATGAGGACCCAGATTGTTGGGGGCAATTGGCTGACTCTGTAAACCGCTTAGAGAGGGCTGGAAAGCATTATGAAGTGAAATATAAGTCTATTGCTATTTTTCCCACTTTCCCCACTGTTGCAGCAGCATCCCCGTGATCCAAATTCAAATGCTTGGCAACCGATTCACATTTATGACGGTCTCTGTGTCCTGGGGTCACATGATTTCCTCTTGCGACCTTCTGACAAGCAAAGTCAATGGGGAAGCCAGATTCACATAACAACTGCCTTACTCTTTTAACAACGGCAGTGATTTGCTTAACCACTTTGGCAGGAAACGCCGTTCAAACGGGGCAAGACCCACTGAACTCCTGTCTCCCTTAGCAACAGGAATTCTGGACTCCCTGTAAACAATAATTTCTTACCTGGTTGCACTTTCACTTCAGATAAAGCGATCAGACAAGCCTTTTTCCGCTCTTCGCCTTTAGGATACGGCCTGGGGAGGCAGTGGGAAAAAAAACAACATATTGGGAATATTTGAATTATGACTTCTGTCCCGCGACGCAAGTTGGGTTTTGTTTATTAGGTCCATTTCACTGCAAGGAAAGAATTAAGGGTTTTTTTTGTTTTTTTTTTAATGCCTCTGCCTTTGTACTCACTTGATGATGGCAGAAACATTGGTGATTTTGTTGAAGAAGTCAAACTCCCGTTGGTAAAACTCCTTGGCTGGACCAGACAACGAGCCGGTTATTTCCTCCACGAGCTGCTCCAACAGTTCCCCAATGTCAGCTACATCAACGAGGAAGCAGAAGGAGGAGGAGGAGGAGGAGGAGAGTGAAGTTTGTGGGGTCCTTGGGGCTCTCGGAGCTTGAGGGTTTTTCTGGCGGATGTTTTGTGGCCCAAGTAGGTAGCATCATTGGTGTTAGAAGAGAGTGGGTTTTGTGGAGTGGAAGAGGAGGAGGGGGAGGAGGAAGACTGCAGGATTAGTGGCATTTGAACTTGATTTTCTGGCAGACATTTCACGGCTCAACTAGGTAGGAGGATCATCAGTGCTAGAAGAGAGTGGGCTTTGTGGAATAAAGGAGGAGGAAGAAGAGGAGGAAGGACAGGACAAAGACTGTGGGGTCAGTGGTCTGTGAACATGATTCCCTAGCAGAGATTTCATGGCTCAACTGGGTAGCATCATCCGTGTTAGAAGGAAGTGGTCTCTGAACTTGATTCTTTGGCAGACATTTCATGGCTCAACTAGATAGTATCATCAGTGCTAGAAGGCAGTGGGCTTTGTAGAGTTGGAGGAGGAGAAGGACTGTGGGGTCCTTGGTGCTCTCTGAGCTTGGTGGTTTTCCTGCAGATGTTTCATTGCCCAACTAGGCAAAATCATCAGTGCTAGAAGAGAGTAGAATTTGAGGGAAGGAGGAGGAGGAAGAGAAGCAGGAGGAGGAAGAGGACTGTGGGGTTCTTGGTGCTCTCTCAGCTTGATGGTTTTCTGGTGGACGTTTCATGGCTCAACTAATATGATCGGTACTAGAAAGGAGTGGGCTATGTGGAATGGAAGAGGAGGAGGAAGAAGAGGAGGAGGACTGTCGACACCTTGGTGCTCTCTCAGCTTGATGGCTTTCTTGCAGACATTTCATGGCTCAACTAAGTAGCATCATCAGTGCTAGAAGGGAGTGGGCTTTGTGGAGTGGAAGAGGAGGAGGAGGAAGGTAGCGCGAGATCCCCAAGCGTGGTCCACTCACGGTCTTTCTGGTGTCCCTCTTCATCCAGGTAGATGTTGGTCTTCATATTCCAAATGAACTGGTGAGCCAGCAGTTGGGACTTGGCAGCTGCCCAGAGGATGTACTCCCTGACGTAGCCCATCTGAGAAAATACAAGAAGGCAGGTCTTCTTCCAAGCGTAGCTCCGATCAGGAGTGTGTTGAGACAGAAAAGCCCAAAAGCCCGAATGGACCAGTTCCCCCCATGAAATCTCAACCATGGAAGGTCTTCTTAAGTATCTTCCTTGATTGTTGGTGACTTGTATTGTATTCGTGATTTGTTGATAACTCTCTAGTTTATCCAAGCATCATGGAAACAATGAATACATCTATTCATTGAGATGAGGCAGATCCTTACACTGTTTTTCTATTTCTCAGTCCATCCATGCATCCATTGATGCATCCATCCATCTACATTCATACCTATCTATCCATCTCTGTTTACCTTAACTTACCACTCTATCCATATCTACCCATCCATATTCATCTCTCTCTCTCTCTCTCTCCCATCCATTTCTATTTATCTTATCATCTCTCTCTATCCATCCATCCATCCATCTCTATCTATCATCCATCCATCTATCTCTATCTCATCTATCTCCATCTCTCTATCTATCCATCCATCTATCTATCCATCCATCATCTAATCATCTCTATTTTCTTTCTCTATCCACCCATCCACTTACCTATCATTTATCTCTCTAGATCTCTTATCATCTTCACCTAGATCTAGATATGTATCTGAATATATTTTTTATCTCGTCTCAAGTTCTCCCATCCATCCCTCCCCATCCAAATGGCCTAACCTGAACATTTACTGCATGCCAAAGCACCCGAGTGCAAGGACATTGCATGGAAAAGTTCAATGCACAGCACCTTCCAGTGAAAAAGGATCAGGTGGCCAACGGATACTGGGCAGCCTTAAACTCATCTGACTAAGAACACCCCTAAACAAATGTCTCTCAGTCTTTCCCTGCCCTTACCTTGTCGTAGCGAAGAGCCTGCACAATCTGCGGAATGTAAAAGAGAATAGCATCCTGGAGGGAAGGGAGAAGAAGGAAAAAGGAGTTAGGATTTCTTTTTTTCAAAGTACCGACATTCTAGCTTCAAGAGCATCTCCTTCCATCATCAACAGGCAAAGACCTGCATTTTGGACTGCATGCTGGTTGCCAAGCACCCAAATTTTCAATCTATCAATTAATCAATCAGTCGAGCAATCCATCAATCAGAATAGAACTGAAAGGGACCTTGGAGGTCTTCTAGTCCAACCCCCTGCTCAAGCAGAGGAGACCCTATATCATTTCAGACAAATGGTTATCCAATCTCTTCTTTAAAAACTTCCAGTGTTGGAGCATTCACAATTTCTGGAGGCAAGGAGTTCCACTGGTCAATTGTTCTCACTGTCAGGAAATTTCTCCTTAATTCCAGGTTGCTTCCCTCCTTGCATGTATTTTGGAAAATAGGTTGACCCCCTGTTCTATGCGACAACCCCTTAGATCCACGATGGCGAACCTATGGCATGTGTGCCAGAAGTGGCACACAGAGCCATCTCTGCCAGCACACAAGATGTCGCCCCAGGTCAGGTCCACTGCGCATGCCAGCCAGCTGACTGGGTATCTGCCATGCATGCGTAGAGGGCGGGGCAAATTCAGGAAATGTGCGGGCATGTGCAGGGGGCAGGGGGGGATCGTGCATGCATTGCATTGAGCGCAGGCATAGATGAAAAGGTTAGACATCACTGTGTTAGGCACCCAAAAATTGTCCATGGTAATCAATCACTCCGAGACAAGTATAATCTCCAACTGATCTATTAGGAACAGCTCTTGTATGTCTATGGAATTTCCCAAACTGATAGTCATTTTCAGCGTGCGTTTCACAAAACCCACCTTCTCTCCTCCCACTTCTTACACTTCCATTAATCACGAGAACCAATTGAATGGCAGCTGGAACTTTTTTTAATGCGACCTACGAAATAGCCTTGAATTTTCCAACTCCTCTACTTACCCCCCCACCCCCCCTTTTTTTTTTGTCCTGATAACATTCTTGGCAGCTGAATCTCAGAGCTGACACACTGCCTTAGATGAGGGCAATGCTGCCATGCCATGCCAAACTGAAGTTGGGAAAAATGCGGGGTGGGGAGTTTCATTTGAGAGCCCAGGATCTGTTTTTTTTTTGGGGGGGGGGGGAAATGACTTACTTACTTACTTACTTACCGGAGGGAAAGACCGCAGCACTTTTACCCCGTACTGAGCTGTTAAAGGATGAGGGGGGTACATGCTGGAGAAATAGGAGAGGCCGGTTGGTGGGTCAGTGGGAGTCCAGCACAGGATGTGGCTGAGCTCTGGAGCATCGGCATCGATGGTATGCCAAGTAACAAGATACTGAAAAGCAAGGAGGAGTGAGGGCAGGACACACACACACACACACACATATACACGAACCCCAAAAGCAATAGCACTTAAGACTTATATACCGCTTCACCAGGAGTGGGATTCAAATTTTTAACAACCGGTTCTGTGGGCGTGGCTTAGGGGGTAGGCGTGGCTTGGTGGTCATGGGACTGGGTGGACGTGGCTTGGTGGTCATGTGATTGGCTGGGCATGGCCCACTCAATATCACTCACATCAAGGCACGCCTCACCTCGCCTGGCCTCTCGTGACTGTGGGGATGCTGCAACAGTCGTTAAGTGTGAAAAATGGTCATAAGTCCTTTTTTTTTCAGGGCCATTGTAACTTTGAATGGTCACTCCACAAAAGCAAAGTACTAGCAAAGGAGGGGGGGAAAACTCCAGGGAAGTTCCAGAGACAGGAAGTCTAGCCCTGCCAAGAATGTAATAAGAGTTAACGGAGAGGCAGTTTCTGTAAGCAACACCAGAATGTTTCCTTCCTGTCTTCCTTACAGGATTAGCCCAGTAATTTCTTCTAACAACCGGTTCTCCAAACTGCTTAGAATGTTAACAACTGGTTCTAGCGAATAGGGGCGAACTGGTAGAATCCCACCCCTGCGCTTCACAGTGCTTTCCAGCCCTCTCTAAGGGAGAGGAGGCTGTGAGTTCAATTCTAGTTAAGAAGCAGATATTTCTCTCTCTGGGCACATTGAGAATATAACTGCTGAACAAAACTCCGCATTGGTGACAGGAAGGGCATCTGGCCAGTAAAACACTCAGCTCTACTCAGTTGTCCAGGCTCCATCCAGCAAGGGATTATGGGGTTGTTAAAATAAGATGATGATGAATGGATGGCTCTGCCCACTCTGATTAACTGAGGCCAAATCAAACCGAGCATTTTATCTCTGGAAACGAGACCTGAATCGATGTTCAGGCCACCTTTCTGATGAGAAAGCTGCATCATCTTCAAAGGTCTACCTTGATGGCTTCCGGCACGTCATTCACGGCTCCAGGGTCCAAGCGCACCAGACGGGTGACTTCCATCCCAATTGCTTCTGTGTTCTTAAACCTAAGGAACCAACAGGAGACAAACGGGTAGTCCTCTACTTACGACCGACTGAGAACTGTTCATTTAGCGGCCATTTTAAGTTACAACGACACTGAAAAATGACTGGGATGTTTCTGGATCAACTGTGGGCCGTACATCGAGGGCTACCTGAACCAAAGTTACTAATTTTGTAACGAAGGTCAAGGGGCTCACCTGGTGGGAAGCTGCACTGCAAGGTGTGGGGAGATGCTCCAGGCCAGGTTCACATTATCCTTCCACTGCTTCTCACTCAGGCTGATGTATTTGGATCGCCAGTTGGCAACGCTGTTCTCACCAGTCTGGTCCAATTCCAGTTCCGGAGATGAAAGCGGATTATACCAAGTGATGAGGCGCTCAATCTCCGTTGCCTTTGAAGAAAAGAAAAGAATTCTGGGCATATTAACTATTTGTACTGAAATGACTTTGATAAAACAAACAAATATTGGCCAGGATACATGGAAAGAAAGAAAGAAAGAAAGAAAGAAAGAAAGAAAGAAAGAAAGAAAGAAAGAAAGAAAGAAAGAAAGAAAGAAAGAAAGAAAGAAAGAAAGAAAGAAAGAAAGAAAGAAAGAAAGAAAGAAAGAAAGAAAGAAAGAAAGAAAGAAAAGGAGGGGGAGGGAAGGAGGAAGAGAGAGAGAGAAGGAGGAAGGGAAGAAGAAAAAGAAAGAAAGAAAGAAAGAAAGAAAGAAAGAAAGAAAGAGAAGGAAGGAAGTGGAAAGAAGGAAGAAAAAGAAAGAAAGAGAAGGAGGGAGGGGAAAGGAGGAAGGAAAAAAGAGAGAAATAAGGAGGGAGGGAGGGAAGGAAGGAAGGGAAGGAAGGAAGGAAGGAAGGGAGAGAAAGAAGGAGAAAGGAAGAAAAAGAAAGAAAGAGGGAGGAAAGGAAGGAAGGAAAGAAAGAAAGTAAGACGAAGGAAGGAAAGAAGGAAGGAAGAAGATTTGGGGCAGAAGAAATGTTTTGACTTATCAAAATTCAGTTTCTGGCAATGTGAGAGATGTGGCCAAATAATTTTCATGGTTTCAGAAATGGGGAAAAATATGTGAAGGGGGAAATAGGATGGGTCTTGGGCCAAAGAAATGATATAAGTTACATGAATTACATACATTGTCATCCCTTTCCTCTTGCATTGCAGGTGCTCCTCAGCTTACAACCACCATGGAGCCCGAAATTCATGCCACCGAGCAAAACATCTGTTAAGGGAGCTTTGCCCCATTTGAACGACTTTTTCTTCTTTTTCAGTGCCGCTGCGACTTTGAACGGTCGCTAAGTGAATGGTCATAAGTCGAGGACTACCTGTAGCCTGTAAAATCGAGGCTTCGCTAATCACGTGGAACCCGGTCTGTGTTCGATTTAGGGAGAAGAGACTTACCAGAAGTGAGAGCAGCAGCGTTCTCCTCTTCATGTAGTATTTGTGGAGCTGAGTGCCTCGATTCGTCTTCTTGGACATGCCTTAGAAAGACAAAGGGTTATCCAACATCTTTTTAAAAACCTCCAGTGTTGGAGCACCCACAACTTCTGGAGGCAGGTTGTTCCACTGATTAATTGTTCTAATTATCAGAAAATTTCTCCTTCGTTCTAAGTTGCTTCTCGCCTTGATTAATTTCCTCCCATTACTTCTAGTCCTACCTTCAGGTGCTCTCTCTCTATATTAAACAGGCACATATATATACTTTGTTCTTATTTACTATTATTTCCACTCTTTGAGGACTGTGTGTTGATCAGTAACATATAGACCAGAATATAGAATAACAGAGTTGACAGGGACCTTGGAGGTCTTCTAGTCCAACCCTCTGCCTAGGCAGGAAACCCTACACCACTTCAGACAAATGCTTATCCAATCTATTCTTTAAAACTTCCAGTGTTGGAGCATTTACAATTTCTGAAGGCAAGTTGTTCCACAGATTAATTGTTCTAATTGTCAGGAAATTTCTCCTTAGTTCTAAGTTGCTTCTCTCCTTGATTAGTTTCCATCCATTGCTTCTTGTCCTGCCCTCAGGTGCTTTGGAGAATAGCTTGACTCCCTCTTTTTTGGGGTAGCCCCTGAGGTATTGGAAGACTGCTATCATGGCACCCCCTAGTACTTCATCAGAGTAGACATAACCCAATTCTCACGACCGTTCTTTATATATTTTAGCTTCCAGTCCCCTAATCCTCTTTGTTGCTCTTTTCTGCACTCTTTCCAGAGTCTCAACATCTTTTTTATAACATGGTGACCAAAACTGGATGCCGTATTTCCAAGGGTGGCCTTCCCAAAGCACTATAAAGGGGTATTAACACTTCACGTGATCTTGATTCTATCCCTCTGTTGATGCAGCCCAGAACTGGGTTGGCTTTTTTGGCAGCTGCTGCACACGGCTGGCTCCTATTGAAATGATTGTGCACTAGGACTCCAAGATCTGTCTTGCCGTTACGACTATTCGGCAAGGTACCACCTGTACTGTACCTGTTCATTTGGTTTGTCTTGCCTAAATGATGGCTCTTAAGGGAAACTGCTGTGGCCTGTTTTCCATTGTGCTGGAAAGGCTCAAGGCTCCAGCTGGGGCCAGGCATTCACAGACAACAAATTTACCTGCCCCAGTTGTTGTGAGGATTAAACAGGAGGATTAAACAGGAGTTTTAGTGGTGCTTAAAATACCGCAAGACACACCTGATTTTTTGGAGATGGTTGACATGCCGCTGGATAAAGGGTAGGTGTTGATCCATCCCTGAGTGGCTTGCTGGCGGGAACCCACTGTGATGTCAAGATTGCTCCGGGTGTCTTGGTTATCTGAAGGTTTTTTGTTTTTTTTTTTAAAAAAGCATCCCATTGGCACCAAGCCAGACAATTGATTGCAATACAACTAGCAATAGCACTTATATACTGCTTCACGGTGCTTTACGGCCTTCTCTAAGCGGTTTACAAAGTCAGCTGTCAACTCATAAAATATTTCTATGATCTTTTTGGAGTTGCCAAGAGAAAGGGAGAGGGGGAAATTAGCATGGAAACCAAAAGTGCATTTCATCAATGCTTTCAGAGGTAGTCACTAGTTGACTGAAGTTTCTGCCGCACAAAATTCTAACTGGAGAGCAGGATTGATGACTCTGGGCTATGGATGTGTCCCACTGGAGAATAGGAATTAGGATATACCCAGGGGGTGGAGGGAAAAACCAGGGTCAAGGGTGACAATGAATGATCTGTCTCAGAGTCGGCTACATCCAGGCAGTGCTGGACAGTTTAACTCCCAATAAAATCCTTAAGTTTTGGAAGTTTGGCTCAAGACTCATGATTTAAATGGGGGGAACTGCTGGAATCCAGGCATCAGCCTCTTGCCCCCAACGATCTCGGTCCTCATTTTAATGACTTCAAAACTCAAAACAACAAGGGACAAACGAGTCCCAGAGGGGTTGGGCTTAAGACTATTTGTGGGAATGTAACGATTCTAGGCTGATGACTCACTTAACTCCCCTGGCTCTGCCTGCCCTTTTCCTACTCTGTGAAACACATACCTGGAGGCACAAGCTGGCTGGCGGTTAAATATTTCTTGTCGGAGAACATTGCAGTCCAAAACTTGATGAGGATGATGATGTCCTCGCGCAGCCGCTTCTCCCCTTGAGTTGGACACTTGGGGGCGGAGCTTCAATGAGAAGGCAAACAACATTAGGATAGGAGAGGCATTTGGGCAAGACAATGCACACCTTGCAGGTCATCGTGCCTCAGGTGTTCTATGAATCAGCTTTGGGGCTCCCCTGATCCTTCCTCATCTGATCCCTGGAGTAACCAGAAGATTTTATATTTTTGCAGTCAAGGGTGCTACTACTATTTGGGATGGCCTTTGATTGCTTCATGATCGTTTGTAGATTCTCTGCATTTTTGTTAGGTTGTAAAACATCAATCAATCAACCAACCAATGAGAATAGAGCTGGAAGGGACCGTGGAGGCCCCTAAACCATTTCAGGAAGGTCACTGAAACTTTTCTGTTGTTGCTGCTATTTTTTGCAATTTGCCAAACTTGTCTTGGTTGAATTGGATGGCTGTACAAATATTTTAAATGAAGGAATAAAATAGAACTTCCAGCTAGAGCTGCAAATCTTCTAAGCTTCAACTTGATGAACGTGCCACGATAATCTTATGTTTTCAGTCAGGATATGCATTATCTCAGTGGCTGAGATTATGTGCTGTGCTGAAACCAAATCAACCACATTTGTGTGAAAAGATCCTTTTAACAAACACAGGGGATTCTGCCTTGGAGGGATGTGACAGAGAAGCAAGTTGTAGTCTATGAGATTTTTTAAAAAACCCATTAGGGAGAGTTGGAAGACATGCTTAGCTGACTTTAGTTGATCAGCCAAGTCAGCCTCGGTTAGTATCTGGATGGGAGGCTAGTTTAGGAAGACTGTAGATTACGCTGGGATATTTAAAAAAAAAAAACGCCTCACATCACCATGCAAGAAATCAGTGGCAAATCACTTCTACATCTTGCCAAGAAAACTGCAAAGATGTTAAGCCAGTACCCAAGACTTGAGCTGAGCTTAACTTCAGTTTCTCTTCACTATCTTCCACCATGGAGAAGGAGAAGGAAGGAGGGAGAAGGGGGAGAAAAGGGGAAGGAGGAAGAAGAGGAGGAGAGAGAAGGGAAAGGAGGAGGAGGTGTAGAAGGAGCATGAGGAGAAGGAAGAGAAGAAGGAGAAAGAGAAGGAGGGGAGGGAGAAGGAAGAGGAGGAAGAGGAGAAGGAGAAAGAGGAGAAGGAGGAGAAGGGGAAAGAGAAGGAGAAGGAGGAGGAAGAGGAGGGTAATACCTGAAGTAATCAAAAGCCGTGGAATAGATTTTTTCTCTTAAGACATTGCGAATTGTTGCGTTTGGGATGACATCGGCATGCAGCAGAGACAGCCCCAGCGTTAAGAGCCTAAAAGAGTCCAAAATAATTCCATCAGGGTCTTTAGACAGGCCACTCAAAAGGGTTAAATAGGAAGAGATCTGTGCAATACAAAATGAAATGGCAGAATGACAAAAGCCATGATCCATTCCACCTTATTTCAATGAGCACAAGGGGGGAATATCAAGAGCCTCCTTTTCATCTGCTTGGAAAAACAGGGAAATCCCACGGTATTAATAAATATGGATGTTATAATTTTCTTCCAAAAAATAAATAAATGAAGAGGGGACAACTGCAAGGACCTGAGAAAACCAGATCTCTGCCAATCCGACAGGTAAGCTCAACACTAAACTCTCCTTGAGATTCTTCGTGCCTGCTCCCGGCCTCTGGAAAAATAAATAAATGAAGACATATCCAGGGCATCTCACTGACTTAAAACGGGGTCCGATGGCCGCCACGTGGCGATTCATGCTCCCCTTTGATCCGCCGATATTCAAAGACAGGGAACGCTGGAGTAAGCTGGCAAAAATCTCCACTTGATCTGAACTGCAGTACTTGGCGATTTCAAACCTCTGCACCAAGAACTGTAGATAGAGAAAACCAAAAGTTAGGACATCTGTCTGTCTGACAAGCCAATGTTGGCCACGAAGCTGATTCCCTGCAGGATGGTGATGGGCCAACTCACAAGGGAATGAGGGCAATCGATGGAGGTGAGATTCCTCAATAGCTATTAATCCAGTTTGGTTTAGTGGTTAAGGCACCAGGCAAGCAAGCAAGGGATGATGAGTTCTGGTCCTGCCTTAGGCACAAAAGCTGACTGGGTGACTTTGGGCCAATCACCAGGAGACAGTGAGTTCTAGTCCTGTCTTAAGCATGATAACTGACTGAGTGATTTCGGGCAACAGATCAGGAGACAGTGAGTTCTAGTCCTGTCTTAAGCATGAAAACTGACTGGGTTTTTGGGTGACAGATCAGGAGACAGTGAGTTCTAGTCCCACCTTAGGCATGAAAGCAGGCTAGGTGACTTTGGGCCAATCACCAGGAGATGGTGAGCTCTAGTCCCACCTTAAACATGAAAGCTGGCTGGGTGACTTTTGGCCAATCATAGAAGACTGTGAGTTCTAGTCCTCACTGAGGCCTGAAAGCCAGCTGGGTGACCTTGGGCCAATCACCAGGAGAAGGTGAGTTCTAGTTCCACCTTACTCATGAAAGCCTCCTGGGTAGCTTTGGGCCGATCCTTCTCTCCCACCCTAACCCACCTCTCACAGGATTGTTCGGGGGACAAAAAGGAGAAAGGAGCATTGTATAGGTTCGCCGCCTTGAGTTATTTGTAAAAATAATAAAAGGCAGCAAACAAAAGCAGAAGATAAATAAATATTGTCCCCTTTTGGTTTTAGGATGGCCCTAAAAGTGTCTCTCTTAGCTACATCTTCTAATCGACCTCTGCTGTAAAAAAAAAAGTAAAACTAAACTTGGGAGGAAGATACTTGCTTCTATCCAGATGTAATGTGGGGTGACCTCCGGTGGGCACGGTTTTGGTTGGCTTTCTTCGGAGGCAGCTAAAGGGTCGGCTTCTTTCTGCTCGGTGGAAAACAGCCCAAATTTGTGCTCCACAGTCATTTGCCAAGCTCCAGCCATCTCTCTCATGAACTAAGAGAAGCGAAACCATTACTATTTTTGGGTGCAGCAGACTTTAAAGTTTATTATAAATACACTTAAAGAGCCAGTTTGGTCTAGTGGTTAAAGTACCAGGGTAGAAACCAGGAGGTGGCAATTTCTAGTCCAACCTTAGGCATAAAAGCCACCTGGGTGACTTTGAGCCAATCACAAGGAGGCAGTGAGTTCTAGTCCAGCGGCATATAAGCTGGTTGGTGATTTTGAGCAAATCACTAGGAGACTGTGAGTTCTAGTTCTGCCTTAGGCATAAAAACCAGCTGCATAGCTTTGGGCTAATCACTAGGAAACTGTGAGTTCTAGTCCTGCCTTAGGCATGAAACCCAACTGGATGATTTTTGGGCCAATCACCAGAAGACAGTGAGTTCTAATTTCTCCTTAGACGTTAAAACTGATTGGTTGACTGTCTCCTTTTCTCAGCCAAACCCACCTTACAGCGTTGTTATTGTGGGGGGAATAGAAGGAAGACGAAGCACTAGGTATTTTTGTTTCCTTGAGTCATTTGTGAAAATAATGAAGGTGGAATACAAATAAATACACATAAATATGTATAAATGCAAACATAAATGCAGGATAAGGAGAGAAACAGTGCAAATATCATTCCATGATGTAAATGCAGCAAACCAAGCCTCACTAATTTGGGGGATGTTTGCTAAACATGTATGGCTTGTTCCAGAAACACCATTTCAGGGAAAACTGATTCTAAATTAACTTACCGGGACTTCTATGCCGTTCTTGGCAGCCAGCAGCCATTCCCAGCAAGCAAGGGCAGTCTGCATGACCAGTTCGTTGAACATACGCAGAGGGCCCCAGCAGAGGTGATGTAAGAGCTGGGAATCGGTGTCTGAAAAATTTACAGAGACATTTTCTTTTTAACAAGATGTATTTTCATCGTATCTGTAAATAACTCTCTGCAGCTCCTTGGGGGCAAAAAAAGTCCATGTAATTTAGCCATGGAAGTCTGTTGAGCAATCTTAGCTCATCACTGGGAGACGGTGAGTTCTAGTTCCACCTTAGTCCTGAAAGCTGGCTGGATGACTTCAGGCCAATCACCAGGAGACAATGAGTCCTAGTCCCGCCTTAGGCATGAAAGCCAGCTGGGTGACTTTGCGCCAATCACCCGGAGATGGTGAGTTCTAGTCCTGCCTTAACCATGAAAGCTAGCTGGATGACTTTGGGCCAATCACCAGGAGACAATGAGTTCTAGTCCTGCCTTAACCATGAAAGCTAGCTGGATGACTTCAGGCCAATCACCAGGAGACAATGAGTTCTAGTCCTGCCTTAACCATGAAAGCTAGCTGGATGACTTTGGGCCAATCACCAGGAGACAGTAAGTTCTAGTCCTGCCTTAGTCATGAAAACTAACCGGATTATTTTGGTCGTAAAATAGGGTACAACATGCTTTACAACTGCCTTATTTAGAAACAAAAATTCTGGTCCCCATTGTGATTAGAATGCCAAAGAATGGCCTGAGAGATGCAACAGGGCTCTGATTTCATCTTTAATCACCTCCCTCCTTCTCTCTCTCGTACACTCATATTTTTATAATTATACCTGTTTTATACTAGGTGGTCCTCAACTTACAACAGTTCCTTTAGTGACCATTTGAAGCTGCAACGGCACTGCAAAAAGTGACTTGTGACTTACAACCGTTGCAGCATCTCCATGGTCACATGATCAAAATTCAGGTACCTGGTAACTGACCCATATTTATGACGGACGCAGCGTCCCGGGGATGGTAGTGAAGTGATCCCCTTTTGCGACCTTCTGCCAAGCAAGGAGCTGCTGATCCAGCTCTGCAGAGGAATTATGGAGTCTGTCATCTGCACCTCTATAACTGTCTGGTTTGGTTCTGCAACCCAACAGGACAGACACAGACTCCAGAGAGGATAATTAGGACTGCAGACAAAACAATTGCTACCAACCTGTCTTCCATGGAGGACCTGCATACTGCATGAGTTAGAAAGAGGGCTGTGAAAATATCTACAGACCCCTCACATGCTGGACATAAAATTGTTTCAACTTCTACCCTCAGCACTACGCTATAGAGCCCTGCACACCAGAACAACTAAACACAAGGACAATTTTTCCCTGAAAGCCATCACCCTGCTAAACAAATAATTCCCTCAACACTGTCAAATTATTTACTAAGTCAGCACTACTATTGCTATTAATCTTCTAATCACTCCTTATCACCCATCTCTTCCCACTTGTGACTGTATGACTGTAACTTTGTCACTTGTATCCTTAAGATTTATATTGATTGTTTCCTAGTATGATTTGATTGCTTATTTGTACCCTATGGCTATCATTAAGAGGTGTAACTTACGATTCTTGACTCATGTATCTTTTCTTTTTTGTACACTGAGAGCATTTGCACCAAGACAAATTCCTTGTGTGTCTAATCACACTTGGCCAATAAAGAATGAATTCATTCATTCATTCAAAATCAACGTGGAAGCCAGATTCACTCAACTGCCTTACTTAGCAAGAGAAATTTTGGACTCCATTATAGTTGAAAGTCGAGGACCAGCTGTATAAACCCGTAAGATTTTTAATTTCTTTTTGTTCTTACCTCTGCTGCTGATCAACAAAGCGGTCATCTTAAACATCGCCTGGGTATAGTTCTCTGCTTGGCTGGCTTCCAGGGCGTTGCTGAGCTGCTTGATCATGAGTTTATTCAGGTCGGAGGCCCGACCGGTGGCGTTGCAGTATTGAATCATCCCGGCAACCTGTTTAGAAAAGTCAGGGAAGTCATTTATTTATTTACCAGCTGGATACCCATGCTTCACTACGAAATTGTGTGGTTGGGCTTAGTTTTTGGGGGAAAAAAAAAGGAGGAAAATTCAGCATCTGCCTACCAGCATCCATTGGTATTCATCTGGCTAGCATCCTGTCAGTGTGTGAGGGAGTTGAAGGTTGTTTGGAAACTGAAAGAATATTTGCTATATGAGCAAGAAGGAGACAGCAAGGCACCTGGGCGTGGCTTAGCTCAACTGTTCTGTACTAAAGCTGATTGCTGCTGTGAAACTGAAACTCCTCTGCATGTTCATAATAATATAGGAAATACGAATGCTCTGATGGTCATTTCGAAAAATCTTTTCTTAGTGAGCTTCTAGAAGCCAAGAAGAACATATGTGCCAAGTTTCAAGTTTGTAGGCTTTACAGTTATTGAGATTTTGTGATGATGCGTGAGTGGTATTTCCCTTTTATATTGAGAGATTTATTCAAATTCAACCTTCTATTATTCTAGTCATAGTTGGCCAGATGTTTTAGACTGGAGGTGGAATTTTTTCATCCCCTGCTGAATCCACAGGTGGTTGTAGACGGCGGATGGGGTGACAGGTATCATTGCAGGATGTAAGCTGTTCTAATTTAAGATACCTTTTGCAATTGACTGATGGGGATTTGGTCAATGCCAATGGGCGTTCAAGGGGGTGGCTGCAGATGTTTTGGGATTCTACCAAATTAAATTAAATTAGTGTGTGTGTGTGTGTGAGAGAGAGAGAGAGAGAGAGACAGAGAGAGGGAGAGATAAATAGATAGATGGATGGATGGATGATGGATGGATGTGGATAGTTGATAGATACAGTAGATACGTTATACAGTAGATACATTATATCATATATTAGATAATAGATAGATAGATGTAGGTAGTTGATAGATACAGTAGATACAATAGATTAGATGATAGATATAGTTGATAAATACAGTAAATACAGTTGATACAGTAGATCCTATAGATAGATAGACAGATAGACAGACAGACAGACAGACAGACAGACAGACAGACAGATAGATAATCTGTAGATCGTATCATAACTAATTGTAAACTCAAGGCATATTCCAGACCAGTATCTGACTTCTTTTAGATAAATGAAGCTGGCTTTAATGGTTAGATGGTCTAGACATTTAATCTGAATGTGTTTTTAATTTAGGTGAAGTGCTTATATATGTTCTTAATCCACGTATGTTATGCCACATACTAAATAAGTATCTCAAGACTATATACCCAATCCGAAAACCAGAAAGTGGAAAGCATTGCCCACACTTTCTCCAACAGAAGGAGATTTGTGCACCCATCGCTAATCGCCTTTAAAACATGCACCCACGTGCATACAAATTGAGAAGGGGGGGGGGATTTCTTCTTTTAAAAGGAAGGGGGGACTTGAGGGCTCTTCTACTCACTTCTCCAGCATAGCGATTGCGCAGGTTGAGGGAAGCCATGAAGTTGGAGTAATCTTTCTTCACGCAGGTGGGCCTTTCGGTTAACTGCGTGGCCTAGAGGCAATAGACATCGTCGTATTTTCAGTTTTGAGAATAGAGGGAGAACTTGGATGCTCAGGGGGAAGCCAGAAACGGACGGGACTTTGTGACTAAACTAAATACTGGTCACCCACACTCAATATCACGACTCCACCCTTTTGATGAAAGAGTATGGCAGAGTGGCTCAGAAAATGACTGAACATCTGGAGCTTCAGATTCTGCCTATTGGGTATTCTTCTGTAGTCTGTTTTTCGAGCTTGGTGGTTTTCTTGTAGCCGTTTCATAACCAAATTAGGTCACATCATCAGGGCGATTGGGGATGACATTCTCCCACCAAGGGGAAATTTGGATATTTTTTTTTCCCCTACCAAAACTCTCGGCTTCCTCCTATCAAGGAGAGAAGCACAAACCCACCAACACTGGCAGGGCAAGCCACTATATAGAAACAGGAAGCAAATCCAACTTACTCTTGCATTCATAATGTGATCTAGTTGGGTCATGAAATGTCTGCAAGAAAACAACCGAGATCAGAGAGCACCAAGGACCCCACAGTTTTCCTCCCTTCTAATACTGATGACATTCCTCAATTGGGTCATGAAACGTCTGTAAGAAAACAGAAAGCTCAGAGGCCACCAAGGACTCCATAGACTGTGTACTTATAAACAGGGGGGCTTTCATTTTTGTGAGGCTGAACACAATCCACTCCCACAGAAGTGGGAGTTGAAAAACAGTTTTCTGATCAAAGCTTCCTGAGACCAAAATTAAGCACACACGCTTCATCCAAACAAACTGTTTTATTTCAATGCTGGGAATTATGTTCATTTCCAGCCGGTAATAGTCCCAAACAGTCCCTCGAGATAAGCACCCACCTTTATCTCCTTCAAACCGCTGCGAACTAAAGTGCCAAATGAACTATAAAAAACGAACTAAAGTACAAAATCCACACAGAGCTTCAAGGTTTAATCCGAACAGAGAAAACAACTTTGCTTCCTGCAAAGGTTTTCCTACCTTTGCACTTCCTTTATACCTTATGAGAGGGGCAATCACCTCCAAGCCTTAATTCCGAGTTGCCCCTTTTGACTCAGCTGCTCTTGCTGTCTAGCAGCTCTGTGCGTATGCACACTGGGAACAGGCTGCCTTGGTTCCTCTTCCTTGATGCTTCCAGACTCCGAAGGCTCCGGAGTCAGCACCCCAATCCCAGATGGTCCTGGCCCATCTATGCATTGGACACAGGACCCTCGTCCGAGTCCTCTCCAGATCCCGGACTGGTTCCCATTCTTCCCCACTGTCTGATTCTGCTGCCATCTGCACAGGCTGCTGGCAAACCACAACAAACAGGACGTTTGCCACAGTGAAGAGAACTTACCCCCAGGGTTGTATTTTGCCTGTTGTAGCCTGCAAAGTGGAGAATGCTCTCAGTTGCCATAGCCAACCCAGTGTGCTGTGACAGGCCTGACACCCAGTTCTGGTGCTTGTTCAAATATTCCTGGAAAAAGGGGAAGCCAAAAGCATTAGCAGTTCAGAAAAATTCTGTGTGTGTGTGTGTGTGTGTGTGTGTCTTGTTGTCGTTGCTTTGCTCTGCACATTTCCCCTGGCCGGATTCCCCGATTTCCAAGACACAGTGCAGTCCGAGAGGCAATAAAGATGTGGAAGATTTACCTGCAGGTGAGATTTGGTGACGGAAGGGGCCCATTTCATGGCTTCCTGGAGGATCATGCCACACCGGGCGGCAAAATCTTTCACAATGCTCTAAAGAGAGAGAAATAGAATAAAGTAATGTCTTGCAAGTGCTTGACTGCAGAAGTATAATAAAGCTAATATTCCACTGGACACATGTGCCTTGGTTTTTGAGAGTCACTTTTTTTTTTAATTTGTTTTATTTTGTCAAGCGATTATAAGGTAACAGGTATAAGTATAAACATAGTTATGAATACATGAAATGGATACATATAAGAAAAATAAAAAGAAACAATAGGACAGGGATGGTAGGCACATTGGTGCGCTTATGCACGCTCCCTACAGGCCTCTTAGGAAAGGGGTGAGGTCAACAGTAGGCAGTCTAAGGTTAAAGTTTTTGGGGTTTGGGGAAAAAACCACAGAGTCAGGTAGAGTATTCCAGACATGAACCACTCTGTTGCTGAAGTCGTATTTCCTGCAATCAAGTTTGGTGCAGTTTACCTTGAGTTTGTATCTATTGTGTGCTCTTGTATTGCTATGGTTGAAGCTGAAGTATTCATTGACAGGTAGGGCATTGCAATGTATAATTGGCGACTAATGGAACAAATCTACCCAGATTTGCAATGTTTTTAGAAGTGGTTTATTCGTAGAGTTTTTGAGAGAGAGGGACAGGCCCAAAGTCACCCAGACTGACTCTGCCCACTGCCAGGAGTTTGAACCTGACCGGCTCAAGGTTGACTCAGTCTTCCATCCTTCTGAGGTCAGTAAAATGAAGACCCAGATTGTTGGGGGCAAGAGGCTGACTCTGTAAACTGCTGAGAGAGGGCTGTAAAGCACTGTGAAGTGGTATATAAGTCCAAGTGCTATTGCTATTCTAGCCTGGTATCTTTAAGCAGCATATCACTAGGTTGCAAAAAAATCCAGATGTTGTTTATATCATAGCAATATTGGGTTGGTTTTTCTGCCGTCTAGTGGCCATCCAGAGTTCAGATATTATATGTGTAGTAGAGAACTGGATTTCCAAAGTTGATGTCTGTCCATAGACACAGAAAATTATAAGGAAGACCATTTTTTTCTCAACACCCTATAAAAGAAAAGCCACAGCTTGGCGTAGTTTGTTAACCTAAGGAATTCTCTTTATTTTAATGAAGCAAACCATGGCGTAAGACAATGGGCCAACCCAGTCAAAGACGTACAAAATTTGTATTATTTTTACCTCTCTCGCTTCATAGGTATCAGGGACAGTAATTCTATATGGGGCATCTGGAATGTCATAATACGGTTGGTCCTTATGGATATCCTAAAACAGAAAAGAAACCGATAGTGCAACATTATTCCAAAGTGATTCCTAAGGAGAAAACAAATTTCCTAATTCAGGAATAGGGATGCCCACACAAATCAGGTTCCCTTTTTTTTAAAAAAAAAAATACATTTGTCTTTAACATATATGTGTTTAGTACACAGTGTATTGTCTAGGTCATTTTACATAAACATAATAATAGTAAGAATAATATTTTTATTTGTATATAATAGTATTCTCTCAACTTCTAATATCTACCTTTATTATCTAACCATTGATAAAACAAATTCCAAGTAAAAAAAAAGATATTCCGTGTCTTCTTTGCCCTTTATCTTTAATGTTAATCTATTCATTTCCGCCCAAGTTAATATTTTTAAAATTATATTTCCACCTGCAGGAGCACCCTCATTTTTCCAGTGTTGTGCAAATACAATTCTCGCTGCTGTCAAAACATGTTGTACTAGCTCGATACCCGTGCTTCACTACGAAACTACGTGATTGGGCTTAAATTTTGGGGAGGAAAATAAGGGGAACAAATTTGCTTCTGCCTACCAGCATCCATCGGTATTCATCTGGCTAGCATCCTGTCAGTGTGTGTGAGTTGAGGGCTGTTTGGAAACTGAAACAGTATTTGCTGTTGTGGCAAGGAGACAGTAAGGAGCCTGGGCGTGGCTTAGCTCAACTGTTCTGTACTAAAGCTGGTTGCTGCTGTAAAACTGAAACTGAAGCTGCAACTTCTCTCCTCTGCTTATGTTTTGCATTTGGAAGAGATTTCTTTTCAGGCGTGGAGGGGGAGTAGAACTCCTTAGCATCAGAGCGTGTTAATAATAATAATATAGGAAATTCTAATGCTCTGATGGTCATTTCGAAAAATCCTTTCTTAGTGAGCCCCTGGAAGCCAAGAGGAACATACGTGCCAAATTTCAAGTCTGTAGGCTTTACGGTTCTGGAGATTTTGTGATGATGCATGAGTGGTATTTCCCTTTTCTATAGATAGATTAAATTAAATATATGTTCCCTTTGGTCAAATTTCAGGTTTCTTGTTAGGTGAAGTGATCATGCCATCATTCCAAAAGAATTCTTAAGCTGTTTAATTCATAATATGAGAGTTGCAGACCGACAGTTCACTCATAAATTAAAAAAGAAAAAAGAAAGTCTTTTTTTTTTTTTTAAAAAAAAAGCAAAGCCAGCTGTGGTTTTATTCTGCTTGCAATTTCTGGAGAAGCACTTACTGCGCTGAGAGAGAGGGAGAGGGTCTGGAGAATATCTAGCATAGTTTTCAGCACCGTTCCACTCCAAAGTAAGTGAGGGAACCTTGAAAAAGGCAAACCAAAAGTTATGAGTCTGTACAAAAACATCCGTACCTGGGAGACACCAGGACCCAGCCACTCGTTAGTAGCTGACCGATTAATTTAAACCTTAGTCCAACATTAAAGGAATCAAGGAATTTCTTGATGGTGAACTAAAGAAGGATTGGATACTTAATTTGTTGAATCTGTCTGCCTGTCTCTCTACCTATCATCCATCCATCCATCCACCAAACTACCTATCATCCAACTATCCATCCACCAACCTATCATCCATCTAACCTATCATCCATTCATCCACCAACCTATCATCCATCCATCCATCCATCCATCTACCTACCTATCATCCATCCATCCATCATCTTCCTATCATCCATCCATCATCTCCCTATCATCCATCCATCATCCATCCATCCATCATCTACCTATCATCCATCCATCCAATCCATCCACCAACCTATGATCCATCCATCCAACTACCTATCATCCATCCATCCACCAACCTATCCATCCATCCACCTACTTACCTACCTACCTACCTACCTATCTATCACGTGTAATCTACATGCTACATGTTATCTACATGCTACCTGTAGAATTCTGGGAGTTGAAGTCCACACATCTTGAAGTTGCTAAGGCTGAGAAACACCAATACAGAATTACAGAATAACAAAGTTGGAAGGGACCTTGGAGGTCTTCTATACCAACCCCCTGCTCAAGCAGGAGATCCTATACCATTTCAAGATAAATGGCTGTCCAAAAACCTCCGGTGTTGGAGCACCCACAATTTCTAAAGGCAAGCTGTTCCAGAACTAGAAGACATGAAATCCACTCTGCCATCAAGCCATCGCAATGTACTTACTTGTCTACGAGACCCGATAAGTATTTGTCTGCAACTCGTCTTATTCGCTTATGAATGTGGTTAAAATTGACCAGCAAGAACTTAGCGTGTCTTTCCAGCTCTTCTTCATTTTCTTTCGTTTTAGGCTAAACATCAAAAGAAGAAAGTCCCTTGTTAGGGTTTGGGGATATATATATATCAACGATGTTATGCGGTGCGAGGGATTCGAACTGCTGAACTGCCAACCTT
Source organism: Hydrophis major (assembly GCA_033807585.1). NCBI lineage: Eukaryota > Metazoa > Chordata > Lepidosauria > Squamata > Elapidae > Hydrophis > Hydrophis major. The sequence continues at coordinate 7,529,275 of CM066339.1, read as the reverse complement.
TCTGATCAATAAGCTCAGTGTCTTAGCCACTGAGCCACCACATCCCTTATAATCACATGTTAAACAATGTTAAAAGCCCACCATCTTGTGGGATTGCATTAGTAGCTGCCCAGGGTGTCATGCAGCCTGCAGGATGGATATTCCTGATATGTTGACCTATTGTAAGCCAAAATCTCCTAAACTCAAATTTTAATCCCTCAATCACCGCTTATTTTATTTATGATTTCGTAAATTTATTTGCTGTCCATTTCAATCACAAAGTGACAGTTGCCTCCTACTGGATCGCTTCCTTACTCACTGGTATGAATTATTCTTGAAATGGACGCTCGAAGCACTTCTGCTCATTTTTGTCTGTGAGGAGGTCTCTTATCCTGCTAAAATGGTACAACTTTTCCTCCACAGATGAAGAAAACAGAAAAACTAGTGGTGTGTGTGTGTGTGAAGGGAACACAGTACTCTGAACAAGCCACACAGACTAGTTCATATTCACGACAGACCTTAAAACATGACTGACACATTATGTCAAAACTAAAGAAAGTGCGTTGTAGCAGAAATCATCTGATTTCTGTGCCGTGGTGGCGCAGTATCGAATGCAGCTAACTCTGCAGCTAAATGCAAGCTAACTCTGCCAGCTGCCAGGAGTTTGATCCTGAGCGGCTGATGGTTGACTCAGCCTTGCAATCTTCCGAGGTGGATAAAATGAGGATCCAGATTGTTGGGGGCAAAAAGCTGACTCTGTAATCCGCTTAGAGAAGGCTGGAAAACACAGCTAAGTGGCATATAAGTCCAAGGGCTATTTCCAGTGCTATCTGTTTATTTAAAAAGCTGCCATATAGCAGCTCCGTCAATATGTCTAACCAAAGATAGAGAAATTTATTTGGAATAGCAGAGGTCTGTGAAATCCAGTAGTAAGAGATGTTGGCAAATACCACCCAATGGTTCCTGTGAGCAAAATGACAACAGCAGTGTACATTCTCGTTTGACAAACTTACTTTGTCTGCCATCATGCTAAGGAAAGCTTCGAACACCTTATCTGCAACGGCTACCACGCATTGCATCATACCTGAAAGAGAGGAAGCAGCGGTGAGCTTGAGGAAAATAAAAAAATCAAAGGACTGAGGTAGCTGAAAATTGTGCCCAGCAGGTAGCGTCTCTCGTAAGTTGTAAAAACAAGAACCCACTTATGTATTTGCTTACTTACTTGCATCCAAACAATTATGCAAAAAAATCACATCACAAGATGACTCGGAATCATGTATTTATTCTGCAAGAGATTCACACCTGATTTAAGGATTGCAGAATCGGAGTAGCCTTACCTGATTTGTCTTTCTGGATAGCTTTATCCTCAAAGTAATAAAACATCACTTGGAAACGATCTGGGTCTGTTGAACGTAGAACCCTAGTAGACCAGGAATTGGGAGTTAATTTCATCAAGATATACTTGAAAAAGAATTTTTATAAATCGGTCTGTCTATGATCTGTCTATCTGTCCGTCCATCCATCCATCCATCCATCGTATCTATCAACTATCTACATCTACCTCCCTCCCTCCCTCCATCTTTCTACATACACACATCCATAGATATATCAGTCTAAATGCTATTGCCATCTCCCTCTCCCTCGAATCTATCATCTCTCTTAACAATCGTATTACTAACTTAACAACAGCCATGATTCACTGAACAACCGAGGCAAGAAAGGTTGTAAAATGAGGTAAAACTCACTTAACTGTCCTGCTTAGCAATGGAAATTTTGGGCTCAACTCTGGTCGTAAGTCAAAGACCACCTGTACCATGGCTGAAATGGGAGAGCCATTTTAACTCAAAAGGAACACTGCGACTTTTGGGAGGTTGAAACCAGCCTGCTCTTCCTTGACATAGAGTTGCACGAGCATAAATATTTCTTCCCCTCTTGCCCCAGGTGAGTGATGCAAGGTGCACCGAGCCTCTCCGCCACCCCTGAGGCGGCATGTCAAAGCAATACCTCATGCATTCTAGGCGATAGACGGAAAGCAGGTAGGTAGACATGGCGAAATCCAGCTTGTTGATCAGGGCTGACACTTCAGGAGGTGGATCCAGAAGATTTATGATGGTGCTCCTCAATTCATTCAGTTCAGCCTAAAGGAAATAAAAAATAGGAATAACTAAGTAAATAAACAAACAACTCGTTGAGGTAGCTGCTTCTGGGAAGAGGTCATCTATTAGCCCCTTAAAGCTGTCCATGTCTTTGACAAGTGCAAGACTCTCTCCATCTACCCACAAGTGAGCTGTCCAGAGCTACCACGGGGTTAAGATCCATTTTACAAATGAATACATAAAAAGAAATAAGTAAACTCCATGGTGCCCAATAAGGCTTGCTGAGAAGCGGGGGTTGAATCAGTGCAGCGGGAAGGCAACGCTTCTCTCTTTCAAACAACGAGGGCTTGACGAGAGGAACATCAAAGCATTGGGCGACCCAAGGACGGTACTCAAATATTTGAAAAGCAGATCCCAGGGAGAAGACAAACAACTACACCAGAAGGCTTAGAAGTGGCGAGGAGCAAGAATGCTGATGCTGGGTAATCCAACTCAATGAAGGTCGGGATAAAGGCTGTTAATCAAAATGAAGAATCTCCCTGGAATGCTTAGCTTGGAGTGCTAATTGTAATTATTTTCTTTCTTTCTTTTCTTTCTTTTCTTTCTTTTCTTTCTTTTCTTTCTTTTCTCTCTTTCTCTTTCTTTTCTCTTTCTTTACTTTGTCTGTCTGTCTGTCTGTCTATCTATCTCTATCTGTCTCTGCCTGCCAATTATCTATATCTCTCTTTCTCTTTGTCTGTCTGTCTGTCTATCTATCTAATCTCTCTCTTTCTCTCTCTGTGCCTACCTATTATCTATATCTTTCTTTTTTTTTCTGTCTGTCTATTATCTATATGTATCATCTATATCTACCTATCTCTCTGTCTCTGCCTGCCTATTAACTATATTTCTCTTTCTTTTTCCTTTGCATCTATCTATCTATCTATCTATCTATCTATCTATCTATCTATCTATCTATCTATCTATCATCTATATCTACTTATCTATTTCTCTGTCTCTACCTCCCTGCCTATTATCTATTTTTCTCTCTTTCTCTCTCTTACCTTCTGTCTCTGACTGTCTGTCTATCTGTCTATCTATCTGAGTTGCCCACAATAGTTATGTTTTTATCCGCGTTTGTTTGCGTGTGAAGAACTGGGTGAAGAAAGGGAGAAAGGAAGAGAAGGGACTCACAGAAGTGACGGTGTCGTTTTTCATGGCAGAGTTATACTGAAGGACAGAACGAAGGGGCTCTTTGGTCGGGAAAGTCAGGAGAGGGGACTTGGTGGCGATCTCGCAAACCCCCTCGTACCATTCTTCAGGCCAAAGACCTGGATCGACATTGGGAGAAAAGAATTAAAAGCAAAAGAAGGGTAAAAATTATTTCTGGACCCTCCAGGTCATACGGAGCCTTTTTTGATCAACACTCTGCATTCCACCAGAATCTAATAAAGCGAGCGTTAAACTGCTAGGAACAAGCTCCCATCAAACTGTGATGTCTTAGCTAGGCTTCTTTCGAAACCACGGTTTAAGCAAACAACTGATTCCCATTTTTTTTTTTTTTTAAAGGCAACCAGCTCTCAAATGATTTGTAGCACATTTCTTGATCTGGAGCACAAATCCAACGTTATTTCAGATCCAACAAGAAAAATGCTCCTTTTTTGGGTGTGTGTGTGTGTGTGTGTGTGTGTTCCTTCGAACTTTGGTCTTGCTTTCTAGCATTAATGATTATATTGCAATCCTAGCTCGATACCTGCGCTTCACTATGAAACTATGTGGTGGGGCTTAATTTTGGGGGAGGAAAATAAGGGGGGGGGAAATTCTGCCTCTGCCTATCAACATCATCGGTGTGTGTTGAGGGCTGTTTAGAAACTGAAACAGCATTTGCTGTGTGAGCAAGAAGGAGACAGCAAGGAACCTGGACCTGTTCTGCACTAAAACCGCTTGGGGCTGTGAAACTAAAACTGAACCTCCTCTCCTCTGCTTGTGTTTTGCATTTGGAACGGATTTCTTTTCAGGTGGGGAAGGGGGAGTAGAACTCCTTAGCATCAGAGTGTGTTGATAATAATAATAATATAGGAAATATTAATGCTCTGATGGTCATTTCTCAAAATCCTTTCTTAGTGAGCCCCTAAGGAGCCAAGAGGAACATACGTGCCAATTTTCAAGTTTGTAGGCTTTACGGTTTTGGAGATTTTGTGATGATACATGAGTGGTATTTCGCTTTTATATATATTTATATAGATTTACAATTACAATAATATACAATTACAATCAAGCCAATAGGTTGGCTGAGTTATCCCTGTGAAATTCTTCAAAATGGATGAAGCTCTTTTAAATATGATACAGGGAAGTTAGTCCATTGATTTTCTTCTACTCCCAATCAAGTTGTTTCTCTCTTCGTGCAGGTTCAGAGGAACACCTGAGATTTACCTGAACCCTCCACGGCAAATCCCATCAGCACCGAATACAGCCAGAAGTCGCGGAAGAGTTTCTGCAACCGTGGTTTGGCTTCCTTGATTGGTGGCAAGCGTCTGGTGAGCTGGCAATGAAAACAACATGTTTTAAATGTTTGTTTACAGGAGGGGAACAAGCCAAACTTCGCTAGCTACCAATACAAACATTGATTTTTTTTCCATCCTACCCATCTTGGATTCTACAGCTTAAGAGAGTAAAATCACCTCCAAATTCAGTTATGTCATCCTAACAATTACTGTGGTCCAGCTAAACATCTAATCTTTAACAGATGAACTTATACGTCATCTAGTCCAACTGCCTGCCCAAGCAGGAGACCCTACACCATTTCTGACAGATGGCAGTCCAGTCTCTTCTTGAAAGCTATCAGAAAATTTATCCTTATTTCCAGGTTGAATCTCTCCTTGTTCAGTTTCCATCCATTCTTCCTTGTCTGGCCTTCGGGTGCTTTGGAATATAGCTTGACCCCTCCTTCCTCCTCCTCTCTGGGGCAGCCCCTCAAATACTGGAAGACTGCTCTCCTGTCTCCCCTGGTCTTTCTCTTCCCTAGACTAGCCAGGCCTAGTTCCTGCAACTGTCTATTGCATGTTTTAGTCTCCAGATCTTTGATTATCTTAGATAGATTCAGATTAACAGAGTTGGAAGGGACCTTGTAGGTCATCTAGTCCAAGCAGGAGACCCTACACCATTTCTGACAGATGGCAGTCCAGTTTCTTCTTGAAAGCTTCCAGTGGTGAAGCTCCTACAACTTCTGAAGGCAACTTCTGTTCCATCGATTGATTGCTCTCACTTGATCTTGATATATTTCATGACAAATGATATAAACTCTTGTCTTAGGCTCAACTGTTTAAAAAGAATTGCCAAGCCCATGCAGAATTATCACATCCTTCCCACAGTACCAAAACATATCCATTTATTAAAGGTTTAATTGCTGGAAGCAGAATTGAGTCCCAGCCGTTTACAATCCACAGAATCAAAAACAATAGAATGCAACCCTGTTATAAAATATCAATACCTAAAAAAACTCCAACAAGATACCACTCAATCACTAATCAGTGACATCAACTGTAATATATGTTTTCAATATATGATATGGAAGATAAAAATCTTTCTTTGCTCCTATTTGTAAAAGAATGGTTTTTTTTTTAAAAAAAATAAAGAATATAACCAGAAACAGAGTAGGAAATAAATTAGCAGAAAAAGCAACCCATCAGGGATTTTAGCTGACATGGTGAGTGATTGATTTACAACGTGTTTACTTTAGCAAGCACCCAGCGGCACCAAAGTTCAGACTGCAACATTTTCATCTGTCTTTCTTGCAAAAGACTTCGTGAGCCTTCCCTTCGTCAGTAGAACAGGTAAGGAACATTAATCATCTTTGGGGTTTTTTTGGGGGGAGGGGGGTAGATTAAAAATAAATAATAAGCTTGAGCATCTTTTAGGGTAAAACTGAGACAGACTGCATCTAGTCCAACCCCACGCCCAAGCGGGAGACTCTACACCATTTCTGACAAATGGCAGTCCAATCTCTCCTTGAAAGCCTCCAGGGATGACGCTCCCACAACTTCCGAGGGCAACATCTGTTCCATTGGTTGATTGTTCTCACTGTGAGAAAGTTTCTCCTTATTTCTAGGTTAAATCTCTCCTTGTTCAGTTTCCATCCATTATTCCTTTTCTGGCCTTTGGGTGCTTTGGAAAATAGCTTGACCCCTTCCTCAAATATTGGAAGATGCTCTCCTGCCTCCCTTGGTCCTTCTCTTCACTAGACTAGCCAGGCCCAGTTCCTGCAACTGTTCATCGTAAGTTTTAGCCTCCAGTCCCCTAATCCTCCTGGTTGCTCTTCTCTGCACTCTTTCTAGAGTCTCAACATCTTTTTTATAGTGTGGTGACCAAAACTGGATGCAGTACTCTAGGTGTGGCCTCACTAAGGTTTTGTAGAGTGGTATTAGTACCTCCCTTGATCTTGATTGTATCCTGCTGTTAATGCAATTTAGGATTGCGTGGGCTATTTTGGCTGCCGCCACACACTTTGCAATTAGTTGATTCAAACATCTCAACCGTATCTAGTTGACTTCCCTCTTTGGGAACCCAAATTGTATATTTCATCTACGAAGAGAATCTGGTTCAGCAGACCATGTAAAACCTGTGCACATCCTCTTGTCTAGACCTTGTTCGAAGGACCCTGTTTCCAGCCGAAATATGATGAAGATCTTCTGGCATTCAGCGGTCTTCTTCTCCCTCACCATCTCCTTGGTCTGGTGTGACATCAAGGACCTTCACGGGCACTTCGATCTACTGAGTGAGGAGGCCCTATCCTTCCACCCTCGTGGCCTTCTCAGCAACAAATCCCTTCAGGGGACAAACCTGTCCCCCGAATACCACCAAGAAAACACCGTGACCAATGACTTGAGCATGGAAGAGGAGGAAAGCTACGAATACTTGGACTTCGACAAGCTCTTACGCGAAGACGACTATATCGATATCATTGATAGCATCCCGGAAGTGACGTCTTACGTCGACCAAGGAAACGTGCTGGCCCTCTTTCGTGGGAAGACCAGAATCCAACGTCTCAACATACTGAATGCCTATTTTGGCTTCAACCTTTACCGAAGCCTTCGGGACCACGTCAACTCTTCCGACAACATCTTCTTGGCTCCAGTGGGCATTTCCACCGCCATGGCCATGGTTTCGTTGGGACTCAGAGGCCGAACGCAGAAGGAAGTCTTGGACGTTCTAGGTTTCGAAGACTTTGTGAACGCCAGTTCCACCTACGACTACATGACCGTTCACAACCTCTTCCACAAACTCACGCACCGGCTTTTCCGGCGCAATTTCGGCTACACCCTCAGGTCAGTCAACGACCTCTATGTCCAAAGGCAGTTCTCCCTCCTGAATGAGTTCAAGGACAATATGAAGAAGTATTATTTTGCCGAGGCCCAGGTGGCTGACTTCTCTGACCCAACCTTTGTCAGTCGCGCTAATGAGCGAATCGTAAAGCTCACCAAGGGCTTAATTAAAGACGCGCTTGTTAACGTACACCCAGACACGCTCGTGATGATCCTCAACTGCTTGTACTTCAAAGGTAAGGTGAGAAATATCAGTAAAAACTGGGTTTTGTTTTTTTCTCTCTCATACACACAGAACACAGAATAGGTTTTCTAGTCTCCAACTGGTGGTCTGCGAGAAAATTTTGATGGTCCCCAGAAAAATTATTTGCATTCTTTTATACTGCACTCAATCAGGGGTCCTCAAACTATGGCTCCTGGGCCCTATACATGCAATGAACGTTTGTGTTGCTGCAGAGAGTCTTCCCCTTTGCGGTCTTTTTGTGTGGGTCGGGGGGGCAGAAATTCCAACTTAGGGTCTGCTTCAGCCTCCTGGTGAGGGGCTTTGGGCGAGGGCTGGAGGGAAGGGCTGCTGGTGGCGAAGAGCCCGAGGGTCTCGTTCCAGTGGGACTGCAACATGACCTGGAACTGGCTGACTGTCTCAGCTCACCGAGGAGCTTCCAGGTGCCGGCACCTGGCCGTGCACTCCTGCAGGTCTTCCCTCTGCTTGGAAAGCCTCTGCTCCTAGTCCTCAGTGAGGTGCTTCTGCTGAGCCTCCTTCTTAGGCAGATCCAATTTGAACAAAGCCAGCTGTTTCTTGTGGGGGGCTGCATCGATCCAACCGCTGCTTCCTGTTGGGGCCCTAAGGAGCCTGGGCAGGGAGGCAAGGAGTGGCTGGGAGGGGAGGGGCAATGAGAGGCCGGCAAGATGCCCCTCGATGTGAGTGACATCGAGCTGGCCACGCCCACCCAGTCACACGATCACCTAGCCACACCCAGCCAGCCGGTCATTAGGCACATCGTATTAGTGGTCCGCGGGATTTAAAATTATGAATTTAGGGGTCCCTGAGGTCAGATAGGCGGGAGACCCCTGTTCTAATACAACCGTTGCAGCTTTCCTGTGGTCACATGATCAAAATTAAGAGGCTTGGCAACTGGCATGTACTTATGACAGTTACAGTGTCCCAAGGTCACGTGGTCCTCTTTTGCGATGAGCAAAGTCCATGGGGAAGCCAGATTCGCTTTACAACCTAACAACCGCAGTGATTCACTTCACAACTGTGGCCAGAAAAGTCACAAAATGGGGTAAAATTCACATAACAAGGGTCTGGCTTGACTGACATCAATTTGAGGCTCATTGGGTAGCCATTCAATCGCGGGCTCCTTGTTAGAAGTTAAGGAGGGATACAGCTAAAGGCGGTCAGGAAAACCGTATGCAGAAATGAGCAGATTAACATTAGCAATCAGAGAGCAAGAAAAAAAAAGAGCATTATAAAAGATGGGATTTATTCTATCAATGGCTAAATAATAGAAATCGAAGTATATTATAGTAGTAATGATAGGCTATAACTGATCATCTTTACATAAAATATAATACGAATAAAAATTAGAAAGAATTAAGATGTGCTCCAAAGGATAATATGGAATTGAAATTAAAGTCCAGTGATTGTATAGCAAATAATATGATATGGAAAGTTAATTAATGCAACATGAATATAGATTTAAGAGGAAAAGACTATAGATATTGCACACAAGACGTATGTGTAATTGAAAGGTGGTTTTATTTGTTGTTTTATGTATTATGCTTTTTGTTTATGTTGGTTGTTAAAAATAAAAAAAAAACCTTTTATATAAAAAAAGGAAAACTGCGGGAAAAGAATGACGAACTCAAAGTGTTTTCATTGGTTGTTGCCAGGGACCTGGGAAAATAAGTTCCCAGTGGAGGCGACCTACAAGCAGAGTTTCCGGCTGAACGAGAAGGAGACGGTGAAGGTCCCTATGATGAAAGTCAAAGCCAACTTCTTGGCCACCGAAGACAATGAGCTGGACTGCAGGGTGCTGCAACTGCCCTACGTGGGGAATATCAGCATGCTGATTGTGCTGCCCTATAAGCTGTCTGGCCTGAAGACCCTGGAAAACCAACTTAGCCCCCAGGTGGTGGAGAGATGGCAGAAGGACATGACCAACAGGTACCCTGTGGCCCCCGGAGATCCTGCGTGGCCTAAGTATCTCACGCTCTCTGATTCAGATGTAAAACAATGGTTATGGGCTGGGGGTTTAAGGCGCCTGGGGAGAAAGCAAGAGACTGGGAGTTCCAGTTCCGCCTGGGGCATGAAAGCTAGCTAGGTGACTTTGGGTCAATCATTAGGAGACGGTGAGTTCCAGTCTTGCCTCAGGCCAGCTGGAAGCCAACTGGGTGACTTTTGGGCCCATCAGCAGGAGACTGAAAGTTCTAGTTCCACCTTAGGCATGAAAGTCAATTGTGTGACTTTGGGCCAATCCCCAGGAGACTGGGAGTTCTAGTCCTGCCTTATGGATGAAAGCCAGCTGGATGACTTTGGGTCAATCACTAGGAGATGGTGAGTTCTAGTTTTGCCTAAGGCGTGAAAACCAGCTGGGTGACTTTTTTGCCAATCAGCAGGAGACAGTGAATTCTAGCCTCACCTTAGGCAAGAAAGTCAATTGAGTGACTTTGGGGCAATCACCAGGAGACTGGGAGTTCTGGTTCCACTTAGGCAGGAAAGCCAGTGAGGGGACTTTGGGGCCAATCAGCAGGAGACTGGTGCCAAACAAATAATCCATAACTGGATTATGAAAATGACATGAATCAGTTCATGTTTAACTTCTAATTCTCTCACTAGAACCCGAGAAGTCATGGTGCCCAGATTTAAGCTGGAGAAGAGCTACGACTTGATCGAAAATCTGAAAGCGATGGGGATCAAGGAGCTGTTCACACCGCGTGGCAACTACTCCGGCATCTCAGAGGAAAAAATCACCATCAACAAGGTAATACAGCATTGGCACAAATTCAAACTCCAGGACGTTTTCACTTTGTGTGAGGGACAGAGGGGGAGAATTATTCTGTTCCGGGTTCATTTAGGTTTAGGTGCTGTGGTCAGAAGACGGCTGAGAGAAATGTTCTACAAATTTTGAGATTGATAGTTTTGGGAAAAAGGAGCATATCGGACAGCGAAAGATGGACCACAGAGAAAAAAAGGGAGCGGACATAAAGAATAGATGGCAGAACAAAAGCAGATTTAATAACAGACACGTTAAAAAATTACCGGTCAGGTATACACGGCTGAGCTACAGCACCCCAGATAGAACCATTGATTTATTTACCTACTTATTCGATTTTTATGCCAAATTTATTACTTTATAAACATCTCAAGGCAGTAAACATATATTGTACTCCTGCTTCCTCCTCTTTTTCCCACAACAACCCTGTGAGGGCTGAGAGAGAGGGACTGGCCCAAAGTCACCCAGCTGACTTCCATGCCTAAGGCGGAAACTAGAACTCCCACAATCTCCTGGTTTCCAGGTCAGCACCTTCACCGCCTTACCAAACTACATCAAGCTTGGTTTGGGCTACTTCTGATCTCTTAAATCTTCCTCTTGACAGTTCAATCATCAAGGGACGATCACGGTGAACGAAGAAGGGACCGAGGCTGCCTCCGTAACCACCGTGGGGTTCATGCCCCTTTCCACTCAAATCCGCTTTGTCATTGATCACCCCTTCCTCTTCCTCATCTACGAACACCGTACCAGCTGTTTACTCTTCATGGGGAGAGTTTCGAACCCCAGCAAGTGTTAAGCGGCAGAATTACATCCGTAGGGGACAACTGCATGCTGAAAACTTGGGATTCATTTACACTATTACTGGTTTTTAGAGGCAGAGGTAGAGCTCAGGTGAATTCCCCCACCCTCCCCCCAAGTTGATACAGATAGTCCTTGACTTACAACCGCAACTGAGCCCAACATGACCGTTGCTAAGTAAAACATTTTGTTTTGCCTCATTGTACCACCTTTCTTGCCACAGCTGTTAAGTGAAGCACTGCAGTGGTTATGTTAGTCACCTGATTGTTAAGTGTATCTGGCTTCCCCCCCCCCCCATGTCCCCACGTAATTTTGAATGGTCACTAAACGAACTATTGTTAAGTCGAGGACTAGCTGTATCTTCCAAATGAGCTAAGGTGGCCAACTCCAGAACAGAAAAAGAAAAAGAAAGGAAACAAAGAGAGAGAGAGAGAGAGAAAGAGAAAGAAAAAGAAAGAATGAGGGAAGGAAGGAAGAAAAGAAAGCAACAGAGAAAGAAAGAAAAAGAAAGGAGACAAAGAGAGAGAAAGGAAGGAAGAAAGAAAAAGAAAGAAAGAGGGAAGGAGGGAGGGAAGGTTTAATTTTCAAAAGATGGCTTCTGAGTCTTTTTAGAAGCACTTGTGATAAAACTGGCTCTACCTCAATATCATTATGATTATAAAATTCATTTATATTTAATAAAAAAATGTAAAACATTTGTTATTAGTCACAACCAAGAAGCGGTCTTAACTTTTTTATTTGAGCTTGCATCAAGGTTGGGAAATTCTGCCAGGGTGACGACTTGTAGCGCCTGCAGAAAATGCTGAAAAGGTCGATTTAAGGGGGTTCTGAGGTTAATATGCAAAAATCACCATCGCTTTTATTACTTATTCTATGCATTTTGTGGAGATCTTCGTGCTGTCTGAGCTTGGGGGTTTGCTTGCAGGCATTTCGTCAGCTGACTAGCTAACACTATCAGTACAAGAAGAGAGTGGGGTTTGTGGAACGGAGGAGGAGGAGAAGACTCTGAGGTCCTTGGTGCTCTCTGAACTCTTGCAGACGTTTCATGACCCAACTAGACAACATCATCAGGGCTAGAAAGATGTGGAGTTTGCTACTGGTAACGTTGCCTAGTTAGGGGTAACAAAATATCTGCAAGAAAACATCTCAACTAGAAGGCACCAGCAACCCCTCATTGAGCTAAAAATACTCTCCTTTTGCAGAATCTAAATGATAAAATCTGTGATTAGCCATCCTGCATATTTTTTTCTGCAATTGTCCCAAGCTAATATTTTGTGGCCTGCTGGAATGTTATTTCTCCACCACAATCCTGCATTCCTTCCCTTTTTATAAATGCTTACTAGTTGATCCATGGCTGTTAATATGCTCGTTGACAGTTCAACAGTGATAACAGATAACAGATAATCAGAGTTGGAAAGGACCTTGTAGGTCATCTAGTCCAACCCCACGCCCAAGTGGGAGACCCTACACCATTTCTGACAAATGACAGTCCAACCTCTTCTTGAAAGCCTGCCAGGGATGACGCTCCCACAACTTCCGAGGGCAACATCTGTTCCATGAGTTGATTGTTCTCACTGTTAGAAAGTTTCTCCTTATTTCCAGGTTGAATCTCTCCTTGTTCAGTTTCCATCCATTATTCCTTTTCTGGCCTTTGAGTGCTTTGGAAAACAGCTTGATCTTCTCCTCGCTGTGGCAGCCCCTCAGATATTGGAAGACTGCTCTCCTGTCTCCCCTAGTCCTTCTCTTTACTAGACTAGCCAAGCCCAGTTCCTGTAACCGTTCTTCATATGTTTTAATCTCCAGTCCCCTAATCATCCTGGTTGCTCTTCTCTGCACTCTTTCTAGAGTCTCAGCATCTTTTTTTTATAGCGTGGGGACCAAAACTAGATGCAGTACTCTAGGTGTGGTCTTACTAAGGCTTTATAGAGTGATATTAATACTTCCCTTGATCTTGATTATACCCCTCTGTTAATGCAATTTAGGACTACATTAGCTTTTTTGGCTGCTGCTGCACACCAAAAAAGTTAATGCAATCCTAAATTACATCAATAGAGGGATATAATCAGAGATATTCCTGTATATCAAATTGTCCTTTTAACCAGTCATGAGGTCCTACCACCAAGTTTTAAAAGGAAGAGAAGACGGAAAACACAATCGCAACTGAGGACTCACGAGCATCGCAAATTTTGCAAGAAAGCTAAATATTTGCTTTCCAGGCCCTAAATGTAACCATTAACTTCTGTCAGTACCCAGGAGGACATTTACTGAGTGACAAGCAGTTGAGGAAACAAAAACAGATTAGAGCCTGTCTGATTAAACATCACTTTGAAGTACAGGTAATCCTTAACTTACAACCATAACCGAGCACAAAATTGATGTTGCTAAGTGGGAAATTGGTTAAGTGAGTTTTGCCCCATTTAACGACTTGCCAAGTTGGTTAAGTGAATCACCACAGTTAAGTTAGCAACAGGGTTGTTAAGTGAACCTGGATTCCCCTCCCTTCAGAAGGTTGTAAAAAGAGGACCACGTGATTCAGGGAGGCTGCAACCGTCATAAACACCAGTCAGTTGCCAAGCGTCTGAATTTTGATTCCGTGGGGAAGGCTGCAATGGTGGTAAGTATGAAAAATGGTTGTAAGTCACTTTTTTACAGGGATATTGTAACTTTGAATGGTCACTAAATGAACTGTTGTTAAGTGGAGGACTCCCTGCAATGTAGTTGGAAGCCCTTGGGGTAAAAATCACAGTTCTTGAGTGGGAGGGAAAGCTCTCATGGGGCACTAGAAAAAGGCTTTAATTTATTGGAAGTTAAATAACAAACAAATTAAGAACAAAACAAAACAAAAAGATGTTGTTTTTCTTTCATTGGAAGGAATCAACAAGAAAACAGAGTCTCCTGCAGAAATGCTCTATCACAGTCGTAAGTCTGTGCCCAGAGAGAGAGCATTGCGTGCCATCTCTGGCATGCATGCCACAGGCTCACCATCACAGCCTTATACCATTGCAGATGGGTGGCTGTCCAGTCTCTTCAAACTTAAAGACCTCCAGTGATGAAGCATCTACATCAGGGGTCTTCAAATTGGAAGCTTTAAGACTTGTGGACTTCAACGCCCAGAATTCCTCCTCCTCTAGTCATGTTAGCTTAGGAATTCTGGGCGTTGAAGTCCACAAGTCTTAAACTTTGCCAAGTTGGAAGACCCTTGGTCTACAATTTCTGAAGGCAAGCCTTTCCACTGTCCTCATTGTTAGGAAATTTAAATTCCAGGTTGCTTCTCTCCTGGATTAATTTCCACTCATTGCTTCTTGTCCTGCCCTCTGGTGCTTGGGAAAATAAATCAACCCCTTCCTGTTTGCAGCAGCCTCTCAAATATAGTTTTGTTTTTTTTAAAAAAAGAACAGCAATGAAAGATAAACCTATTTTAACTCGTGCAAGCATGACTTTTGCCCTTCAGGCATATGCAGTGGAAAATATTGTTTTGAGAAATCCAGACTTAAAAACAAAAAAGTATGTTTACACATCAGGGTCTCGGAGTATCCTTCTGATAAACCTGCAGCTGTTAACATATAATCTGGAAAAGTTTCTTCAAACAGTACTCCTGCATATATTTTTTTCGTATCGCTCACCAAGGTGTCCAAAAATGCTACACCTGGTGTTCTAATGGTCACACTGAATAAACTTTCAATGTCCCCCCCCCCCCCAGCTTCTGCAGAAGATGAGGGATTTTCTTAAGACATGCCAGGCTAAGCTGCTTTGGTTAGCATTTATTGCAGCCTTATCCAACCTGAATAACTGAAACGTTCGAGTAGACGTGCCAAAGGTGCCTTTTTTTTTTTTCCCCCTTGAAAATCATCCCAAAGGTGCTTTTTCAAGAGGCAACTGGACTCCCTTGTTATTCTCTGAAGATGTTTCGCTTCTCATCCAAGAAGCTTCTTCAGAATCGAAGACGGTTCTGAGAAGCAAAATCTTTTTGAGGGAAAACAAAATCAAAATCAAAGGAAGTTGCCTTTTGAAAAGCACTTTTGGGACAGCCACGATCTGGATGACTAAGATTCTCCGTAGACTTTCAAACAGGTGGTCAATGACCTTCTAACTTCTAGCGGAGCACACACACCAAAAACCAAAAAACTCTTGGGAGAACTTTCTCCAAATTTCCTACAATGCTTCTGGTTCAGCTTAAAACTGTGCACTGTCTCGGGACAGGAAGTGAACACTCACCACAGCAATAACAGGGATCAGCACTCCGAGGTTGCCTGCACTGCTGGAGGCCTGTGAAAGACAATGGAGATCAATTGAGACCAATTAATGACCCCCGTAATCCCTTGCGGGGTGGTGTCTGGGCAACTGAATGGAGCTAGCCAGATGTTTTAATGGCCGGATGCCCTTCCTATTGCCAATGCAGAGTTTTGTTCAGCAGATACATTCTCAGTGTGCCCAGAATATCTGCCTCTACCTAGGATTGAACTCACAGACTTCTGATTGTGAGGCGAGAGCTCCACCTCTCAGCCACCGTACTACTCTAACTCCCACTCTCCTGGTGATTGGCCCAAAATCACCCAATTGGCTTTCGTGCCTAAGTGGGATTAGAACTCACCATCTCCTAGTGATTGGTCCAAACTCATCCAGCCAGCTTTCATAACTAAGGCAGGACTTGAACTCCCAGTATCCTGGTGACAGGCTCAAAGTCACCCAACCACTTTCATGCCTAAGGTGGGACTAGAATTCACCATCTCCTAGTGGTGATTGACCCAAAGTCACCCAACGGGTTTTCTTTTTATAAATAAATTTTATTAAGTTTTCAAATTTTAAAAAACATAAAACTTTATACATTGTCATCAACATCAAGACATCTTTTGTTATCTCCTTATATTTTTCAGTATATGGATTTACTTATCCCTTTACCATTACATCTTACTCTTGCTATAAATCAATATCTTTTATCCTTACATATCAATCTTCTCCATGGTACATTTATATATTTACATATTCCCTCATTCTTTTCCTAATTGCCATTTAATTTTCTTTTTATTTCTAAACCACTCATCCCAGGCATCCCAGGCCCTATAGTAAATTGAACCTTCACACCCGACTGGTTTTCATAGCTAAGGCGGGACTAGAACTCCCAGTCTTCTAGTCCCTAAGCCAACACCTTAACTACCAGACCAAACTGGCTCTTTGTTTCATTTTAACTGTTTCCATTGAAATTTTAATAGTTGGTTTTAATTATTTTAAATATTTTGGGGTATTTTTCGTTTCTTGACTCTGTTTCTTGCCTAGAGATTGGGAGCTATAATGCAACTGATAATTAATATGATTTATAATAAATAGGGACAGACTTCCATTCTGAAGATTGATTGTAGCCTACCTTCAGTGCTGGCCCTTTCTCACTTGCCCGCTCGCTGGCCCTTTTTCCTTCTAGCCCCAGCTGCACAAAAAGTTCCAACAAATTCATCAGCAGCTCGTCCACAAGGTGTTCATCCTGTATATTTGCAGCTATGTTAGCCAGGGCATTAATAACAGCTAAGGAACAGTGTCTGATGAGAAGGGAGGAGGAAGGGCAGAAGAGGGGTGGGGAAAAAAAAGAGGAAAAAAGAAGAGAAAACCAGAAGCATCAACTTTCTGATGAAATGTTTTATTTATTTTTTCTCGTGTTCAAAGCTGGGAAAGATTATGAAAGGGAGTTTGAATCTCCTCTGAAAAGCCTTGAAAAACAGATAATCCCTCCAGGTGAGGTGGGTGGCATTGAAATTTAATAACTAAATACAGGTAAAGAGTTTCTCCTGTCCAGTTGTGTCCAACTAGGAGGCAGTGCTTATCTCTGTTTCTTAGACAAGGGAGCCAGCATTGTCCGAAGACATTTTCTGTGGTCACATGGCCAGCATGGCTACATGCCAAAGGTACACAAAACGCTGTTACCTTCTCATTGAAATGGTACCTATTGATATTGGAATTCATTGTTGGAATAAATTTCTATGCAACAACTACAACAGTATTGAGTCAGCTGAGGGCAGTATTTACAAGTTTGGATCTATGGTATATACTCTATGCTCTTTTGTTCTAAGTAGAGTTTTCTGTTTCCTGTTATGGTTGTACGGTTGAGCAGTAAAGCACATGGTGACTGTACTCTTTGTTTTTTCTGTATGGTGCTTTATTATATAAACAGAATTTGTAACAATTGATCTTCCTCGCATTTGCAAGCTTTCGGACGGCTTAGGTGGACAGAAGCTGCGGCAAGGAATGGGAACTCATCCTGTCACATGGTGCTTGGGTTTTGAACCTGGGCTTTCAGCTTTCTAGTTGACAAGCTCAGCGTCTTTAACCACTGAGCCATCGCACCCATAAATAAAATAGAATAAATCCAGGTGGCACCAGATCTAACACCCTGGTAAAAAAAATCTGGATAGACATTTTGACTGTTGTGTGAAGCATCAGTTCCTAGATTAAAATAATCACCCTCTTCTTTTAACAACCCCATAATCCCTTGAGGGGTGGAGTCTGGGCAACTGAATGAAGCTAGCAGAGTGTTTTACTGGCCGGATGCCCTTCCTTTTGCCAGTGTGGAGTTTTGTTCAGCAGATATATTCTCATGGTGCCCGGAGAGAGAAATATCTGCCTCTGCCTAGGATTGAACTCACAGCCTCCTGACTGTGAGGCAAGAACTCCACCTCTAGACCACCGCACCACTCCTTTCTAGGTTAAAATAATGACATGGCAAAAATCTACAAACGTTCACATCAACTAGTAATTAAAAAAAACATATTGCAGGAGTACAGCAAAAAAAAAAAAAAAAAATTAAGTTACCTGTATCCGTGATCTTTATAGTCTTTAGTTGCAGAGTATACAATGGAGCTTGCTTTCACGCTGATCTGCTGAAACAAATTCCACACCTCCTGGTAAATATATTGCTGGAAATAAGGAAACAAAACCTAAATTAGCAGAGGGGAACGAAAACCTTGGGTACAAACAATCAAAACAAATGAAAAAAATTAACCCTGACGCCATTATTGGGAAAACGAAACTAACACGGTCTCTTAAAAGATGTCTAGAAGCTTCAAAGGAAATGGAGGAAGTTTTAGGTCCCAAGATGTCCTCTTGAGAAGTGAGACTTAGCAGAATCTTTGCAAGCTGTTCCTAGATGTAAAAAGCCAGTTGAACCCAGCTTGCTGCTCTTTTAAAGTAATCCCAACTTGGCACATGGGGGTCAAAGGCTTTGGGTAGACCAAAATGCCACTTTGGCAAAGTTGGAGGGAAGGAGAAGGCAGGAGAGGAGGAAGAACCCGCAAAAAGAGTTAAAATGCTCACCAAATCTCTCCCTGCAATGAGAGCCCTCTAGCTAAATTCTCGATTAGTAAGAGGAGGGGAGAGACACAACACTCATTAGGTTAACAGGAGGCAGTGTCAGTCTTGGAGGCCATGTTTTATGCAGAAACTTGAGACAGGGTCTTATTTTTGGGAAAACATGGTAATTATACCAATGCATAAGAATCTCCTCAACTAAGGGTTAACCCTAGCTTGGCACCAGATAAGGGTCAATGGAATTCAAGGCAGGTTATTTCGTTTGTGGCTATGTAGGGATTCCAGGCTGATTCCTCTTTTGACTCCGCCCCCAGATTCTGCCTACATTCTGCCTCCTGGGAGTCCAGACTATATTCCACCACAAATACCAACTAAAGATAAATAAAGCAACTGTCCACAGAGAGCTGATCAGCCTTCAGCGGATACTGACAATCAATCACCTAGAAGGACAGTTGGAATTGACAGCTTCCCAGGCAATTGACACATCCTTACATTTCCGGTGATAACTAAACAGCCCAGCTGGTCAATGATGAGCACGTCAAGAGGAGACGGTGGCTGGCAGAATTTCTGCTGCAAAATCTGAAGAATGGGTTCCATCACTTTGGGGGTGTCCCTCAGAGCCACCGCTATGTGACCCAATGCACGGATTGTGTGGTCTGGAATGAGATGGGCTTCCCTTAAAGAAAACAACACGACACTGTTTTTTTAAAAAATGCATGCATATGAATGTTGAAAAATTACCAATAAAGGAGACTATTTGTAACTCAGGGTTGAGGGGTCTTTGATGCTTTCTGAGCGTGGTTGGTTTTTTTGCAGACATTTCATGACCCTACTAGGTAACTTCATCAGTGCTAGAAGGGATTGGAGTTTGAAGAGAGGAGGAAGAGGACGACGACGACAACAACTATAGGGTCCTTAGTGCTCTCTGAATTTCATCATTTGCTTGAAGACGTTTTATTACCCAACTAGGTAATATCATCAGTGCTAGATATGAGTGATATACTGTATGCAGAGAGGACGAAGGGTCCTTGGTGTTCTCTCAGCTTGGTTGTTTTCTTGCAGATGTTTTGTTACCCAAACTAGGTAACATCATCAGTGCAACACTGATGATGTTACTTAATTTGGGTAATGAAACATCTGTGAAAAAAATTATTCACCTAGCAATGGAATATTCCAGAGATATTCCCTTCCATTTTCTTCTGGATCATGCAGACTTAACTTTCTGGAAACAAAAGCAGCCTGAGATGTTTTGTACCTGGTACTGTGGATAAAACAGATTGGTTTCAGGTCCAGAACTCCCTAGAACACCTCAAACTGCTTCCACTTCAGATAATTTATTTCTGGAATCTGCTCAACTGCTGCGGAACAGCACGGAGAAAAGAAAATGGAACATTTTATTGCCAGACTGTTGCATTTTTGACATCCTCAGATGCCCATACGGACGTACATGCCCTCCTTTGACAGGAAGAACAATCGTAAAAAGCTTTTTAGGTTGCGGAACTATCTCGCGGAAAACACCAAATTCCAGATTGTCAAAGGATCTGCGCTGAAACCAGGTGATTTTAGGCCTTTTAAAGGAAAGAGACTACAACTCCCAAACCAGGCCTCCGAAAAGGAAGTAGAGATCTCCTGCTTGAGCAGAGGGAGGGTTGGACTAGAAGTTCTCTAAGTTCCCTTCCCAACTCTGCATGATCACTTTGCAGCATTTTAAGTCACTTACTTGTCACTTTCTTGGGAGATGTAGAGACGGTTCGATAAACTGGCTAAGAAGGCTTCAACGATGACGGGATCGATGGTCAGCCCGGCTTTCAAACACCTGCAAGATATATAATTTGACTAGAACAGGGATGGTCAAACTGGATTTTTTCGAGGGCCAGATCAGCATTGTTGTTTTCCTCTGCGGGCTGGCGAAGGGTGGGGAGAAGATGGGACGGTCACCTCCTGCAGCCCCCTCCCAGCCAAAATGCACCACCGCATGCCACCCTTGTCAGATCCCTAAAAGTGATACTGCCACTCCATTAGGAGAAGGGGGGGGGGACTTGAATTCGATTCATTGCTATTGCCTGCGACAACTGCTATTTTATGACTTGTATCCTTTTTTTTTTTTCTTTTGAAGACGTATTGCCTCCCATCCAAGAAGCTTCCTTCCTTTCCCCACCACTCCAGTCAGAGCTTCTTGGCTGAGGAGCGAAAACAGGGATGGGATCCTGCTGGCCTAGCAACCGGATCGGTGAGCTGCGCGTTGTGTGCATAGTACTTGCAAAACAACTTCTCCTGCAAGCAATGACCGTTTCTTGCTGACGCGCCACGCAAACCAACTAAGGTGAGAATAGCTTAGTTTCGTTTACTTTTATTGTCACTGCACCTCGTACAACAAAATCGAACACCATCTTCGGCGCACATCACGTCCATGAAAATAAAACACAAACACACATCCTTCGCATTCTATACATTGAATTTAAAACCCTTGGTATTGTATTAATATTGCACTATACGGTAGAATTCAAAAGAGTTACTGCCCTGGGACACAGAAGCTGTTTTTCAGCCTATTTGTCCTTGTTTTTATTATTCTGTACCGTCGGCCAGATGGTAATAGTTAAAAAAATGAGTTCCGAGGATGAGATGGATCTTTGAGAATGTTTTGAACTTTCTTAAGGCAGCGGGAGCTCTAAAGCTCTTCCAAAGAGGGGAGAGGGCAACCCATGATCCTCTGAGGGGCAATGACCTTAACCCTCTGGAGCGCTTTCCTATCTGCTACTGTGCAATTGGCAAACCATACAGAGGTGCAATAAGTTAAGATACCCTCTATGGTGCAGCGGTAGAAGGTCACCAGCAATTTTCCATTGAGTTGTTCTTTTCTGAGAAGCCTTAGGTAGTATAATCTCTGCTGGGCCCTTTTGACCAGGGCTGCATTGTGGGCACCCCAGGTCAGGTCCTCTTTTAGGGTAACACCCAGAAAATAAAGAATAAAGGACAGCCTAGAGCCCGGGCAAGTGGGTGGGCCCAACCGAAGAAAAGACGATCTTCAGATTGAACCAGTTAGGTGTCAACTGCTCTTCAGAGCTACCAGTTCTATAGAACTGAGCCAAACCGGTAGAATTCCACTGAGTGAAATGTCTTCAAAGAAAAAAAAAAACACAACACACTCCACTTGCCTCCTGGGAAAAAAGCACCTTTGTGATAGTCCTCCAGTTACGACTGTAATGGAGTTGGCAAAATCTGCCGTTTGCTAAGAACCCAGCATGGCTTTTCCACTTGCTGAGAGAACCAACCTCTGCACACCTCAGGTAAAACCTACCTGCAGATATTATCGATTGCAACATCCCGGAGCTGTTCGTACATGGAGGACTCGTTTTTCTTGCCCGACATTACACTCAGCGTGGACTCAGCGTGCTCGTTGGTTATGCTGATCTTGATGTCGTTGGTGCCTAAGAGGAAAAGAAACGGAGAGGGTTGCTTGGTGAGATTTTCTTACTCCAAAAGCGTTTTATGATTAAAATAAATTTGATAAAAATCCCCCCAAAATCCGATTTAAATTAAAGGAAAAAAAAAAATCCGATTTTTTAGATTAAAAAAAAAAAATCATCAATTTTTATCCACCCTGCTGACACCCCCCACCCCCCCAAACACCGCTGAAGATGTCACTTAGCCTGATAAGAAAATGTTTGAAAACCTGCCCAACAAACTCAGGAGAATGAAACCTCCATCCTCAAAAGAAAAATCAATCGGGCTGCTTAATGGATCAGGAAGACGCAACAGAAAGTGAAAACATGAACTGGACAAAGGTTGCAGAGGGCATCTAATAAGTATGTCCAGCCCTGGCCGGCTTGCCAGTTTAGGGGATGGCCATGGCCGCCTGTTCCTGCACATCGGTTGCTCTCGTCAATGGCCGACCGGTGGTGTTAGAAGGTGTTGTGCTTTTTGCCGGCAGCCTGTGCAGATGGCAGAGGAATTGGACAGTGGGGAAGAACAGGGATCAGTCCGGGAGTCTGGGCAGGACTAGGACGAGGGTCCTGTGTCCAATGCAGAGATGAGGCCAGGGCAGAGGAACAAGGGGAGCCTGTTCCCAGTGCAGGTGTGCGCAGAGCTCTAGAAGGAAAGAGCAGCTGAGACAAAAGGGGCGACTCGGGAGTAAGGCTTGGAGGTGATTGGCTCTCCCCTAAGGTATAAAGGAGGTGCAAAGGTAGAGAAACCTTTGTAGGAAGCAATGTCACTCTGTTCAGATTCAACCTTGAAGCTCTGTGTGGACTTTGTACTTCGGTTGGTTTTTTACAGTTCATTTGGCACTTTAGTTGTTGGCAGCAATTCAAAGGAGAAAAAGGTGGGTGCTTATCTCGAGAAACTAGGACTCATTACGGGCTGGGAATGAACATAATTCCCAGCATTGAAATAAAACGAGAGTTGTTTGGACTAAGCCTGTGCTTAATTACGGTCTCAGGAAGCCTTGGTCAGAAAAGAAGGGCCATTTCCTCAACAACTGACTGACGGCGTTCATAGCTGTCAGCGTTCTCCATTATTACATTATTCACAGATGTCGGCGTTGTCCATTCTCTCTCCAACAGCAGATCGACGGTGTTCCCAGCACCCGGGTGGATGGCACTGGGCGCAGGACACTGCCAGAAGCCACTGGAACTACCTAATATCACCGGATGTTGGCTCTGTGGGAGGGGACATGGCTATGGGTGTGGTTTCCACATGTGTATGTAAGCAGCGCTGGTAGGCAGTAGCTCCCAGCACTGACTATTCAAAAGTTTGCGCTCATTCGTGCCAGTTCCACATTAAAACCTTGTATCAGGCAACCGCCTGTTTCTGTGTGTCTTTTGTTGACTTGACGGATGAGTGAGAAAGCAAACCAAGAATACCTGTTTGGTACTGGCTGTGATATTTGTACAATTTCACCAGGACTGGAGAGGGGATCACAAGGAAATCCCGCAAAGACGGATTGACCGAGTGAACCACCACGGGGAACCTCTCGCACAAGCGGCCGAGACCCTGTGGGGGGGAAAAAAGAAAGTTTCGGAACATTACACGTGACACGTGGAAGAAAGGCCACACAATCCTGGCTCTAACCCAGGGGTGTTAAACCCAAGGCCCGGGAGCCGGAGTCAACCCACAGGGTGCTTAGATCTGGCCTGCAAGGCTGCCCTGGAAACAACAAAGGACCATCCCATGGTGCCTCTGCCAGTGAAAACGGAGCTCCACTGCTGCTTTGCCTCCTGGGAAGCCGCCCCTCTCCCCTGGGAATCCAGACTACATTCCACCACACCTGTAAGCAGCAGATCAGAAGAGGCAAGTGGGCGATGATCACTTTGCTGGAGGTCTTGGACTGCAACTTTTCGGACAACCGGATGCAGAGGTTTTCTGCCCCTGGTTTGCAAGAGAAAAACTCTGTTAGAGGAAATGTCTCGTGGGAAGAGATGCAAACTCAGACAGGACCCAAAAGGTAAACAGATACAGGTGTGCTTGGGCACACCTTTAAGTGCAAAACCCGTGCAACGAAGGTAGGCCTTTTCAATGACAGTCATGACCAGCGACAGTCACTAAATGAAAAATCATGCTTTACAAGTTTATTTCCACCTTAGGGACTGCACAGGATTAATTCTTGCTTGTCACAAGCAAAAATACCTGTCAGTGATAAATGCAAGGATTGATCAGAAAAGTAAATTTCTCAGCACCATTTGTAACTTCAGACAATTGTTTGCGCACGGCAGTCGGGAACCATGGTGTCTACCTAAATCGTCAATAACTTACGAGAGGTGGGCTGCACATACTGTAACAACTGGTTAGCCTAACACAGAACCAAACATGTGAGCCTGTGCGTGCATGCCCCCTTTGCGATTGCACACGGCTGCAAAAACACAGGGATTTCCCGCACGCGGCAGCTGCGGTGAGGAGAGTGGCGCGGGTGAGACGCGGAAAGCCACTGGGCTGCGTGGGTGGGGTGAGCAAGCAGATATATGGGATGGGATAGCCCTGGTTGGGTGGGCAGGCACAGCCAGTGGTTAGAACTACCTTGTTTCCCCAAAAATACGACCCACCCTGAAAGTTAAGTCCTAGCTTGATTTTTTTTACATGTGTGCCCAATATAAGCCCTAATTAAGATCCCACCCAGTCCAGAGTGTACGGGTAAATAATTAAGCTAGGGTAGGGATATGGAGTGGGGTTGGAGCTGCCCTACTACTAACCTTTGCACAGTTGTAGCCAGACCTCACACATCTTGCCGGCCCATTTCTTCTGCAGCCGGCAAGGCTTCAAGAGTTTCCTAAAGGCCTCTGTAGCCGATAACAAAGATCCAGAGCTCCGTTACTGGCTGCAAAGGCCTTCAGGAAAGTCTTGCTGGCTGTAGAAGAAGTTCCTGAAGGTCCCTGACAGCGAAAAGGAGGCCGGGGTGACACATGCAAGTGAGGTTAGTCAGTGGATAAGCTCCCCCCGAAAATAAGACCTGGTGCCTTTTTTTAGTGGCAAAAAAATATAAGACAGGGTCTTATTTTCAGGGAAACATGGGATTGGTACGGGTGAGCCGGCCCGAAACTGCAGCAGCCCCCCCCCCCTTATAACCACAATGGAGCCCAAAATTTATGTGTGGTTAAATAAGAAATTTGTGGGTTTTTTGTAAAAGTTTTCTTTTTTTTTTAGGGACAAACACTAGCAAACACAAACATAAAACATCAACCTAAAACCATTTTCCAAAATACGGCATGTCGGTTGGTACATTTCTTTCGTTCAATGTCACAATATCAAGAGTCTTCCCTTCCAAACATACATTCATATTACATAGGTCAACTATACATATTATATTACGTTATACTGTATTATTATTGTATCGTTATTTAGACTCAACTATAAATTTATATATTTCTTATCGAGCAAATCTCAGGAGAAATTTGTTAAGTGAGTGTTTTCTTCCCCAACTTTTGTCATCATATTTGTTAAGTGAAACACTGCAGTTCTTAAATTAGTAACCTGGTTGTTAAGTGAATCTCATTTTCCCCATTGATTTTGCTTGCCAGAAGGTCGCAAGAGGGGATGGCATGACCCCCGGGACACTGCAATCGTCATAAATGTGAGTCATTTGCCAAGAACCCGAATTTTTGATCAGGTGACCACGGGGATGCTGCCATGGTCGTTAAGTGCAAAAAGCAGTCTTTTTTCATTGCCGTTGTAACTTCGAACGGTCACTAAACGAAATGTTGTAAGTTGAGGGCTACCTGTACAGGTGGCCGAAAGTCATCGAACGGGGCAAAACTCACTTAACCACGGTCTCACTTAGCAACTTAACTCCTGGGCTCAATTGTGGTGGTAAGCCAAGGACTACCTTGTCTATAAGACTCACCTTGCTCATCCTTCACAGCCCAAACCATGAGGTCCACGCAGGCGGCGTTCGCCTGGCAACGCAACTTCAGCGGATTCAGCTCGTTGTGGAATTTATCGACTTCGTGAAGGAGCTTCTGAAGCTCCGGCTGGCTAGCGTTGAATTGTTCCAGCACGAAATCGTGAATTTCTTTCACAAAAGAGTTGGGAAGTTCTAAGAGATGGAACAGACAAAAAATAAAATGAAAAATAGGTCAGTAGAATTCTGAGAAAAACCATGTCTGGACATACAGTGATGGTGCAGCAAAAAGGCATCAGGTTGGGGGGGAAATGCGGGATCCTAAAACTAATCGGCCCTTCTTTCAGAACCAGAAATATCTTTTATTCCCCTTTGACAAACGTTCTTCATACAGAACCACTCAGTTTTCTACAGAGAAGCAACAGGGGAATATTCTCTGGGAATATTCAGCAGGAAAACGGCTTAGCTATTTCGTGAAAACCCCTGCAATTTTGGCCGCCATGATGTAAAAAAAGACGTTGAGACTCTGGAAAGAGGGCAGAGAAGAGCAAGAAAGAGGATTAGGGGACTGGAGGCTAAAACATATAAAGAACGGTTGCAGGAACTGGGTATGTCTAGTCTGATGAAAAGAAGGACATGGAAGGACATGGTAGCAGTCTTCCAATATCTCAGGGGCTGCCTCAAAGCTTAGAACATCTAAGGAGAGATTTCCCGATAGCTAGAGCAATTAATCAATGGAATGGCTTGCATTCAGAAATTAAAAATGCTCCAACACTGGAACTTTTTAAGAAGAGATTGGATAACCATTTGTCTGAAATGCTCTAGGGCAGGGGTCTCCAACCTTGGCTCCTGGAAGCCTGGCGGACTTCAACTCCCAGAATTCCACAGCCAGCAAAGCTGGCTGTGGAATTCTGGGAGTTGAAGTCCACCAGGCTTCCAGGGGCCAAGGTTGGAGACCCCTGCTCTAGGGTTTCCTGCCTGATCAGGGATTGGACTAGAGTACCTTCTCCCTCTTCTTCCTCTTCCCCTCTTCCTCCTGTTCTGTTCTGTTCTATTCATTTTGCTTCTACTTCTCTCCTCCTTCTCCTTCTCTTCTCTTCTCCTATCCTCTCCTCTCCTATTCCATTCCATTGCATATTTTCTATTCTATTCTATTCTATTCTATTCTATTCTATTCTATTCTATTCTATTCTATTCCATTCCATTCTATTCTTATTCTATTCTTATTATTCTTATTCTATTTTTACTCTTTTAAATCACCAGGAAGTCAAAAGCTTATTCATGCCTCTTAGTGGCCAATGATCCAAGGGAAGTTTCTTCGTCTTCTTAACGCAATCGTCCTACCTTTCATATGGTACAGGGTGTCTCGCAGCATTTTGAATTGAGCAACGTACAGAGAGTCGCTGAACATTTTGTAGAAGAGCTCAATGTGCGGATTGGCCTGTAAGGCATTTAATAGAAATGGATCAATTCAAGAGCAAACTTTAAAGCATCGGATTTGCATGGTGGCGATTCCTTTTTTTTTAAAAAAAAGAATGAAGGGACAAGTCTCCCAAACAAGCAATTAACCAGCCTGTTGACTTTGACCCAGCATATGACTGTGTAAGAAACCAGAGTATTTGGATGATTAATCAACCAGAGAACCAATCAGCTGCTCAGAATTTAAATATAGCTCCAAACAAACAACCAATCCCACAACCCAGTGACCACATACTAGACATATATAAGCTAACGAGGAACAGGACAAGGACATCCTTACCTAGTCTGGTCAAAAAATGTCCTGAAGCTAAAATGAAACAAGCTTGAAGAGCAAAACCACTGGCAACTTCTAAAACCCGAGCTACGAAATATTTTCTATTATTCCATTGCAAAAATAAACATTACCTCGATAACTTCAGTTGCCACGGCATCCAGGTTTCTGAGAACAGAGTCCCCAACTATTTGCTTGACCTACGGTTGAAAAGAAAGATATACGCGTATAAAATCCAAACGTTTGCAAAACGTTTGAGCATGACGTGGATTGTGTAGGTGAGCATGTTATAGGTATTCGTTGACTTTAACCATTTGTTTAGCGACTGTTCAAACTTACGAAGGCACTGGGAAAAAGTGACTTGAGACTATGGCTGTTGTACCATCCCCGTGGTCACGTGTTGCGGTTAGCCGGCAGCAGGTGCGGACGGCTGAGGAGAGCAAGGACTCAGATGAGGGGCCAGGACATCAGGGAGTGGACTGCTGCCTTTAGAAATTGTGGGGGCTGGCAGCAGCAATGAGGAGGTTCCCGAGGAGCCCGTGCCAAGTAAACATATGCGCAAGATTGCTCGTAAGAAAGAGCAGCTACAACAGCACTGGCGACTCGGGAGTAAGGCTGCAAGGTAATGGCCCCTCCCTCAAGAAGATAAAAGCCAGCTGTGAAACAAACATTCTTTGCAGAAGGCAAAGACGTTTTGGAACTCCAGCCTCGTGGACATTCCAGTATGCTGAGTTTGTATTTGAAGATTCTTATTTTGCAAATTATTTTTTATTTCTTGTTATCTTTTAGCAAGTCTTGCACAGTTTGGCAAAGCTTGTGCTTATCACAGCTAATTATTTTGCAAAAGTATTACAAGGTTTCTGTTCTTTTTGCATTGTGTTTGATTTGTCGGAAAAGGGCGTGATTAAGAATATCATATGACCTCCATTTGCAACCTTCCCAGCAGGCTTCTGACACGGGAAAAACAAGGGGGGGGGGAAGCCAGATTCACTTAACAACAGCATGATTCACTTAATGAATGCAGTGATTTGCTTAACAACCCTGGCCAAAAAAAAAGATTGCAAAATCGGCTGCAAGGCGCTGAGCAACTGCTCTGGTTAGCTAATGGACATTCTGGTCCCAATTGCAGATCTTTGATTAAAGTTTCAAGGACACTTTCAGCCCTGGAAATTACAAGCAGTCATTTGTAATAAATCAGTAATCTCTACCCACAAATTCTAACAATTTGGTAGCTAACAGGAAAGAGCTAGTAGCTTTTGCAGTCCTCGTTATTAAATATTTTCTGGCTGCAGAGAACTTTATGCTACAGCAGGGGTCTCCAACCTTGGCTCCTGGAAGCCTGGCGGACTTCAACTCCCAGAATTCCACAGCCAGCTGGCTGTGGAACTCTGGGAGTTGAAGTCCGCCAGGCTTCCAGGAGCCAAGGTTGGAGACCCCTGTGCTACAGTGTCCCAAAGGTGCATTTTTCAGGAAGCAACTGGATATTCTTGTTTTTTTTTCTCTTTTGAAGATGTTTCGTTTCTCCTCCAAGAAGCTTCTTCAGCTCTGACTGAAGATGGAGGGGAAGGGAAGGATAGATACTCCTTGCAGACAGCTGGTCATTTGCATCCTTTTAGAGGGTCGTTGAGGCCACTTGGGAGGTGTGTCTGTGTCCTCAGGGTCAGCTGAGTAGTGCAAATGGAGCCTTCTGACTGGATGGAGGGGAATGGAAGGATAGATACTCCTTGCAGACAGCTGGTCATTTGCATCCTTTTAGAGGGTCGTTGAGGCCACTTGGAAGTTTATCTGTCACCTGAGTAGTGCAAATGGGGGTGGAGCCTTCTTGAATATAAACTCATCCCAAACAGCCTGTGCCTGTGTTCAACAATGAAAGGACACAGGGAAAACTAACAAACATCCTGCAGAAGCCACAGCTCCACAACGCAATCCTTTCCAGCAGTTCCAAGAAGGCTCCACATCCATTTGCACCACTCAGGTGACCCTGAGGACACAGACAAACCTCCAAGTGGCCTCAACGGACTCCCTAAAAGGATGCAAATGACCAGCTGTCTGCAAGGAGCATAAATCCTTCCATTCCCCACTATCCAGTCAGGGAACAAGAAGCTTCTTGGATGAGAAGCAAAACGTCTTCACAAGAAAAAAACAAGAAAGTCCTGTTGCCTCCTGAAAAAAAAGCACCTTTGGGACAACCATGACCTGGAGGACTGAGAATTTCCACAGACCTTTATCCTACCGGGGATAAATAACTCCCAGGGGCGGCCCACTTACCATGTTCAACAACTGGCGAAGCATTTCTAGTGGAATGTTAAACTCCTTGTTACTAATCCCATTAAAGAGGGGCGAAACAGAGAAACTGGAGCTGATGGTAGAGAAATAATATTCGGGATCGACCGCGCTTCCATCCGGCAGGTAGGAACCTGCTTATTAAAGAAGGGGAGAAGGAAAATGGTAACCAACCTCTTTCGTCGCCCACGGAGACGAAACAGAGAAAAGGAAGCAAAGGACGCATTCAGTCTCTCTTTTTAAAAAATTAATATTTTTTAAAAAAAAGATTTTATTTATTTTCAAAATGCATAAGAAAATTTACATTTTAGCAGTTCTGTGTCAAGCGTTACTTATATACTTAAATACAATATTTACAATTCTTCTCCATATCAAACCTTGTTTCTCTTATCTAACCCTATATATATATAACATTTCCCAAACCTCACAGAACTCAGACTCTTCTTTCTCTTTTAGTTTCCTCATCAGTCTGTCCATCTCGGCACAATCAAGTATTTTATTTATTCTCATGTTTTCAGAAAACAGGACGCATTCACTCTCAAAGCCGATCGTTTAACCAAAGTCCAAGAGGCTACACCAGGGGTCTTCCTACTTGGCAAGTTTAAGACTTGTGGACTTCAACTCCCAGAATTCCTGAGCTAACATGACAGGAGGAGGAATTCTGGGAGTTGAAGTCCACAAGTCTTAAAGCTGTCAAGTTTGAAGACCCCTGTTTAGACTTCTGACAACAGCCAACCAAACATGGCAGCTTTAAGACTTGTGGACTTCAACTCCCAGAATTCCTGAGCTAACACAAGTGGAGGAGGAATTCTGATAGTTGAAGTCCACAAGTCTTCAAGCTGTCAAGTTTGAAGACCCCTAAGCGACACGCTTCATTAGATTTCCTTAAGAGTGCAAGAAAACCGTAGCATTGACAGAGCTCGCACTTACTGGTTTTCACTTGAGGATTTCAAAAGGTGCTGACCAAGGTTAGAGAGCCCCAAGGACTCCTCGCATTAGTGGCCCAAAATGAGAATATCCAGTGACCAGAGAAGGAGCCAAGTTGGCAAAGGATGCAAGTTGGGGACAACATTTTCATATATTATATTCTACATGAATTAGCTGATTTTGTTTTTTTGCAAAAGAAGAAGGAAATACCTTCAAAATACTGTATAGCCGTTCCTCCCGGAGAACCAGGCGGAGGGATCCCGCGATCAGGACTGACCTGAGATGGAGAGACGGGTATGAAATACCATCCAATGGGGCTGGGCTTTGCTCTGTCCTACTAGCTGGGTGGGAAAAATTAAGATGATAACGAAAATATTTCAAAGAAGGGCCACTGCCTCTAATTTCCCCTTGGTTGGTGGTCTTTTGAAATCCAAGCATCTTTCAGGCTTGAAGAATATTAATTTCCAGTTCAGCTGATTTATTGCTCGTGCCTCTGCAGTACATAAGAATCTAATCAACTAAAGGCCAGCATTAAATTGGTGCTAGATAAGAGTTAAAGGAACATAGCTTTTGTGGCTAAGGAGGGACTAGAATTCACCCTCTCCTGGTGATTGGCTCAAAATCACCCAGCCAGTTTTCATGTCTAAGGTAGAATTAGAACTCACCGTCTCCTGGTGATTGGCCCAAAGTCACCCAGCTGCCTTTCACAGATAAGGCGGGACTAGAACTCACCATCTCCTGGTGATTGACTCAAAGTCACCCAGCTGGCTTTCATGCTAAGGTGGGACTAGAACCCCTAATCTCCTGGTAATTGGCCCAAAGTCACCCAGCCAGCTTTCATGATTAAGGCAGGATTAGAACTCACCATCTCCTGGTGATAGGCAAAAAGCCATCCATCCAGCTTTCATGCCTAAGGTGGAACTAGAACTCACAGCCTCCCACTTTCTAGACTGGTACGTTAACCACTTAATTGCTCCAGGCAGAGTTACTTCTCAACATCATCATCATCATCATCTTCAGGACCACTATTTTTACAGAGTGGTGCGGTGGTCTAGAGGTGGGATTCTCACCTCACAATCAGGAGGCTGTGAGTTCAATCCTAGGTAGAGGCAGATATTTCTCTCTCTGGGCACAATGAGAATATATCTGCTGAACAAAACTCCACACTGGCAACAGGAAGGGCATCCGGCCAGTAAACACTCGGCTCCTTTCAGTTGCCCAGACCCCACCCCACAATGGATTATGGGGGTCATTAAAAGAAGATAATCATCAGGACCACTATTTTTACTGTGCAAATTTTCAAGATTAAATAACCCTCATCCACATGCTTAGTTTTTCCACTAGGTTGGAAATGCAATATTAGGCGCAACATCTGGTCGGTGTCAAAGTGAGCCTGGAGTTCAGGACACGGGGTGGGGGGGGAATACAAGTAGATTTCATTCTAAAGGCAACCGCACCTGTGAGATGCTGGAAACGCTACTTGTTTTCCTCTTTAAAGATCCTTCTTGGCAGACAGTCAGCAGGGAGTTGGGAAGAATGGAGCGGAAGTCGTTGAAGGAACGCCTCCGAATCCCGTCTAGCTCGCTGGAGGCCCGGCGGGAATGTGGGGTCACCTTGGGGAAAAGCTTGGACAGCAGAGCCTCTTCTGAGTGGCTGTAGCGACCAAACGCCCGGGATATTCCGATTAGGCAAGGCAGGGCGTATTTGCACAAATATTCTGGAAAACAAGAAGTTGGGAGTTTATCGACCTCATCTGATAAAATGGCGGTCCCCAAATTTTGGAGCACAAGAGACCGGTTTTGTGGAGAGGGGTTTTTCCGTGGACCAGAGGGAGCATGGTTTCGTGTGCTGCCTCCACGGCATGGATGAGACTTCGCTTGTTTGTGCGGCCCAGTTTCTGGCATGCTGGGGGGTCGGGGTCGGTCCGTGGCCTGGGTGGTTGTGGACCCCTGCAGTAGAATGTTTCTTCCAACCAGCAGTTGCTATGTTAGCTTTCTAAAAACTCTTTTTTTTTTAGATTTTATTCATAAACATTTTTTTTTTAATAATTTTATTAATTTTCAATAAATAAACATACACAAACAAAACACAGAACATAAAAACATAAAACTTCTTTTTGGAAAGCGGCCTAGTCCCGGGTTACATCTTTTGGTACAGACATAAATCAAATTCACGCTCACTTTATATACCATTATTTTAAGTGTTAAATTTAGGGTAAAGATGTAAAAGCGTCATATTTCAATTAGTGATTACAGGAGAAATATTGTGTTAATAAGAAAAGAAAAAATAGATGATTACAGAACGAACAAAAGATATCAGTATAATGATCTAAATTGAGATGAAATAAATAAAATAGAATTAAGAGAGTGAAAAGAGGGGAGAAGCCACACAGAAAATAAACATTTTTTGAATACAGCATTTTGACCGAGTATATTAGTTATAAAAACACAAAAAATGTAGCTAATACTGTAAAAAATATTGTCCCATTTACTACTACTAATAATATAATAACACATACTGTAAATTAAGAAGTCTAATAATACTATCATAGTTTCCATA
This sequence comes from Hydrophis major, assembly GCA_033807585.1. Taxonomy (NCBI): domain Eukaryota; kingdom Metazoa; phylum Chordata; class Lepidosauria; order Squamata; family Elapidae; genus Hydrophis; species Hydrophis major. The sequence continues at coordinate 7,495,964 of CM066339.1, read as the reverse complement.
CAGTACAATTCCCATTCTTTGCGTTTAGCTCAAACTTGGCAACTTTAAGACTTGAGCGGAAGTGGTTGAAGGAATGCCTCCAAATCCCGTCCAGCTTGCTGGAGGCCCGGCAGGATTACGGGATCACTTTGGGGAAAAGTTTGGACAGCAGAGCCTTTTCTGAGTGGCTGTAGTGACCAAATGCTGGGGATATTCCACTTCCCAGAATTCTCCATGGGAGTTGAAGTCCACAAGTCTTAAAGTTGCCAAGTTTGGGGACCCCTGGTTTAGTTCATTCATATTTTTAGTACTTATAACAATTATAGTTGTATACCATCCCTGTTTTTGATAAGACCGTTCCTTGTTTTCCTTCCTCTAACTTCCAGCCTTGTTTTTAACCACTCGTAAAATCTATTCCACGTTAAATAGCATTCTGAGTCTTCTTTTTCTCTTCTTTTTAACATTAATCTGTCCATCTCAGCACATGCTAGGATTTTCCTGATTACCTCCTCATCTGCTTTCTAAAAACCCTACGGGTAGTCATTGACTTATGACCAATCACTTAGGGATTGTACGAAGTCACCACAGACTCTCACAAACGACAGATAGTCCCCTTGACTTACAATCGTTTGTTTAATGGCTGTTCGAAGTGACAGCAGCACTTTAAAAAAAAAGTGACTTGTAATAGTTTTTCATACTAAGGGCTGTTGCAGCATCCCCGGGGACGTGATCAAAATTCGGACGCTTGGCAACTGGCATGTACTTGTGACAGTTGCACTGGGTATGTGTGTGTCACGCAATCACCATATTAAGCGAAGTAAATGGGGGAAGTCAGCTTTGCTTAATGACACGAGTCACTTAGCAACTGTGGTGATTCGCTTAAGAACCAGGACAAAAGAGGTCGTAAAATGGGGCGTGGCTCATTTAACAATGGTCTTGCTTAGCAATGGAAATTTGGAGCTTATTCCTGGCTGTTAAGTCAAGGATTAACTGTACTACAGTCTTTTGCGGATGAAAACAGTGGGAGAAAGTAGAGCTGAATTTAACATTTGTTGTTACAAGGAGCAATATGACATGGGAAACGTATCTTGTTTACCTTTGTCCTGGATCTGTGGAGACTGACACATTCCCAAGAGAACTTGCAGCACTTGTAAAATTGGCTCCAAAACCTGTAACGGTAAAGGGCGACAATTCAAAATAAAAATCTAGGGGCAGAATTAACATTAAGTAAACGTGTTTCATATTGTAACTCCAGGTTGTTAATAATAGAGGGTAACATAAACTAACCAAAATACTAACAGTAACGTAAGGCTACAGAATGAAGTAGTAGTGTTGTGTCAGAAGGTTGAAATGAAGATAAAGCCAGAGCTGCCGTTAAATTATCTCATTCTATGTTTCTAAGCACCTGATTGCCAACAGTTGAAAACATTCTTGCAAAAAGAGAGTTTAGCTGTCTTCAAAGAAAACCATGGAAGACCTTTGGGACTTTAAAATGACAGGAAAAAAAATAAGTTAACGATCAATGTGTTGAATTGCATATGGCCACTCTTACCTGCCCCTTCTTTTTTAAAAAAATTTAAATTTTTATTAAGTAAACATTAAAAACAGTTGAACACAATGTGACTTTGTTGGCCGTCATTTTGGCCATGCATACTACAGCATAGAAATACATATAACAGTTAATTTTCCCTTTTCCCCTACATTGTTAATATAATGCTAGTTACATATTTGTTTCTATTTGCATTTATATAGATATTTATAACTTAGCTTCTTTTTCATCTCCTTTTTCCCCTTGTAATATTTATATTCATATTGTATTTGTCCATTATATTTCATTTTGTTAATTTATAAAATTTTTACTTTCATTCCTATAAAGCGTCAACAATTTTTTCTTTTCCTTGAGTCCAATCATTGATACCATTTTACACCAGACTTCATAGTACTGTCTCACCCTTATCCTGAATAGCTAGAGTTACTCTGTCCATCTCTGCACAGACTAATATTTTCCTTATTATTTCGCTTTCTATAGGGGTGTCTTCATTCTTCCAGTTTTAGGCACACACCAGCCTCGCAGCAGTCATTATAGGTAACATTATATTGTTCCTTTACTATATTTCTCATCTATGATTCCCAGTAGGAACGTTTCTGGTCTAAACTCTATTTTTGGGGTAACCGTCTCTTCCATTCATACCTTTATTTGCCACCAATACTTTTTTGCTTTTACACATTTCTACCACATGTGATAGTAGGTCCCCATCTCCATGTTGCTTTTCCAACATTGTGGCTCTTACCTGCTCTCTTAAAGATGCATCTCTGTAGGCCACGTCGGACAGCAAGGTCACTAAACAGAAGCTGAAATTTTCTGCAACTGGAAGGGTGCCTATAAGTGTGGTAATTAATGGAATAGGATTGCGATTAACCAGATGAATGCACGCCAGCGATCCACCCAAGACCTAAGATGCGGGAGGCTTGGAAAGCTTTTTAGTTTATTTATTAATTAAATTTATTTGCCACCCATCTCGTGAGTGAGTCATGGAAGTGAACACAGTGCTATGGAAGTGAACACAGTGGTAAACCTTCACCCCTTTTCTTACTGCCTGGCCTCCCAAATCCAGCTTTAAGAAGCTGACATCAGATAAGCCTAGGCCGGGGTCTGCTACCTTAAACACTCCAAGAGCCATTTGGACCCATTTCCCAAAGAAAACAAAACAACGGGAGCCACAAAACCTGGGTGGGCGTGGCCAACTCAACGTCACTCCCACCCAGTCACATCACACACACACACACACACACACACACACAAACACACATGGCCATGCCTACCTAGGTTTTGTGGCTCCCAGTGTTTTCTATGGGAAAACACTTCTTTCTCACTTCTGTTTTTTGTGTTTTACCTTCTCAGGCAGGCAAGGAGTGACTGGGAGGGGAGGCCAAGGGGCGGGGCCAGCCAGTGGCCGGATCACCCAACAGGGAGCCACAGCAGAGGGCCCAAAGAGCCACATGCGGCTCCAGAGCTGCGGGTTGCTGATACCCGGCCTAGGCTAAGCCAATGCTTCTCAACCTTGGGGACTTTTAAGAGGGGTGGACTTCAACTCCCAGAATTCTCCAGCCAGCATGCGGAATTCTGAGAGTTGAAGTCCATACATCTTACAGTTGCCAAGGTTGAGACGCAAATGCCTCAGCCTAAAATCTAGCTAAACTCCTCCCCGCCTCAAACAAACCCCAACACAGTTTAAAAAGTCACCTCGGCCTTTTCGCGAATTGCTTTCTTCAATCCACTGCACTTTGGGAAGGCCTCTCAGTAGCCGGAGAAGATAAGGGATGAGTGAATCTTTGTGCTGGAAGAATAAATTATTTTGGTTTTTTTAATGTCACAACAACAACAGAATGAGCAGGAAAATGTTATCTCAATACTCTAAGAATGAGGCCAAGCTCAGCTCAAATGCATTGCACAAACGATCAGAATAATCTGCATGACGTGGCTGATAGGATTTAAGCAGAAAATACAGAGAAAAGGGCTTCACAAAAGAATAGAATAAAATAGAATAGAACAGAATAGAATTCTTCATTGGCCAAGTGTGATTGGACACACAGGAATTTCTCTTTAGTGCATATGCTCTCAGTGTACATAAAAGAAAAGATACATGTGTCGAGGGTCAAGAATCATCAGGTACAATACTTAATAGTCATAGGGTTTAATAAGTAATCAAATCATACTTGGAAACAGTCAATATAAATTGTAAGGATACAAGCGACAAGGTTACAGTCATACAGTTGCAAGTGGGAGGCGATGTGTGATAAGGAGTGATGAGAAGATTAAAAGTAATAGTAGTGCAAACTTAGTACATAGTTGGACAGTGTTGAGGGAATTATTTGATTAGCAGATGGATGGAGTTTGGGAAGAAACTGTCCTTGTGTCTAGTTGTTCTGGTGTGCAGGGCTCTATAGCATCGTTTTGAGGGAAGGAGTTGAAATAGTTTGTGTCCAGGATGTGAGGGGTCTGTAGATATTTTCACAGCCCCCTTTTTGACTCGTGCAGCATACAGGTCCTCCATGGAAGGCAGGTTGGTAGCCATTGTTTTTTCTGCAGTCCTAATTACTCTCTGGAGTCTGTGTCTGACTTGTTGGGTTGCAGGCCAGTGTTTGTCAACTATAAGAAGTGTGGACTTCAACTCCCAGAATTCTCCAGCCAGAAGAAGGAATTCTGGGAGATGAAGCTCCTCGCATCTTAAAATCGCTGAGCTTGAGAAACACTGCTTTAAACAAATGAACATGGCTAAACAAGTTTAGCAAACGTGAGATATCACAGTGTTTTAATAGTTTTATTTCAGTATGTGGAGTTTGAGAGAACCTGAGGAAGGGGGTGGGGTAGGATTGTAAATCTTTTTTTAAAATGTATTAAGAGAATAAAGGGGAATGGTACCTGCAGGTCAGACTCTATTAGAAAAATTCCCAGTGCAATCACAGCATCTCTGCGGCGTTCGTCCAGCTGAAAAATCCCATGGATATCCACCGGACACATGCAGAGAAGTTTTTGGACCTATGGGAGAAAAAGAAAAGGGAGGATATACAGGTAAACCTCCACTTACAACCAAAATTGAATCCAAAATTCCTGTTGCTAAGCGAGACGCCTGTTACATGAGGCTTGCAAATTTCTATTGCTAAGGAAGACATTTTGGTAAGCAAGACCTTCCTTACCATACTTAAGTGAATCACTGCAGATGTTAACTTAGTAACAAGGTTGTTGAGTGAATCTGGCTTCCCCATTGACTCTGCCTGTCAGAAGATTGCAATATGGGACAAAACTCACGCACCAAATGTCTTGCTTAGCAACAGAATTTGGGGGCTCAGTTGTGGTCATAAGTCAAGGACTACCTGTATAGACGTATAGTATGCTCATATTGTGCAGTCCCATCCTATGCATATTAGAGGCATGCAAGCTCTAAGCAATTCAACAGGTAAATCTTTATAAGAACGCACTTTGAGATCATCATCTTCTTTTAATGATGCCATAATCCCTTGGGGGGGGGGAGTCTGGGCAACTGAATGGAGCTGAGTGTTTCCTGGCCGGATGCCCTTCCTGTCGCCAATGTGGAGTTATATTCAGCAGATATATACCTCATTGTGCCCAGAGAGAGAAATAGCTGGCTCTACCTAGGATTGAACTCACAGCCTTCTGATTGTGAGGTGAGAGCTCCACCTTTAGGCCACCTCACCACTCTAAGATCGCACCTTGAGATACTTTTCAGAAATCAATATTTCTGGAACTGGTATTTATTGATATCCCTTTGTTTTTTTTACTGCCCTTAACACTTCATTGCTCTCTGGTCACTCAATAGAGATACAGAGATATATCCTAACTCACTTAAATGCCACTTTTCAGGCAATCTGGTAGGGACCAAAACAAATCTTTCTGTATTAGTGAGATATTCTTATCCAATTTGCCTACTAAACAGCCATAAAAACAAAATATGTCGAGAAGACATCACAATAATCAGCCAAAAGCAAAACTCATAAACATCGGTACCGAAACCACACCATTACAGGTAGGGAGAAAAATGTATGGAGAACTTTCACTAGAAAAGCCACAGCAGTGAATATGGTCTCAAATGAAAACCTGAATTGTAGGTTAGGTTATATAATCCGCAGACAGACAGATGAATGAGAATCAGCCAAAGATAACTTGGTACAGAAAAATTGTAGAGAAATCTGTGATTGTGTGTGTGGAAGAATACAAAACCGGTTGCAATAAATTGGGAGGTTAACTTGAGCAAATGTTTATTGAAGTCCGACAAAAGGTTGTAAAGTTGTAACTGCTAAAGGTCTAAAGTAAAAATATTTTTACTTTAGACCTTTAGCAGTTACAACTTTACAACCTTTATAAGAAAACAATCATTCTATGTGGAAAAAAGAAACAGTGAATACACTTTTATCAAAACAACCAGTCACCAAGTTTAGAAAGAAACTCTCTAATCCAGTGCTTTTCAAAGCTGGGAATTTTAAACCATGTTAATTTCAAATTGCAGAATTGCTAGCTGGGGAATTCTGGGAATTGAAATCCACACATCTTAAACCTTTCAAGTTTGAAAAAAAAAACCCTGCTCTAAACTAAGAAATAGTGATCTTGTTCTTAATCACTTTAAAAAATTCCACAATAATCTAGGAGGCTTACTCCCAAGCAGAACATTCAACAAATCAGCTCAGATATAAATCTGATTTAATCTAAGCTACACCTACATTGGGTAATAATAAAAATTCACCAGAACTCAAATAGAATACCTTTATTGCCATTGCATTCCACGAATACAATGAAATTTGAAAACTACTCCAGCACAGTGCCTTAAACATCACATCACAATCACACTACAGAGTTTAAAAATTAAAATAATTATAATAGGACTAAATACAGACACAGATAATCACAGTTGGAAGGGACCTTATAGGTCATCTAGTCCAACCCCCCACCCAAGTGGGAGACCCTACACCATTTCTGACAAATGGCAGTCCAATCTCTTCTTGAAAGTCTTAAGTGATGGCGCTCCCACAACTTCCGAGGGCAACTTCTGTTCCATTGGTTGATTGTTCTCACTGTCAGAAAGTTTCTCCTTGCTTCCAGGTTAAATCTCTCCTTGTTCAGTTTCCATCCATTATTCCTTGTCTGGCCTACAGAAGCTTTAGAAAATAGCTTGACCCCCTCCTCCCTGTGGCAGCCCCTCAAACACTGGAATCATAAATGCAGGACTCAAAGAAGCAATGACTGACTGTACTGTATTGACTGACAGATCATCCTAGCAAAAAGGTCTACCAAATTAAAAAAAAAACTTGGAAGCAATTGAACAGCTTGAGAACAATACTTATAAATGCTGCAGACACCAAAAGATATTACAAATGTCTTTTAGAAGGGGAATGAAGAATGTTTTTGAAACTAAACAGGTACAAACATTCCTAATTGCACAGAGAGAATGGAAACACAATTCATATGTGTAATATTGCTAAAGCACAAGCATTTCCCAATAATGTGTACATGGTTATGTAAATCTTTATTATCATCATCTGACAAACAGGTGGATTATCTGACAAAAAAGCACTGAACTTTCACTGAAGTTCACTGCTATGATGTCACTCCCTAATTCTTCTTTTCTCTAGTCAGACCCAAAACCTGCAGCCGTTCTTGATATGATTTAATCTCCAGGCCTTTGATCATTTAGCTGCTCTTCTTTGAACTTTTAGAATACATGGGACCCTTGGAGGTCTTCTAGTCTGGCCCCCTTGTTCAAGCAGGAGAGTCCTATACAGTTTGAGACAAGTAACTGTTCAGTCTCTTCTTAAAAACGTCCAGAAGAGACTGGACAGTCACATTTGAAACGGTCTAGGGGTCTCCAGCTTGAGCAAAGGGGCTGGACTAGAAGACCTCCAAGGTCCCTTCCTGCTCTATTCTGATTGATTGATTGGAATGGTCACCTCCAAGATCCCTCCCAGTTCTATTCTGATTGACTGATAGAGTCTCCTGCTTGAGCAAGGGGGCTGGACTAGATGATCACGAGAGATCCCTTCCACCTCTATTCTACGACCGATTGATCGATCGGTTTCCGCGGCCAGCCCTCTTTGTCATCCTCGTCCCGGCTGCTCTTAGCGATCTAGGCCCCGAGAATCCCCCCATTCACCCCAGCCCGCGACCCTCAACCCCCACCCCCACCCCCCCGGCCGCCTGCACCTTCTCGAGCGGGGCGGGTCTCTGGACGGCCAGCGAGCGGGCGAGCGACAGCACCGTGTTGAAGAAGAAGCCCCGCGACGAAGCCGGGCTGCCCTGCCTCTCGGAGCGCGCGGCGGTTACGGCCGCCGCAGTGGCAGCCGCCGCTGTGGCCACGGCCAGCGCCGACATCTTGGGAGGGAGAGAAGCGGCGAACGAAACCGCCTCCACAAGCCGTCACGGCCGGGCCACGCCCCTCACGCTCCTCAAAGACGCGCCCCGGTCTCCTCTTCTCGCGAGAGCTGACCAGATTGCAACCCAGCAAGGGTTCGGCGCAGGCGCGCTATCGTTTTCATGAACCTCTCCCCTCCCCAGCGCTGTAGCTCCGCCCCCCTAGTCACGGGTTGGTTCGACCCGGCGACGGCAATCGCGGCCTTGTCCGTGACCGGAAGTGAGGCAGAGGACGGGTAGCCGTGGGTGGCGCCTCAGGGAAGCTCTGGGATGGGCGTTTAATCGCTGGCTTCTCGTCGGAAAGACTCCAGGCAGTGACGTTGGCCTGCTTCAACAGCCTGTCTTTCCTCCTCTGGAGCTTCGGGGGTTCCACAACACCCTGCGAGGTAGGCTGGGCTGAGGGAACGGGCGGCTGAGGTGGCGTCGCGCTTGTTTATCCTTTCAGGAGATGATTTTTTTTAAAAAAAATCGACATTTGAATCCTATTACTTTCTTTGGTGGGGTGGGCGTCTCCTCTGAGCGGGGCTTCACAATGGCCCCGTGAGGTAGGCAGGGTTGAGATCGATGGCCTCAAGATCCCCTCCTCGGTGTGCTTCCTGACAGACAATGAAAGTTAAGGGTGTCCAAGTTTTAATTACCCCATTACTGACTTCCCCAATTCGGTGATTTCCACTAAAGCTACAGTGGGATTACAGTGCCCATCATCCACAGCTAACCTGGCTTCCTTCGGATGTGTTCCCATCATCCCCATTTATCTAAATTGTTTATATAGCTGCCCATTTTTCAATCAACTTGGGGCTACGCCCAATGAAAGATTTATTTAAAAAAACATATAAAATCATTTGAAAAACTATAAAACTCAACTAGTTAAAATATAAAAGGTTAAAACAATAAAAATCGGGCTCCTGTCGCCTCCAGCCAAGATTAAGTAAATAAATCAAATATACTGCCATCTAACCTCTCAATGCTTGGGGGAAAAGCGGGCATTTAAGTCGTTAGGGGGGGGAAATCTTCCATTTGCATATATTTATGATATTTACAGAAACATAATCAGAGATGGAAGGGTCCTTATAGGTCATCTAGACCACCCCCCCCACCCCCCAAGTGGGAGTCCCTATATAGCTTCCTTACCTCATGAACACAACTCTAGGCAGCTTACAATAAAGAACTGGTTAAATCAAGACAAAAGTTAAACACACACTAATATAATAATAGCAATTGTTAATTTTATTAATGTGTATTTAACTTTTATTATAAAAACTGAAAATAATAAAAATTAATAGGCAAATAGACCAATATTCTACATATAGTACTACTGTATAACAATATTGTGGGTTCCCCCTTTCTCTGAGAGTTCTGAGCCTGCTTGGAAAAAAATAATAAAACATGTTTTCGGGGATTTCTTAATACTAGGAAAATCAGAGCTGATCTCAGCTCAGGAAACATTTGTCCTTGTGGCTTGCTATAACAATAAATTGAAAACATAGAATTGGGTCAAATTAATAACTGTTTGAGGGTTTGTATATTTTAAAAATACCCTTAGAAGCAGGAACAAGGTTAAATAGGAAAGTGAGGACAAGCTTCTTATGCGGAAGTGACATTGCCCTAGACAGGAAAAGAATATTTTGTTTTGGGGGTTCTGCAATTAGAACCCTACTCAGTTGGAGATAGAGATCCAAGCTGGGAAAGGATATGAAAATCAAATTAAGCATTTTGAGTCAATTAAAATTGAAGGAGATAAACAATATATATTCCTGCAACATTGCTGGAAGGTATAGTCCAGTTCTTACAAGTTATTCTAAATAGTTGATGATTAAATGCAGAGTCCTTCCAAGGAATTTTGTGGCTTCCTATGTCAATAAGTGCTCATGTGTCATTTGGTGTCTTGCTACAGAAGTTTAGTAGATAGTGGTCAATAGTATTTACTATTTCAATAGGTAATAAAATATTTATTATTTCATGAAATGGTAAATGTGGAATATTGATTTAATTTTGCAAAATGGGACCTTATCTTTCATGGGAAAAGAACCTGCTTTAAGCTGTGTAAATATGGCTCTGTCAACATGCTCTGATGATAGTTTATTTATGCATTTACCTTGTACTTTTTAACTTTAGAGAAAATTTCAAGTTTTGAACAAACCTTTCTTTGCATTGGGGCTTATAACTGAGACTTGTACATACTATAATAATATTTAAATGAGAGATCTAAATTGAGATATTGTGAACAGACAGTAAATTGTTCATAGGTTGTTTTTTATTGTTCTGGTTTTTTTTCTGTTAGATGCCAGTCTATTGACTAAGTTATTCTGGGTCTTGACTCATTCAATGAGAGGCAGGTAATTATTTGATTGCCTAGAACAGAATGTCTTGGGCCTTTCCTAAGAATGGCATTGAAGTTGACTTTTTCCATTTCCAACGTGTCCTCAGCTACACTAGCTGCGAAAAACTGCCCACAAAACAGTTTCAAGATGCCTGGAAAGATGAAGTATCTGTTAGAACAGCAGGACTTGTGGCTCAGCTGGTTCACTTTGGATTTCCTGAAATTGTGTTGAGATAACTGATTACTCTTTGGGCAAATTAAAAGATAGATGGAACACAGCTACCCTATGCTGGTTCCTTGTAGTGAGCCAAGAACTCTTTCCTGTTTTTGGAAGCCTTCACAGAAGTTTGCATTCAAGCAATTTGACGCTCTATTTATGCTTATCAGATTTCTATACCACCCAGCTCGCTTAAGTGACACTGAACGGTTTACAGGTAGTCCTCAACTTATGACCACAATTGAGCCTAACATTTCTGTTGTAAATAGCAAAACAATTGTTAAATAAATTTTGCCCCATTTTATGAACTTTTTTTTGGCCATAGTTGTTAAGCAAATCACTGCAGTCGTTAAGTGAATCTGGCTTCCCCTATTGACTCTGCTTGTCACAAGCCAGCTAGTAAGATTACATATGGAGGCCACCTGATTCTGGGATGAAACCATTGTAAATACATACCGATTGCCAATTTTTCATCATGTGACCATGGGAATGCTGCCATGGTTATAAGTCACTTTTTTCAGTGCTCTTGTGCTTCAAATGGTCAGTAAATGAATGGTTGTAATTCAAGAACTATCTGTATGACTATAAATATGTTTCATGATGGAAATTTCTTTCTCTTGCAAAGTTTGGCTTTTCAATACATCGCCATTAATCCTTTTACAGGAAGGACTTAATCGTCATCTGAAAAACACCGGCTTTATTCTGTCCTTGTAAACCTACATTATAAATAGAAGCGATCTGAATTTGGGGCTGCAGCAATGTCAACTTTCCCCAAAAGTTGCAATCCTTTTGATGATGATGATGACTTCAAGCCAGTCAAGTGGAATGAAGGGGAAGAGCCTCCAAGAGAAGGTCCAGACAGACAAAGATATTTACAACAGGAAGTCATGAGGCTCTCAAAATCGACTCTAGATAGCACCAACAACTCATTGTCTCTCATTTATGAGTCTGAACATGTGGGAGTCGCCACATCAGAGGTAAACAATCTTGAAAACATATTTTGCAGTGATTGCATGCTATGGAAGTAAGGCTAAACAAGGTAATATCAGAGTACTGACGATGTTTCCTAGTTAGTTAATAAAACATCTTGCAAGAAAACAACCAAGTTCAGAGAACACCAAGGATTCCACAGTCCTCCTTCTCCCCCCTGAAAACCCCACTCCCCTCTAGCACTGATGATGTTACCCAGTTGGGCAATAAAACTTCTGCAAGAAAACCACCAAGCTGAGAGAGTACCAGGGACCCCCCTGGTTCAACAATCCTAAGCTACAAATATTGTGAACTATTGGTAATTATATTCTATATTGTTACTGCTTTAGCTTAACAAAGAGAAAGTCACAGTCCCTTTTGCATAAAATGTGTTTTATTGAGGAATTAAAATACCAGCATCCCTTTTGCCGGTTGTTTTTTGTTTGAAACACCATGTTGCTTTTGGCAGGAACTTGTACGGCAAGGAGAAGCCCTGAAGCGTACTGAACGCATGGTGGATAAGATGGATCAAGATTTAAAGACGAGCCAGAAACATATCAATAGCATTAAGAGTGTCTTTGGGGGCTTCGTCAATTACTTCAAAGCCAAGCCACAAGACATCAAACCGGAGCAGAATGGAGCCTCCCAATATCAAGGAAGCAACAGGTAGACAATTGAGGTTTTTCTTCTAAGGAAGCAGGAAGTGGGTGGGCATCCGAGTTCATCCATGCCCGAGTGACATTCGGCTTGAATTTATTACTAGATTTTTATCCCACCTTTATTACTTTATGATTCAAAGTGGCAAACATACCATAATACTGCCTTCCTCTTTCCCCACAAAAATAAAAGGGAGGAAAGGGGTTTGAAAGAACAGTGCGCAGCTTGGAAATTGAAAGTGCATTCCATAAATAGTTTTTCAAAGATAGTAACTAGGAGACTGTAGTATCTGCCATGCAAAATTCTAACCGGAGAACAAGATTGATGACTCTTGGCTATGGATGTGTCTCATTGGAGAATATGAATTATAATACACCCAGAGGGGTGAGGGATAACCAAGGTCAAGGGTGACAGTGAATGATGTTTCTCAGAGTTGGCAACACCCAGGCAGTGCCGGACATGTTAACTCCCAATAAATCATCTTTGAGCTTTGAAAATCCAGCTAGAGACTCATGATTTAAATGGGGGTAACTACCGGAATCCTGACAGCAAGGTTGGTTGGGCTGAGAGAGAAGAACTGGCCCAAAGTCACCTAGCTGAAGTCACAGTCTCCTGGTGATTCACCCAAAGTCACCCAGTCAAGTTCCATGCCAAGTGAGACTAGAACACCCAGTCTCCTGGCAATTGGCTGAAAGTCACCCAACCAGCTTTCATACCTAAGGTCACAGAAGTCACAATCTCCTGGTGATCATGCCCCAAAGTCACCTAGTTGGTTTTCATGCCTAAGGCGAGCCTAGGTTTCTCTCCGGGTTTCTAGGCCAGCACCTTAACCACTACATGTCAGACTTTCTCAAGGGAGTTGAGAAAATAAAACAGTCGTCTTCAATGTGCAGACTTTCCAATAAATTTCTGTGGGTTTGTGGTTAAACGCAAGAGGATGTTGTCAGCCTGAGTTTTAGCTGTACACCCAGTAAATAAAACATTTAATGCAGAAATATAGCAGAAAGGAAAACTTTTTTTCCCTAATGCGGTGTTTCTTAACTCTGGCCACTTTGAGAGATGTGGACTCCAACTCCCAGAATTACACAGCTAGCTTAAAGTCCACGCATCTTAAAAGCTACCAAGGTTGAGAAACATTGATAATGCAAAGCTTATTTCTGTTTGGAAGCAGGTGGAGCCGTAAATGCTGAACATGGGGAATTCCCTTTTCTTCCTCTGTCTAGATTAAAAGAAGCATTATCTGTCAGTAAAGAGCAGGAGTCCAAGTACCAGGAGACTCATCCAAATTTACGGAAGTTGGAAAACTCAGGTTTGCTTAACCTTGCTTGTTTAAAGGCTCTGCATTTTATAGAACTTGAATATGGTCATGATTATTTTGGGCAGCAGAGCTCTCTATATAAGAGTTCCTGTGTTTATTAATCAGAAAACCACCTTGCTTAATTTGGAGGGGAACGTGTGCTAGTCTCATACAAGATAGGCCCTTGAATATGACTTAGTTTTTAAAAGGGATGTCCTTAAACCGGCATTTTCTTCCCTCTTTCCAGACTTCAGTTCCAGTGGAACTAGTTCAAACAACTCCTCCCAGTCTGATCATTACCCCAGGAACCAGCATCTCCGTGCTTACCATCAGAAAATTGATAGCAACTTAGGTGAGTCATGATAGTCCACGTTCCCTGGTGTTAATCTTAGTTGTTTGCAGGTAATATTCATCTTATCACAATTGAGCCCCAAATTTCCATTGCTAAACAAGACTGCTAAGTTAGTTTTGCCCAATTTTATGACCTTTCTTGCAATCGTTAAGTGAGTCACTACAGTTGTTAGTAACACGGTTGTAAAATGAATCTGGCTTCCCCATTCATTTTGCTTGTCAGAAGGTCGCAAAAGGGGATCGTATGACCTTGGGACAGTGCAATGGTCATAAATATGAATCAGTAGCCAAGCATCTGAATTTTGATCACATGATCATGGGGATGCTTCAAAGGTGGTAATTCTGAAAAACAGTCATAAGTCACTTTTTTCAGTGCTTTGAACTAATCAAATGCTTGTAAGTTGAGGATCACCTGTATTAAGCCTTCTAGATTTCTGATCATCTTCCTTTCAGAAGAAAAGGATCTTGTTCCTCTTTCCTGGAAGAGGAAGAGGAAGAATTGGGACAATGCTACCATTATTGCCTTTCCCAGCAGACAATATTTAGGGAAATAAAGTTAATACTTTGCTCAAACCATAGTTAATATTAATCATGTTTGTTGAGCAAGCCACAATGACGTGATTTGCAATGTAATGGTTTACTGACCCTAGTAATTATAGTTAAAAGTAAAGGTTCCCCTTGCACCCACGTGCTAGTTGTTTCCGCCTCTAGGGGGCAGTGCTCACCTCCGTTACAAGCCAAAGAGCCAGCGCTGTCCAAAGACGTCTCCGTGGTCACGTGGCCGGCAGGACTGAACACCGAAGGCGCACGGAACGCTGTTCCTTTCCCACCAAAGGGGTCCCTATTTTTCTGCTTGCATTTTCACATGCTTTTGAACGGCTAGGTTGGCAGAAGCTGCTGGGACAAGTAATGGGAGCTCATTCCGTTATGCAGTGCTAGTGATTTGAACTGCCAAACTGTCTTAGCCACTGAGCCGTGGCAAATACAGTGCCAATAGCTAAAATACCTCATATTGGCTTAATGCAGGGATGGAATTTGCCCTGCTGGGCTGCGCCAAATCCTCTTTTAATTTAACCAAGGGAATCTCATGAATAATCTTGGATACAGACTGCCTCACAAACACCTCTGTGTTTGTCTACCTTTTGTGTTACTAATTTTATGCTTTTGTGGGGGGGGGGTGTCTTTGCAGATGACATGTCCAGCGGGCTGGGCCGACTGAAAAATCTTGCTCTTGGCTTGCAAACTGAAATCGATGATCAGGATGAGATCCTGCATCGCCTCACCGGGAAAGTGGATACCTTGGACATCAACATCAAGAGCACAGACAAGCGAATCAAGGAGGAGCTTTAAAGGAATCCCAGGGTGTCTCTGGCCTCTCTTTATCAACTCAATATATTTTATGCAGCTGGGGGCCTTTTCTTGCCCAGCTGCATTGGGGAAGTGCTGGAGAAAAGAGGTTGCTAGTCCATCTTGCCATGTGATTAAAAGTGTAAATAGCCTTAAGTGCAATCTGAGAAATTTTAAGCTACTTTCTTTCATGTATAATTCATAAAAAACCCCTGACACATCTTCTGGAACTTTTGATTTCGGAGGAAACCTCTCAATTCTGGACAATGATTGGAAAAGATGATTACACCCTGCCTTTCAGTATTCCTTTCGCCTTAATTGTGGCAGGTATGTGCGTTGCCTATTTTACTGACTGCTCATGTATACATTTCTATAAAAGGCTAGTAGAAGAAGGTTTGCCTTACATGTCAAAGCTAGGTTGTGTGAAGATGCCTCTGGTGCATACGATAAAAACCTCACCTGATTGATAGACTTGAGCTACACCAATAAAGCAGTCATGATCAAGTCAATGCTTATTCCAGTCCAAGACCGGAGCAAGTTAAAAACACTTAAGGAATATTCAGTTAAAAATTCTAGAACAAAATAATCTGTATGAAAAAAATCACAATTTGGAATCCAATCTAGAATTTTTAACTGGATATTCCTTGAGTGTTTTAAACTTGATCCGGTCTTTGACTGTAATAAACCTTGACTTGAAGCAGTCATTTTGGGGAGGGGGGGGTCATTCTCCAAAGTACTTACCTACTTGATTTGTGCCAGTAGAATTAAGCCTAGAGTCAGGAAAAAAAAAGATTTAGATGAAGACATTTACCCAAGACTTAAAACTTGAGGATGGTATGTTGGGTTGGAATGCTTCCATGCAAAATGCTGCTTTTGTGGTTTTCTGTGGCAACACTTCTCTGTAGCTGCTGGGCCTTGATGACTCTCTATCTTATACAAGGTTGTTGCTGCTGCAGGTCTTATTTTAAAAATAATATTGGAAAAGAAAACGTGGGAGAGGCACTCAACTGGTTCCAATGGACACCTTTCAACATGGTTAAATTTTACCCGTGAGATCTATCTTGTGCTTCTATGCCCAGGTTAGTTTGGGATTGTTTGATACGTGGCGTTAGTATCACATGGCTTTCTTCCCTGATGAATGAAAGGCTCATTTCTGAAAACAGTCTTTCTCCTTCTGGTTGACATTTTATTCCTGTAATGTAACTTCTCTTTTTTGTGTGTAAGTTCTACATTATCTGTGTATACTGGATAGGAAAATTCCCATTTTCTTGTGTCTTCAGTAAATCATTACAATGAGGAGTTTTGGAAACAGCATTTATTAAAACAATTGTTTCTCTCCCATGTTGCTATTTATTAGATACCAGCTGGAAACTTGGGTGTTTTTATGTCGATATCTCTTCAAATTGACTTTGGCTTTAATTCCTAATTCCTTTGCAGTTTGGCAGAAGCCTATTACGGCAGTGTCTAAGCACATCAAATAATTACCGTAGTTCTTTAATCCACTTCTATTTGTAGCCAAGATAAAATTTCAACAGCTAACACACTGCCACAATTGTGAGAAATATTTTTGCCTTCTGTCAAGGTATCTTATTTGGGCACAGTGAAGGCAATTTTTCCAATTATTTCTTCCTCAGGATCTTGGACGCTGATGGTTTTAACATTGAAATATTACTTTCAACTAGGGGAGAAGAATGCACTTTATCCTACTCTCCCTGTCCTTCCTGTGGAGCTAATTTAAATCTTAAACATTTAATAAACAAGAAGACTGCATAAAAGTGCATATGAAAAATAGCTGTGAATGATCCATTTCGATGAAATAGCTAAGATACTCGCTTCTCATGTTTTCCTAGGAAAGCAGTTTTTCATTGAGAAACTTTGGGAAAGCACCCTGTTGCTCTGTTTTAAACACTTTGCCCACTGTAGTGGGGTGCAATTTTTTTTTTTAAAGGATCGTGATAAAGGATTTTAGATTTTTCAGAGTTGCTTTGGGGCAGTTGCCAAGAAGAAAAGATATTTCTCATTGTGTTCCTTTTGTTTTGATTGTACACAGGCAAAACAATCCCCACACTGTAACTTTCTTTGAGCTCTTATGTTAGCTACACCTTAAATGTGGGTTCAATATTCTTCTTCTTTCTGATATCATCTCCACACACTTCCGTCCTACCTAATTGAGAAAGTCAACTTGACCATGTACTGGGGTATGCACTTTATTGAGCTCTTCGATTGGCTAACTTTCTAAAGTAAATATATCTTACGGTTTATACCCACCCACTATAATTGTTCTGCTTGCAGAGTCTTATCAGCAGAGAGCAAATATAAGATGGGCATGAGGCCAGGATGGGACAAACATTCTTTTGTATTGATAAAATTCCATGGCAAGCAAAACAGATGTTTCCCCTTCTTGAACAACATTTGAATTCAGACAGGATTGAAATCTTAGGGTTTTTTTGTATACCTGTCTCTGCATATTTAATGCCCCCCCCCCCCCATGGTTAGTTTCTTGAAAGCTTCATTGGGGTTAATTTCCCATTACCTAGAATAATGAGGCTTGAGAATTGTAGACAATTGATTTGGAGGCTTTCAAAGATGATGCGTTCCTTCCTTGGAAAATGTAGCTCAGTAAATGGTGCAAGTGAACTACTGAGTCTTTATCATTTCTTCGGGCATTTGGCGAAACAAATATTGCTGTGCTGTTGTTTTTTCCTACCTAGACAAAACAGATTTTTGCAAAGGTAATTGTCTTTCTCTAACCAAATATTTTCATTCTTGTAACCAGCTCTATGGAAAACATTTTCCTTTTTTGCTGTTTAGAAGTACATGATCTGTGAAACTATCTCTCCCTATCTTTTTGCTGTAAACTGAGCTTATTCAAGCTTTATACATAGCTGTTGTTTTATTTTTCACGGTGTGATGGCATCGCTATAGAGTGTTCAATTTTTGAACTACGCTGAACGGGCTGTAGAATTGTCCAGTGGTCAATAAAGAGGGTTATCAATCTTGATTGGGTTTTTTTTTTTTTTGAAAATGTTGATTATTCAAAATGCAGTTAGAAATATTAAGTACCCCTATTACTTTACCTGACAAGGCTTCCACTGTAGCCAAAAATAAATTATTGGCTTATTTGCATTCCCAAGTTATTCTGGGAATTGTAGTTTCAGTATATTTGGAGGCCACTGGATTGATATAAATTCATCTGGGATATTGACAGCTGAATCTAGACCAAAGTTAAGACTCATGCATATTGAAATGTAAGCTTATTTAAGCAATCTGCACAGACTCAAGATAATGGCCATGTTTATAAATAAACGCTTGGTAACTGCAGTAATTTGACATAGTGTTGAATAATACACAAACTTGATTTATTGGCTCTTCATCAGAAAAAAATCAGTGGGATGAAAGCAGATTGTAGAAATCCAGTGACAGCACCCTCCCTGTCCAAAAAATAATAAAGGCAATTTTATGACAAAATAGAAGTTTCAACTCCCTCAGGAAAAAAAAAACAGCTTAACCTGCTTCCATCCAGTCAACGGA
The DNA here is from genome assembly GCA_033807585.1 of Hydrophis major. Taxonomy (NCBI): domain Eukaryota; kingdom Metazoa; phylum Chordata; class Lepidosauria; order Squamata; family Elapidae; genus Hydrophis; species Hydrophis major. The sequence continues at coordinate 7,477,375 of CM066339.1, read as the reverse complement.
TACTTTAAAAAAAAAAAAACCCAGTCATGCTCAAAAGAAAATAGATGGGTTGTGAAATCTGCAAGGAAATTGGAAGAAAATGAAAGCCCTCAAGAAGTTTTTTGTCTTGAATTCCACTTCGCATGACCCACGCTGATAGATATTTGTGCTCTTTATTCTGCTTATATCATCTGAGCTGCATGTTGTATATCTATTTATATAAGCAAGGCTTCAGGATCACTGCAGTTGGATCCTGGCTGCATGTTCCATAGAGGAATGACAGTAACATGAGCAAAGGACAGATAATCCTTGACTTACAACCACCATTGAGCCCTTAAAATTTCTGTCAGTAAGTGAGACCATTGGTTGAATAAAATTTTGCCCATTTGCCTCTCCACTGTGGTTGTTAAACAAATAACACAGTTAAGTGAATCTAGCTTCCCCATTGACTTTGCTTGTTAGATGGTGGCAAAAGGGGATGGCATGACACACACCCCTGGACCATCATAAATACATGCCAAGTTGCCAAGCGGCTGAATTTTGATCACATGACCCCAGGGAGGCTGCCACAGTCGGAAAAACAGTCACAAGTCCTGTTTTTTCCAGTGCCGCTCTAATAGTCACTACGTGAACAGTTGTAAATCAAGGACTACCTATAGATCCCCAGCTCTGTGTGTCACGAACGGTGTGGGTGACAGCAGGATAGCAGCAGCTTAAATCACACTTAAAAAAAAAAAAAAGGTACCCCAAACCGTTGGATGAAGTCATTGCTGTTTCCTTCGCAGCTGTTACTTTGAAAGGGCTGGTGGGTGGCTCCCTTTCCTTTCTGCCAAGCTATCCGGGCCACAAAACACAGTTTGCGTGCACACCCAGCCCTGGCATGCGATGATGCACTTTCCCAAGAAGCGGGGCCATGGAGATGGAATTGGCAGCCATCCATGCCCTTTTAAGTGGGGGGGGGCTCCAAACCGCAAACGGTCCCTTTGCATCAATGGCCCATTGAGAGAGAGGGAAGTGGTTGGGAATTGGGGGAGGGAAATACTCAAATAAGGAACTGTGTCCTCTCGGTAACCTGGCAGAAAGGGCTTCTCTGTAGAAAACAACTCAGATGGCAGCCAGCATCTGAGCAAGGGGCTTCGTTCCTAGGTTAGATAGTTGGATAGATATTGATAAGGCTGACTAGGTCAGAAAGAGGAAGAGAGAGATAGGTAGGTAGGTAGGTAGATGATTAGATGATAGATGGATAGATGATAGATGGATATATAGATAGAAGATAGCTGATGGATAGATGATAGATATAAATAAATAAAAGAGATAAGAAAAGGGATGGAAAGATTAGATAGACAAACATGGATAGATAAGAAAGATGGATAGATAAGAGTAGAGATATAGATGGAGTGGGTAAGAAAAGAGATGGATAGATACTGATAGACTGAGTAGGTCAAAAAAAGATAGATAGATAGATAGATAGATAGATAGATAGATAGATAGATAGATAGATAGAAGAAAATAGATGGCTAGACAAGAAAATGGAGATTAGACATGGATAGATAAGAGTAGATAGAGATATGGATAGATACGGAGTTGATTAAAAAAAGAGATGGATAGATATCGGTAGCCTAAGTAGGTCAGAAAGAGAAAGAGATATTGATAAAACAGATAAATAAAAAAAGGGATGGAGAGAGAGAGATATGGACAGATAGTTAAGAAAAATGAATAGATAAGTGTAGATAGAGATGTAGACAGATGGAGTAGGTAAGAAAAGAGATGGATAGATACATGTTAATAGATGGGTAAGGTAAGAAAAGATAGAAAGCAATTATTTACTTAAATTCTGTCTTTATTATTTGTATAAACTCCAGACGGCGAACATATCTAATACTCATTCCTTGATATTTTTCAACAACAATCCTGTGAGGTGGGCTGGGTTGAGAGGGAAGAACTGGCCAAAAGTCATCCAGTTGATTTTCGTGCTTAAGGTGGGACTAAAACTCGCCATCTCCCGGCTTCTAGCCTTATGATTTAACTACTAAACCAAACTTTAATAACAGTCCTCATGTTTACAAGCTTTGCTGCTCTGCCAAGCGGAGAAAAGCTTAAGTCAAATCCTCAGTACAGTTGTGGTTTCACTGAGCCATGGCTTTGCTCGACAATCAAGTTGGCCAGTTCCCGTTGTGGTTGCTAATTGTGGACTCCCTGCACAAAGTAAACACAGCCAACAACACATAAACCAGCCGCCCACGTAGCCATAAGATAAGTGAATGCAATTCCGAAATCAATCATGTGTGATAGCTGTTGGCACACAGCCACAAGCAGCTTCGCTCCACTACGGATAAATAACACACGTTTCCCAAATATTGATTTTAGAGTGGATTGATGCTTTCACAAAAGATGCAGAGGATGGGACAGCGCCTGTTTCAGTCTCCCACGTCTCTTCCCACGGCAGACCTCACAGCTGTTTTCCCGAAGAACCCTGGTTTAGGGAGTTTTCACACACATGGCACCTTGTTCCGTAGCTGGAGAAAAAAAAAGAAAAAACGCATCTTTGGGACATGAAAGGGTCCAGCCACCTGCCCTTTTGCAATTGAGATGATAAGAGATTAGGTGACTGTGGGCACCGACCTGCCCAGGTGGAATGCTTGGAGGAGGAGGAGGAGAAATGTAGATGGAGGAAGAAGAAGAGGAGGAGGAGAGAATGAAGATGATGAAGGGAAGGAAGAAAGGGAGGGAAGGAAAAGAGAAAGACTGAAAAAGAAAGAGGTGGAATGCTTGGAGGAGGAGGAGGAGGAGAAATGTAGATGGAGGAGGAAGAAGAGGAGAAGGAGAAGAGAGGAGGAGGGAAAGAAGATGATGGAGGGAAGGAAGGAAAAGAAGGAAGAAAGGGAGGGAAGGAAGGAAAAGAGAAAGACTGAAAAAGAAAGAAAGGTGGAATGCTTGGAGGAGGAGGAGGAGGAGGAGAAATGTAGATGGAGGAGGAAGAAGAGGAGAAGAAGAGAGGAGGAGAAGGAGGGAAAGAAGATGTTGGAGGGAAGGAAGGAAAAGGAAGAAAGGGAGGGAAGGAAAAGAGAAAGACTGGAAAGAAAGAAAAAGAAGGAAGGAAAGAAAGAAAGAAAAGAATGAGAAAGAAAGAAAAAGAAAGAAAAAGAAAACTATAGTAGACCAAAGCCTTGGACTTTGGCATCATCCTGACTCATAGGATGTCAGCAATTGGCAAGGCGAAGGGATGTAAGAGCCTCCCCCACCTATTTTCCCAAGGACCCCCCCTTCCTTTCCATTCCCCCTCCCCAGCAGGGTGGCCTTTGCCCCTTCCCCATCTCCCCTCCCCTCCCTTTAACTGCACAGAAAGAGAGCGAGAGCGATGGGGCAAAAAAAAAGACGCGCCCGCAAGACCGGCTGGCTCAGGGACTATTTCTTCCTTCGGAGGACCCCTTCGCTTCTGGCGGGAAGGGTGGGTGGGTCGGCTTCGCGGAGGGATCTCCCCCTGCACGGGTCCGAAGCCTTGGAAAAGAAGAGGGGGGGGGAGAGAGAGAGAGAGAGTGTGTGTGTGTGTGAGAGAGAGAGAGAGAGAGAGAGAGAGCTCCGCGCCTGCGCAATACCGTCCCCGCCGGAGAGCGGCTCCCCACCCCTCGCTGCCGGGCGTGCGTGTGGGGCAGCGAAGCGGCAGCCGTTCCTGGACACCCCCCCCTCACCCCCACCACCACCCCATCCCCACCACCCAACCCGTTCTCTCGGCCCAGGAGCAGCCCTTTCTGGGCCCTCGTTCCCGCTTCTCAGCCTCGGGCTGACCCTTCGCCCACCACCCTCATCATGGCTCAAATCCTCCCCATAAGATTCCAGGAGCATTTTCAGGTGAGGATTGTGAGGGGGGAGGGCGCGCTGAGGGGAGGTGGTGTGTGTGTGTGTGTGTGAGAATTGAGAATCATAGGGGTGGGGAGGGGGCTTCCTCTTCCACCCTCCCCTCCAAACCCCCTTCCTTTAGGTGAAAAAAGGGGGAACGTTGGGAGGGGGGGGCTGAGGCCTAGTAAGGGGGGGGGGGAAAACTGGAGAGACACCCCCCTTCTTTTGGGGTCTTCAGAGGGGACTGACCCCCCCGCCTCTTCTTGCAAAAGGGGGGGGTCTGTGGAAAGAAAGTGCAAAGAAAGCCCCCCCCCGTCTTGAATTAGAGGGGAGGCACTCCTTGGGGAAGGCAGGGCTACCCCCCTTTTTTTGGGGGGTCTCCCCCCTTCTTTTTGTCTTGCTTAAAGAAGAGGGGTCTGGGGTGGGGGGTTGGGGGGTCTCAATCCTTTTACATCCATGCAGCCCCTTCCTCTAATTTAACAAAGGGCGGGAGGGGGGGAGAAGAGAAGGACTTGGGAGAGACCTTTTTGAAATCAATGAATAAACATTGATTTAAAATTTTCTCCTGCAGGGGGGTAGGTAGGTGGGGGGGGGGAGAACTGGGGGAAGGGGAGAAAGTCTGCTGCCTCCATGGAGGTGTGAGGAGTGGATTGGGGTTTTTTTTTGGGGGGGGGTTGTTCCTTTAGTTTGGATTGCAGAGATTTGTGCAGAGTCACTGGATGACTCTCTCCCTTCCCCCCTCCTCTCCTCCTAGATGGCAGAAGAGCCCACAGAAGAGGAAAGCAAACCTGGGCTGGGAAAGGAAAGAGGGGGGCAAAAAAAATTAGTTTGTGGCAGGAGTTAAAAAAAATTCCGCTGAAATGAATGAGGGAAACGGAAGTGGAGATTTCCCAGTAACTTTCAGCCTGCCCTTCCCTTGGCCACTGAGTCCATCCATTTCCAACTAGAGAGAGAGAGACACACACACACACACTTTTATTGTCTAATGTTTAGGGTATATTTCTGCTTGACCCTGGCCCGAGTTTTATTTCACCAGCTTTTAGGGGATCTGTAATAAGATGTTAGCATCGCCAGATGTGGGGGTCCAAGCACGGGGAGGTCTGGGCATTGCTTTGGTTGAGGAGTTGTGTGGTTTAAACCTTCAAGCAGTGAAACTGTGAGGTGTGATGCACGACCCCAAACTTTCCTTTTTCCCGTGGGGGGGGGGGTCTAAAATGCATTGATTTGCGAGTAGGTTGCACCGGGTTTCCCATTGCAGCCTTAATGTATTTATTTATTGTTTCTCTTGCAAATGTCTATAGCCACTAACTCACACATAGCATAAGAAATTTAAAGTTTTGAATTTCAGCTGGCTTGGAAACGTCAACCAGAATTCTAGAAATGTTGCCCTGATCTGGATCGGGGTTTTTTTTTTTCTAGTCTAAAATTTCTAATGGATTGTGAAACATATCTGTCTCTTGGGATGAAAGCACAAATCCAAAGTAATTATTTTGTTAAAGAATTGTGGCAAGTTTTAATGAACAGTTATCCCATATTTTCTTTTGGCAATATTTGGCTTCTGTGTCATTGGTTCCATCTCTGTTCCTAAACATTTCCTGCTATGCTGGTTCCAATTTCTTTTCGCTAAAATCTATTTGTGATCTGCCTTCTCCCTTGTTTACACAATAATACAGGGATGATGGACCCCAAATTTATCTGGTTATTATTTATTTGGTATAGGGTGTCCTGCTTGAGCAAAAGATTGGACTGGAAAACTTCCACAGTCCCTTCCAATTCCATTCTGATCGATTGATTGATCTCAGTAGAGATTTCAGCTTGCTTCTCCTTCCTCTTAATTTGTTAAGGATATGCAGAATGATGTCCCTTAAGAGTTGTACAAGTAGTCCTTGACTTACGATCACAATTGAGCCCAAAATTTCAGTTATGTGAGACATTTCTTAAGGGAGTTTTGTGTCCCGTCACCACTTTTCTTGCCAAGGTTGTTAAGTGAAACATTGTAGTTCATCAGTTAGTCACACGGTTGTTAAGCGAATCTGGCTTCCCCATTGATTTTCCTGGTCAGAAGATCACAAAAGGGGATCCTATGAACTTGGGATACCGCAATGGTCATAAGTACGACCAATTTGGATCACATCACCATGGGGAATGCCACAAAGGTCATAACTCTGAAAAACGGTCCTAAGTTCCTTTTTTTCCGGTGCCGTTGTAACTTTGAACGGTCACTAAATGAATTGTAAGTTGTAAGAATTGTTGATCAATTTAGCTAGGACAGATGGGCATTCGTGTATAAAGCCATTGCCATCCTGCTGTTGTCGTATTGTGGTTTTTTGGGAGGGTACCACGCTAACTACCGCTCTCTGTTCATTATTTTACCTGGTGTTTTCTGCAATCTCTTGCAGTTTCTTTGCTCTTTTACCTGTCATGCTATAACAGTAGCCAAATTGTCAGCCAGTTCCAGAGTCTGGATAGAAAACAGCTTAATTCCTTAAGCAACTTAATATTCCAAAGCATTACCTATGTTTACAGTGGGGAGAGCCAAAGTAATGAGTGCTCATTTATACTGATTTAAAATTATCAAAAATAATTATGATTTCATTTAGAGGATGTGACCTGAACATAAATTAGAAAAATCTCTTGGATTGTATTGGAAACAGAGGGATATATTTTATATTTATAAATTTTATATGGGATAATAAAATATGGGATAAATATGTGGGATAACTTCATATTGGGGACACAATATATGGGACACATTCATATTGTCAGCCTTCAAGATTCTTTTCCTTTGCTTCGCATCTTTCGGCTGTCATACGTAACGGGGGGGAGGGAGGAGGGGTGAAATAGTTATGGGAAGCGAGCTGGAGGTTTCAGAGAAAAAAACTATAAGTTGGGAGGGAAGTTTCTTGTTTAAGCTTCTTTTGCGATGCTCATGGGCACTTCTTTATCAAAATATGTCAACGGACAGATGCCTCATCACCACCTGAAGATACCCACATGACATTATATACAACTTTTAATTGGAGGGATAGTTCGAACTATTGTGGGTGGGATCATTGCCATCACCTTGTATATGTGATTTACTCACTCATTTTCTCAGATTCAGAATTCTTTTGATGCTACCACTTCATTTTCTAGTAAAAGATATTTTTTTCTCTAATTAATGGAATCTTAAGTATTTCTTTCTTGGATTTTGAATGGAGCACCAGCTGACACACATAAGAAAAGCAGTACAAAATACAGCTAGTCCTCGAATTACAACAGTTCATGTAGTGACGAGAGTTGCACCGGCACTGGAAAAAAAGTTGACTTATGACCGTTTTTCACGGTTACGACCTTTGTAGCATCATGTGATCAAATTTTGAATGCTTGGCAACCGGTTTATACTTAACACCCGTTGCCATGTCCCAGGGTCATAGGATCCCTTTTTTGATGAGCAAAGTCAACGGGGAAGACGGATTCACTTAACAACAACCGGGTTACTCATCAACCACAATGATTCACTTAGCAATTGTGGCCAGAAAGATTGGTAAAATGGGGCAAAACTCTCTTCACAAATGTCTCACTTAAGAACAGAGATTTTGGGGCTCGGGGTGGCCGTAAGTTCGAGGATTGCTTGTGCTGCGTATAAGTCTGCAAGACATGTCGGTGCATCCTTGAAAACACCTACAGATTGTTAAACAGGAGTAGACTGCAAATCATTATGCAAGGGAATTTTTATTGACAGACTTCAGTTCCTCCAGAGAATAAAGCCATTTATTTCATCCTGAAGAATGTCCCGGCTGATTTTTTTTTATCCGTTCTTTCCAGCTAATTGTGCGCGAATAAATATCCAGCTGAAAAGCTCATTTAAAACCTGGACAAACACAGTCTGGACTCCTCGCCATTGTAGAGGTCTCTGCTCAATATCTGTTGAGTTGCTCCTTAGAAGTGGCTCTATTTAGGTATTTCATCGAGTGAGAATTTTCTTTATGTTATCTATACCAGCTTGATATCCATGCTTGCTACGAAACTATGTGATCAGGCTTCGTTTTGGGGGAGAAAAATAAGGGAGGGGGGAATTATGCCTCTGCCTACCAGCATCCATTGGTATTCATCTGGCTAGCATCCAGTCAGTGTGTGAGAGAGTTGACGGCTGTTTGGAAACTGAAGCAGTATTTGGTGTGTGAGCAAGAAGGAGACAGCAAGGAGCCTGGGCGTGGCTTAGCTCAACTGTTCTGTACTAAAGCTGCTTGGTGCTATGAAACTAAAACTGAGCCTCCTCTCTTCTGCTTGTGTTTTGCATTTGGAACAGATTTCTTTTCAGTTGGAGAGGGGGAGTAGAACTCCTTAGCATCAGAGCATGTTAATAATATAGGAAATACGAATGCTCTGATCGTCATTTAGAAAAATCTTTTCTTGGTGAGCACCTAGAAGCCAACAGCCAAATACCAAGTTTGTAGGCTTTACATTTCTTGGAGATTTTGTGATGGTGCGCGAGTGGTCTTTCGCTCTTATATATTAGGAGCTTACATGGGCCTTCCCATTTTTCTTCTTGGTAGCCACTTTGGGAGGTAGGTTGGATTGAAAGGGGACTGAAGAAAGAGGAATGGACCTAAGGCCCCCATGGAGCTTCCACGGCTGTTGGGCCCTAGGCCTTTGGTTCCTCAACGCCTACCTTGTTCTTCGTCTGACACCTTCTTTGCTACCAATGAAGACAATATTTGTTGCTCAGGGTTGAAATGAAGGAGTCCTTGTTCTTGCAGACATTTCGTTAGCTAAATAATGAAGCGGGCAGAGGCCGCTTGCTTCTAGCCCTGATGATGTTACCCAGTTGGGTAATGAAACCAAGGACCCCAATGCTGGTCTGTGACTGTAATAAAATTGATTGATCGATCGATTGCCTGAGGACCCCAAAGTCATCATGTCCCTCTCCTCTTTCTCCAATTCCACTCTCCTTTGCAACATTGATGATGTTACCTAATTGGGTAATGAAACGTCTGTTAGAAAACAACCAAGCTCAGAGAGCACCAAGGACCCCACAGTTGTCGTCGTCCTCTTCTCCCCAAACACCACTCGCTTCTTGCACTGAGGATGTTACCTAGTTTGGGTAATGAAACATCTGCAAAAGAATCTCTCTCTCTCTCTCTTTTTTTTTTGCTACACCCCCATGGCTCTATTAGCATTTGGCTGCTTGTTCCACCTTTATTCTTCCTCCTAGCAGGAATGAAGTCATCTTGTTGTTGGCTTAGTTTGCCATTGATACATGTCCCACTTTGGCTTCTCCTTCCCAAACCATGTAGCAACTGGAAATAACAATCCCAGCTACTGCAATTTATAAACTTAGGTAGTCCTCATTTAGCAACTCTCTTTGTTTATTGATAGTTTGCTGTTAGGAAAAGGCAACTTTGCATCTAATCTCTGTTTATGACCTTGGTAAACCTTGTAAAACTGAAGACCCCGAACGCAGTCACGGTTTAATTTAGGGGGACAGCTTTGCTTAACAAATGAGTTGCTGGTTCCAGTTGTGGCCACGAAATGAGGACTACCTGTACCCCGCTTTTTGTTAGGGTCCCACCAATTTGCAGAAGCTGAAAGGTATTTTTAAAACAGAGAAAGTGTTGCTTGGGCGAAAAACGCTCCCACATCCCTGGTTTATAGCTTTAATGTGTTATCTTAACTTGGTCAGTTGTGGCTTCGAAACCAAAAACAAACCATGGTTATCTGTAGAACTAGGTTGGAATAATGCCCTTGCCATTGATTGCTGAGGACCAGTTGCTCTTTTGGTGTACAGGTAGTCCTTGACTTACGACCACAATCGAAACCAATATTACTTTTGCTACGCAAGACAGTTGTTAAATGGGTTTTGGCACCATTTTATGACCTTGTCACAATCGTTAAGTGAGTCGCCGTGGTTGTTAAGCAGGTCACTCAGTTATTAATCCAATCTGGCTTCTCCACTGAATTTGCCAGCTAGGGAGGTTACAAATGATGGTCACATGACCCCAGGACAGCACAACAGTCATAAATACATGCCAGTTTCCAAGCATTGTGAGTTTTGATCACATGACTGTAGGGATGCTATAACAAAAAAGTGCAAAAAAAAAACCCCCACAAAGGATAAGTCCTTTTTTTCCCAGTGCCGCTGTACCTTTCAAGGTCACTAAATGAGTCAAGGATTTCCCGTGCTTGAAGTCTTGTGGGTCTTTAGAGGATTTCTGTTTTTTTAAAATAATCTTTATTGAAATTTTGAAACATTAAAGTACAAATAAATTTAAAAACAGCTTTTTACAAAACTCAATTACCTTTGACAGTACTAAGATACCTTTGTTACATAAACACATTTCCGTACGTTTCTAGTTATTTGTATACATATCTTCTTTGAATCTATACATTTCTCATTCCTATTGTCCATGCATTGGTACCAATTTTCCCAAACTGTATAATATTTCAAGTCTTCCTTGTCCTTTTAAGTCTAAGGTAAGTTTATCCATTTCTGCGCAATCTCGTGTCTTTTTTTCCAGCATTGTGTGAGTGCAATTCTCGCTGCTGTAGTTATATGCAAAATCATGTATTTTATCCTTTTAGCATACTTTCTGCTTTTCTTCCCTTCCACCAATTGTTTTGCAAGACAAACTTGGAACGCGGAAAAATGTAGAACGGAGCTTCTGTTATGATTAAACATAACTTGGAGGAGGGTAGACTCCGTTGTTTTGTTTTGCTAGATGCTACAACAGGTGCGTTGTAAAAACTTGTGAGAAGAGAATTTTCAAAGGGAAAATTGTGATAGGTCCCAGACTGGAGAAGGGAATTATGTCCAAATATTTTTCCTTCTGTGATAAGTATAATGAATATCCAAAAGTTCTCCTCTTATCTGTTTCTCAGGGAATCGCTTGAACTTTTTCCACTTCTCTTAGTTTGGTAGTAGAATATTGAAATAGTGGTCTTAACTAGAGGAAAATTGCCTTGAGCAAGACAAGGATTAGATTGGGGAATTGGTTGAGCAATCTTCCAAGTTTTCTGTCTTTGGAGACAGAGCTGTCGATTAAAACCACTCTCTTCAGAATTTCAGACGTGAAGAGAAGATGCGATGAGAATTTTTGACGCACTTGGAATTGAGAACTACAAAATTGTGTAGAAGTTGTAGCAGACGATTCCAAGGTTCTGTTTAATGGTAGCGTTGGCAGTTCAAGATGTTTAATGCTTGCAATCTAGGCTGTGTCTTTTGTAGACAGGAATTCTTTGTCGATGCTGTCATCTTCCTAATGTTTTATTATGCAACATTAACAGCATAAAAGTGACTTCTGAGAAGAGTTCCTGGTTGTAGGCAACAAGCTTGTCAATATAAGAAATAAACGCTGTTATATCTGAATATTACAGAAACATGACAATTACTGTAGTAAGAACTTGTTTGCTTAATGTTCCATAATCCAATCTTCATTTCCCACCCACCCCTTTCTCTCTTCTTAGCAATTGACAGCTACTGACTAATAGATCACCAGGCAAAGTTATTAAGCAGCCTCCATGAAACGTACATAAACATGTTTAATATTAAGAGGGCAAGATGAATGTAGTTTTGGAAACCTAGCCTGTCATTTTTCTCTTCTCTGTAAGATAAGTTCTGCATATTACTGCATTCCAGTCCTAAAGAAACCTTTTAGTGACTAATTCACAACTTTTCAAACACTACTTGTCCCTTCATTTGTACCCTGTATGCTTTTGGTAAATCATTGGGTGTTTACAGAGCATTTCATCATCCCTGGCTAGTTTTTTTTAAGCTGAGGGAAGGACTTGATTAGCGAGACGTTTGATTGTGAGGTTGTGGAGTAAACTGGGGCATTGAAAGACATTCATACAAGAAGTCACTGGCAAGTCACTGCCAAGAAAAATCCAGTTTGGTCTAGTGATTAAGGTGCCAGGCTAGAAAGGAGACCATGAGTTCAAGTCCCACCCTAGCTGTTGGATGACTTTGAGCCAATCATAAGGAGACAGTGAATTCTAGTCCCACTTTAGCCATGAAAGCCAGCTGGATGACTTTGGGTCAATCGTCAGGGGACAGTGAATTCTAGTCCCACTTTTAGGCATGAAAGCCTAACTTTGAGCCAAGCGCTCTGTCTGAACCCAACCCACCTCACAAGACAGTTGTTGTGGGGAAAATAGGAGGAAGGTGTGTTGGATAAGTCCACCTTCTTGAGTTAGCTGTAAAAATAATAAAGGATATATAAAATAAATAAATAACTAAAATGCGCAGATGGGTCCAAGTAGTTCCCAAGAACTTGGTGTGAGGGAGCCAAGCTTTTCCTTTCTGGCATACCTGCCAACATTGAACTTTGTAGAAAGAATGAATTCTTGAAGGATTTCTGCTAGGCCTTCTTTCTTTCTGAATTTGATACCCGCCCCCCCTCCCCCCTCAGAACATCACCCCTGACACCTCCACAATTCCCACCTAGCTTATTTATTTATTTTCCTCCCCTGCTTTGGAATTCACATCTGGTGGAGATCGAAATTCCCTGTGCATTCGCTGTTTTCTTCTCTCCCCCCCCCTCCCAAAACCAGGTCAAGAAATGAATGGACAAACGAAGAAGCTGTCTTAACGAAATGGCTCTTGTGGTTGTTTTTTAGCTCCAAAATCTTGGAATTAATCCAGCCAACATCGGGTTCAGCACACTAACGATGGAATCGGACAAATTCATCTGCATCCGGGAAAAAGTTGGGGAGCAAGCGCAGGTGGTCATTGTCGACCTGAGCGATCCGACAACGCCCATCCGGCGTCCCATCTCGGCCGAAAGTGCCATCATGAACCCCGCTTCCAAGGTCATCGCTCTGAAAGGTACGTCGGCTGACTTATTTTCCACCCAAGGGGGAAATGTGGGAATAAGAGTCACACGAAAGGGAAACTGTTGTTTTTTTTAATTGCAATTTTTGATATTTTATTCACCGCATTATTTATTCATCATTTTGGGGGAATTTGTACAAGTAGCCCTTGATTTACAACCACAATTCTGTTGCTAAGCAAGACGTTAAGTGAGCGTGTCAGGATTCCAGCAATCACTCTAATGAAATCATGATTCTTGAGCCAAACTTCAAAAAACTTCGAAGGATTTATTAGAGGCGACATACTGGCACTGCCCTGCGTGAAGCCAACTCTGGCATACGTCATTTATAGTCACCTGTTTCCCCCTCTCTCCCCTGGGTGTGTCATAAACCAGATTGTCCAATTGAGCACGTTCACAGGCTGGGTGTCATCATTCATGTTCTCCAATTAAATATATTCCCGGGCAAAAGCTCTGGTAGTTTAGTTACAATCTTTTAAAGATAAAGAGTTGGAATGTACTTCTACTTCCAAACTGCTGCACTGCTCTTCCAGATTTCCTCCCCACCCCCTTTTTTTTAATGGCATCTTCTAAAACAGGCACAGGAATGTTTTATGAGTAGAGAGAGCATTGACGTCTTTTACGACTTTTCTGGCCACCGTTGTTAAGTGAATCACTTGCAGATGTAACGCGGCTGTTAGGGGAATCTGGCTTCCCTGTTGATTCAGGTTCTCAAGAGGGTCACAAAAGCGTGACCCCAGGACGCTGCAGCCGTCATAAAGCCGAGTCACTTGCCGTCTCAATTTCGGTCATGCGACCGGATGCTGCAATGGCCATAAGTGTGATCATGTCACTTTTATTTAGGGCCATTGTAACTTCAAACAATCATTAAACGAATGGGTTGTAAGTTGAGGACTACCTGTACAAACTCCAAACAAGGAAAAAAAAAAAAATAAGAACAGAACAACACTGAAGACATTTTTTTAAAAAGTACATAGGGGGAAAAAACACATGGAAGGTTGTTTGTTTGTTTTTTTTTTTAATGAAACTTAGGCTGTTAATTAGGTACGTGGTGGCTCAGTGGCTAAGATGCTGAGCTTGTCGATCAGAAAGGTCGGCCGTTCGGCGGTTCGAATCCCAAGCGCTGCGTGACTGAGGGAGCTCCCGTTCCTTGTCCCAGCTTCTGCCAACCTAGCAGTTCGAAAGCATGTAAAAAATGCAAGTAGAAAAATAGGGACCCCTTTGGTGGGAAGGGAGCAGCGTTCCGTGCGTTTTTGGCGTTTAGTCGTGCCGGCCGCATGACCACGGAGACGTCTTCTGACAGCGCTGGCTCTTCAGCTTTGTAACGGAGATGAGTACCGGCCCCTCGAGCCAGAAACGAATAGCACATATTATATGCGAAGGGAACCTTTACCTTTAGCCTGTTAATTTTTTACAGTAAATTGAGAGACTGAAAATGGTAGTCATGGAATTTGAATGGCGAGGAAGGGACTGGGGCAATCTACTCAAAATAGCTTTCCAAAGCAATGATTAAAAAGTTAAGATTAGAAAGTAGATCTTCTAATCTAGGCCACCAAGAATTTCAGATACTGCCATTTCCAAGTTTGCAGAAAGTTTTGCCCAGTTAAGAATCACTTCTATAGCTTAGTCTTCCTTGGCAGCAGTGATGACATAGTTGGACAAATCTAGGATTTGGTGAATGAAAGTGTACTTGTTTTTGTTTTGTTTTGTTTTTAAAAAAAGCTTAGATTATGCAACAGTTCAAACCTGCAGCAAATAAAAGTGATATTTGTTTCTTCTGTGGGAGCTCAGTTTTGGCTTGCAAAGTAATCTGTAATCCAGAGGCTATCTGATCAGCCCTTTAAAATGTCCCTCCGCAGGTAGGCACACACACTCTTTAGATTTAAAATAATTTCACTGCCAACTGACTGTGTACTTTTCTTCCTGCATTCTTGTCTTAATACAGACGGTGAGTTCATTTTATCCTAGCAAACTTGTATGTTTTAACAGTATGGAATGGTCTAATCTCATAAAAAGTACTGAAATCTGGAAAGGGGAAAAAATTAGCAATTGGGCACCTCCATAGTGGAATTAATTGGGATCTAGGTGGCTTGAATTTTGGGGGGAAATTGTTGTCCTCCCTTGCGATATACCGCTTTCAAGACTTGCTGGTAATAACTGTACCAAGGAATGGCTCTCGAAGTAAATCAATCCCATCGTCGTACAGTTAATAAACAGCAAGGAACTGAGCCACAGATACTTTTATGAGAGACCTTTGCTAGCATGGTGTCTTGTGTGCTAGTCATCTACTCGATTCTAAATGTGGTTTTTGGTCCCAGAAAGTCATGACAAAACTCGCAGGGGTCCACGATTGTTATAGACAATCAATTCTATTGGAAATTTATGAGCCTGAGCTGTGCGCAGCTGCTGTTTGCAGGCTTGCTAAAAATGGTTTGGGGGTATAGGTAGGAATACACAGCATGGGCGAATAGCCCTACTAAAAGCAGCGATCAAAAATTCAGCATTCATCACAGCAATCGTCCTTAGACTTATATCCCGCTTCACAGTGCTTTCCAGCCCTCTCTAAGCGGTTGACAGAATCAGCATATCGCCCCCAACAATCTGGGCCCTCATTTTACCCACCTTGGAAGGATGGAAGACTGAGTCAACCTTGGTCCTCTCAAAATTGAACTCCTTGAGTAAGCATTTTAACCACTGCGCCGCCATGGCTCTTATCGCGTTTTAATTCCAATTATCTTGGCCCCCTGCGAATTGGCGCATTGACCAGGGAAGCTAATATTGATTGACAACACAGCTTGAACTAACGTTAGTTGGTAGGTACACAGCAGTAACTAAGTGGGGAAACGTAAGTGTTGTCTATATGCCCCTGTTATGATCACTTAAAGCAGGAATCTTCCCACCTTAGCAACTTGAAGGCTTGTGGCTTTCGACTCTCAGAATTCCCCAGCCAGCACGGTTTAGGATTCAGGCTGACTGAGGAATTCTGGGAGTTGAAGTCCACAGGTCTTACAGTTGCCCTGACTTATAGTACATATCTTCTCGGTGTTTTTTTCTTTTTTTCTTTTTGCCTATTTGCTTAAAAATACACGAAGCCCTGGGAAAATAGGCACGACAGCTTCTTGTCCTTGGTAGCCACAGAATTGTAGTTTGTCCCAAACCATTAAAGTCCAAGAGACCTATGAATCAAGGTATGCTCTAAAATAATGAACTGCAGATGTTCTTGGTTGGTAGAGACTGGAGGGTGAGCCCACCTCTCCTGGTATGCTTGAAACTTGTTTTCCCATGTACAAGCAACCAACGTAATAATACCAGCCTTTCAGATACGTAACGGCTTCTCTGAATGGTGGTAAGAGTACGGTTGCGTGCACACCAACTGCATTGCTGGGTACTATTGCATGTGGCATTTCCCAGCGACCAGAGCATTCTCGTCCTCATATTTATGTCCCCTACATTGTGCGGTAACCTGAGCAGCCGTTTCTGGTCGTACTGTCTCATAAAAGTGCTTCCATGTTAAAGCAAAACGGGGAAATGTAGCCCTTTACACCAGCCATTTCCACACACTTAGCATGAGAATGCAGAAGGCACTGTTTTTGTGCTCTCTGTCGCACAGGTGTAAATTGTTCAGAGTTTTTCTTGCCACCTCACCCCACCCCATACACCCCCTTGGATGTGACGCACCTATTTAGGCTTGTCTGTGTTGTATATGTCGGTGTTTTGTTTTGCTTTTTATATTTTTAGTTCACCTGAATAGAGAAGAGATGCCTGCCTGCCCAAGATAAGTGGTATCATTCAGTTGTGTTACTCGCAGCTTTGGATTAATCTGTGTTAAGCAGCTAGAATCTATTGTGGTTAAGCTTCCTTGATGCGACAGCCACTTAAAAACACAATCTTCTGGAAGGGCCCTGGCCAGAAGGCTGGATAAAATAGCCTCACTTTGCTGACCCTTAAATTCTGTTCACACAATCTGGTCCTTGACTTAACCAAATCTTAGGGCTGCCTTGCTTGTGGGGATGCATTCTATTGCTACCCCAAAAGGTGAACAGGTGAACAAACAACAAACAAACAACAAACAAACAAATAAACAACAAACAAACAAACAATAAACAACAATAAACAAACAATAAACAACAACAAACAAACAAACAATAAACAACAACAAACAATAAAAAACAAACAAACAAACAATAAACAACAACAAACAATAAACAACAACAAACAAACAACAAACAAACAACAAACAAACAACAATAAACAAATAATAAACAACAACAAACAAACAAACAATAAACAACAACAAACAAACAAACAATAAACAACAAACAAACAATAAACAACAAACAAACAAACAATAAACAACAAATAAACAAACAATAAACAACAACAAACAACAACAAACAAACAATAAACAACAACAAACAAACAATAAACAACAACAAACAAACAGTAAACAACAACAAACAAACAACAAACAACAACAAACAAGCAAACAATAAACAACAACAAACAAACAATAAACAACAACAAACAAACAAACAATAAACAACAACAAACAATAAAAACAAACAAACAATAAACAACAACAAACAATAAACAACAACAAACAAACAACAAACAAACAAACAATAAACAACAACAAACAAACAAACAATAAACAACAACAAACAAACAAACAATAAACAACAAACAAACAATAAACAACAAACAAACAAACAATAAACAACAACAAACAAACAATAAACAACAACAAACAAACAATAAACAACAACAAACAAACAACAAACAGTAAACAACAAACAACAAACAACAAACAACAAACAAACAAACAATAACAACAAACAAATAAACAACAAACAACAAAAATAAACAATAAACAAACAACAAAAACAAACAACAAACAAACAAACAATAAACAACAACAAACAAACAAACAAACAGCAACAAACAAACAAACAGCAACAAACAGTAAACAACAACAAACAACAAACAAACAATAAACAACAACAAACAAACAAAAAACAACAACAAACAAACAAACAATAAACAACAACAACAAACAAACAAACAATAAACAACAACAAACAAACAAACAAACAATAAACAACAACAAACAAACAAACAAACAAACAACAACAAACAAACAATATGGTCACTTCTATTTCAGGGTATCTTGGCCTCTGCTTGCTATTTCTTCCCCAATGCCAATATTTCTCTCTCTTCCCCTTTCTCCATCCATCCATCCATCAATCCCCATATATTATCATTTATCTCTCTCTCCATCTATCATCCATCCATCCGTTTGTCTATATAATTATCTATTTCCATCCATCAATCATCTGTCCATCTTTCTCCACCTTTCATATCTATCTGTCTGTCTGTCTGTGTCTGTCTATCTGTCTATCATCTATTTCCATCCATTATCTGTCCATCTCTTTCTCTCCATCCTTCATCTATATCTATCTCCATCCATCCATCTATCCCCATATATCATCCATCTGTCTGTCTATATCATTATCTATTCCCATCCATCTATCATCTGTCCATCTCTCTCCACCCTTCATCTCTGTCTGTCTGTCTGTCTATCTATCTATATATCTCCATCCATCCATCCATCCATCCTTTCAGCTACCCATCCTCTTTCTCTCTCTCTAGCTCAGCTGTCATCCATCCATCTATCCGGCATATTTATCTAGCCACCGAATTCATTTTGTGATTCTTGTGGAGAAAAATATTTAAAAAGCAAAGGTTAAAAAGTGGGTGAAGGGGTGTCATCCCCCACCCCATTGATTATCAGGCAGGGTTTTCCTCTTAAAATCTTCTCTCCTGAATAAAACCTACCAAGCTTGGAATTGTACCTTCTTGTATTATTATTTTTCCTCTTTTAAGAAAGGCCAGTTCGCTTTACAAGGGGCCATTTTTCCACCCTGGTCTGGCTTGCCTGCTTCATCTTGCACCTTGTAAATAACCCAGTGAAGAAATGGATGGGGATTTGAAATTCACTCATAACTGCTTCGTTTATGGGTAAAGGCCTTGGGGAATCACTTTTTTCCTTCCTGAGGCATTAAAGCAATCTGCAAATGTTGTTTTTCCTTCCGATCCCTGCTCTTTCCTGCTTCTTTCTCTGGCTGTCCTGGTCCTTTCCATTGCTTTGCAATCTAACAGAGAGAAAACAAGCAGAAAGCTGATAGAATGGGAGAATATTTCATTTGGATCCCTTATTCTTAGGGAAGCAGCATTTTATACTGCAGAGCCATTTCCCTTAGAAGGGATCATGCAACGCTGGCCACAGACTGAAGCAGCATCATTCACAAACTTCATCCTTGTGGCACGCAGGCAAAATAGGGTCCTTGTTTAAAGGCCAGAGAGGTATAAAGCTAAATTTGAAAAAGGAAGCCGAAGGATGAAAATAACGGCTCATAACCCTCCAGCTACCAGTTGGCTTGCCTTTGTGTGCTACAGCTGTTTCTTCCTTGCCGCCACTGGGTTGCCAACCTGATGGCTAATTAAACACTTTTGAGATGATTTATTATGGAATGCTTAATAACTGTGTTCCATTTTGGAGGAGGGGGCTACAACTAGAGAGAAATGGAATAAAAAGTGAGGTGAAAAGAGGCACGTTAACATTATTGGAAGAAATCTGTTTTAAGCTGGCTAAGGTGCTGAGCTTGTCGATCAGAAAGCTTGGCGGTTCGCCGGTTCTAATCCCTAGCACTGCGTAATGACGTGAGCTCCCGTTCCTTGTCCCAGCAGCTTTTGCCAACCTAGCAAGTCAAAAGCCCGTAAAAAAAAAATGCAAATAGAAAAATAGGAACCACTTTGGTGGGAAGGGAACAGCATTCCTCCATGCGCCTTTGGCATTTAGTCCTGCTGGCCACATAACCACAGAGACGTCTTCGGTCAGTGTCGGCTTTGTCACGGAGATGAGCACCAACCTCTAGAGCCAGAAACGACTAGCACATATGTGGGAGGGGAGCATTTACCTTTACCTTCCATTATAAACAGATTTTTTTTTCCTATTGTCTTTCCTCTTTCCCTAAAGCTCTTTATTTTGAAAGTTTGGAAGTAGGCCCCTTCCCCAGATTACAGAATAATAACCGAGTTGGAAGGGACCTTGGAGGTCTTCTAGTCCAACCCCTTGCTCATGCGGGAAGCTCTGTACCATGTCAGACAAATGACTGTCCAGTCTCTTCTTAAAAGCCTCCATTGATGGAGCAGCCACAACTTCTGAAGGCAAGCCATTCCCTTGACTGACTGTTCTGACCACCGGGAAATGTTATCCTCAATTCTAAATCGGATCTCTCTTTGATCATCTTTCACCTGTTACTTCTTTTCCTGTCTAATTGGAGAACAGGGGGCCCCTTTCCCTGTGACAGCCCCTCATTGGATTGGATATTGGAAATGATTGTTTATACATCCCTCTTAACCATCTATCCTTGACTTCCCCTCTTTTGAGCTCTGAAATACATCGGCTTAAGGACCAATATTGAAGCAATCAGCTCCACGTGGAAGTTGGGGTGAATCTTAAGTCCATCGAAGGCGATGATCTTGGGGTTTTTGAAGTACTTTCCCATTAGATAAGAAATGGTTGTCCCAATTCACGCTTTGAAACACATGAGGTCTACACACTTGAGTAGCTTGAAGAAGGTAAGATGAACTGATCCATTTCAACCTGTACCAAGAGAGCATCCAGTCATCTTTTAAGCTGCTGTCTGCAGTGAGTTGATTTCCTTTCCCTTGGTGTTTCATTTTTCCTGCCTCTGTGGCCAAGATTTAGCCTTCTTTAGATGGGACAAAGAAGGCCGAGATGCGGTAGGAGAATTAAATTTGGGTGGGATATTTGGGAGATCTGTGATTCCTCTTCTTTTCTTTTCTTTTTTCTTGTTTTGTCTTCCTGTCTTGCCAACCAGCGGGGAAAACCCTCCAGATCTTTAACATTGAGATGAAAAGCAAAATGAAAGCCCACACGATGGCTGAAGAAGTCATTTTCTGGAAGTGGATCTCAGTGAACACCGTGGCTTTAGTGACGGAGACGGCCGTCTATCACTGGACCATGGAAGGTGATACTTTGCCCCAAAAGATGTTCGACCGACACGCCAGTCTTGCGGGCTGTCAAATCATCAACTACCGGACGGACGAGAATCAGAAATGGTTACTCTTAATTGGCATCTCTGCCCAGGTAGGGAAAAACCTCTGGAATTCTGTTTTATTTGTTAGATTTTTCTCCCCCTTGTCTTACTTTAGAGGTAACTCTTGGGGTGGGGGGAGTGAACATACATGATACTCCTCCCTCCTCCTGTTTTTCCCACAACAACTCTGGGAAGGTGGGTTGAGCTGAGGGAGAGGGACTGGCCGCAAAGTCATCCAGTTAGCTTTCATACATAAGGCAGGACTAGAATTCACAATCTCCTGGTGCTTGACTCAAGATCACCCAGCTGGTTTTCATGCCTAAGGCGGGACTAGAACTCACAATCTCCTGGTGATTGACTCGAGATCACCCAGCTGGTTTTCATGCCTAAGGCGGGACTAGAACTCACAATCTCCTGGTGATTGACTCGAGATCACCCAGCTGGTTTTCATGCCTAAGGCAGGACTAGAACTCACAATCTCCTGGTGATTGACTCGAGATCACCCAGCTGGTTTTCATGCCTAAGGCGGGACTAGAACTCACAATCTCCTGGTGATTGACTCGAGATCACCCAGCTGGTTTTCATGCCTAAGGCAGGACTAGAACTCACAATCTCCTGGTGATTGACTCGAGATCACCCAGCTGGTTTTCATGCCTAAGGCAGGACTAGAACTCACAATCTCCTGGTGATTGACTCGAGATCACCCAGCTGGTTTTCATGTCTAAGGCGGGACTAGAATTCACAATCTCCTGGTGATTGACTCGAGATCACCCAGCTGGTTTTCATGCCTAAGGCGGGACTAGAACTCACAATCTCCTGGTGATTGACTCGAGATCACCCAGCTGGTTTTCATGTCTAAGGTGGGACTAGAATTCACAATCATCTGGTGACTGACTCGAGATCACCCAGCTGGTTTTCATGCCTAAGGCGGGACTAGAACTCACAATCTCCTGGTGATTGACTCGAGATCACCCAGCTGGTTTTCATGTCTAAGGTGGGACTAGAACTCACAATCTCCTGGTGATTGACTCGAGATCACCCAGCTGGTTTTCATGCCTAAGGCGGGACTAGAACTCACAATCTCCTGGTGATTGACTCGAGATCACCCAGCTGGTTTTCATGCCTAAGGCGGGACTAGAACTCACAATCTCCTGGTGATTGACTCGAGATCACCCAGCTGGTTTTCATGCCTAAGGCAGGACTAGAACTCACAATCTCCTGGTGATTGACTCGAGATCACCCAGCTGGTTTTCATGCCTAAGGCGGGACTAGAACTCACAATCTCCTGGTGATTGACTCGAGATCACCCAGCTGGTTTTCATGCCTAAGGCAGGACTAGAACTCACAATCTCCTGGTGATTGACTCGAGATCACCCAGCTGGTTTTCATGCCTAAGGCGGGACTAGAACTCACAATCTCCTGGTGATTGACTCGAGATCACCCAGCTGGTTTTCATGCCTAAGGCAGGACTAGAACTCACAATCTCCTGGTGATTGACTCGAGATCACCCAGCTGGTTTTCATGCCTAAGGCGGGACTAGAACTCACAATCTCCTGGTGATTGACTCGAGATCACCCAGCTGGTTTTCATGCCTAAGGCGGGACTAGAACTCACAATCTCCTGGTGATTGACTCGAGATCACCCAGCTGGTTTTCATGTCTAAGGTGGGACTAGAATTCACAATCATCTGGTGATTGACTCGAGATCACCCAGCTGGCTTTCGTCCCTTAAGCGGCATTAGAATTCACAGATATCCAGATAGTTTTCATGCCTAAAGCAACACTAGAACTTAGTCCCCTGGTTCCCAGCTTGATGCCTTAACTACTCACTGATTCTTTAATAGTACAGTACATTAATAATTGAAGTACCTTCATTGAACAAAATGAAATAATTCATGTTGAATAACCGAAAAAGGGTCAAGGCGCACAAGCCGTGGGGCCACAGTGGTTAGAATACAGTACTGCAGGCTAATAGCAAGAGCGCTTACCTTTATATACCACTTCACAGTGCTTTACAGCATTGTCTAAGCGGTTTACAGCCTCTTGATCTCAACAGTCTGGATCCTCATTTTACCCACCTCAGAAGGATGGAAGGCTGAGTCAACCTTGAGCCTGTCAGGATTGAACTGCTGGCAGTGGGCAGTGAGTTAGCCTGCAATACTGCGTTCTAACCACTGGGAGGGAGGGAAGGAAGGAGAGGAGAGGAGAGGAGAGAAGAGGAGAGGAAGAGCAATAGTATACTGCTTAACAGTGCTTTCCACACTCTCTGCTCAGTTTACAGAGTCAGCTTTTTGCCTCCCAACTATTTGGGTCTCATTTTACCCACCTCAGAAGGACGGAAGGCTGAGTCAACCTTGAGCCTGCTGAGATCTGAACTGCCAAATTGCAGGCAGCCGGCAGTCATCAGAAGTAGCCTGCAGTACTGCAGTTTAACCACTGCACTGCCAAGGCTCGCTCTTCTGACTGCCACTTCAATTCCCAGTGGCTGAACGGTGGGCTCAGCCTTCCATCTTTCCGAAGGTTGTTAAAATGAGGACCCAGATTATTGGGGGCAATATGCTGACTCTGTAAACCGCTTAGAGAGGGCTAGAAAGTACTGTGAAGCGGTCTATAAGTCTTCAGTGCCATCGCTATCGATTGAACAGAATTGAGAATCGTTTGGTCCCAGCGCTGCTTGATCCGTGGCAGGAATCTCTTGTGGCAGGGAAAGGGTGCAAGATGCATTGATTATACACTCTTTATGGGAACCCTTTGCCCACATGATGCTTCTGGCTTTGCTTTAGCAAAACCGCGTGGTGGGCGCCATGCAGCTGTACTCCGTGGACCGCAAGGTCTCCCAGCCCATCGAGGGCCACGCGGCAGCCTTTGCCGAATTCAAAGTCGAAGGAAATGCCAAACCGTCCACACTCTTCTGCTTCGCCGTCCGCAGCCCCTCAGGAGGCAAGGTAACGAAAGGAGAAGCCGGGACCTGCATACCTTTAGCAGCCCCCCCTTTCCTCCCCCCCCCCCCCCCCAAATGCAAGTTATCCCTCGGCTTTCCTGTTTCAAGCCAAACGGCAGATTGTCCTTTTCATGGTTCCT
Source organism: Hydrophis major (assembly GCA_033807585.1). Classification (NCBI taxonomy): domain Eukaryota; kingdom Metazoa; phylum Chordata; class Lepidosauria; order Squamata; family Elapidae; genus Hydrophis; species Hydrophis major. The sequence continues at coordinate 7,453,546 of CM066339.1, read as the reverse complement.
TTTCAGCTTCATATCATCGAAGTGGGCCAGCCGGCCACGGGAAACCAGCCCTTTGTCAAAAAGGCGGTCGATGTCTTTTTCCCCCCAGAAGCCCAGACGGATTTTCCCGTTGCAATGCAGGTAAGCAAACAGGGAAGCAGGTTTGCATCCTCTCCGTCCCTTTAAACCCACCCTAGGCAGGTATGCGGGTAAACCTCGACTTAGCAGCGGTTTGTTTCTTTAAGAAGAGACTCGATAGTCACTTGTCTGAGATTGTACAGGTCAGTGGGGGCTAACCTTTTTGGACTCCCATGCTGAATATTGCATGCCAGCACCCAGAAGGCAATGCGCCGCCCCCCCCCCCCGCATCTCTGGGCATGCGCGTGCATCTCCCGTGCAACTCTCCCCCGCGCATGCGCGCCAAATACCCAACAAGCAGCGGGTGGGCAGTGCGCGCCCAGTGGGGTTCTTCCGGGCGACCTCTCGCATACCAGCAGAAGTGGCTCTGTGTGCTGCTTCTGGCATGCATGCCATAGGTTCTCCATCACAGGTATAGGCTAGGGGTCTGCAACCTTCAACACTCCAAAAGCCATTTGGACCAGTTTTCCCACAGGAAAAAAACAAAAAACACTGGGAGCCACAACACCTGGGTGGGCGTGGCCAACTCAGTGTCACTCCCACCCAGTCACATGGCACACACACATGGCCACGCCTACCCAGGTTTTGTGGTTCCAGTGTTTTCTGTAGGAAATGGGTCTTTCCCTCTCCCTCTCCCTCTCCCTCTCCCTCCCTCCCTCTCATTTCTGTTTTTTGTGTTTTACCTTCTCAGGCCAGGCGAGAAGTGACTGGGAGGGGACGCCAAGGGCGGGGCCAGCCAGTGGTGGGATCACCTAACAGGGAGCCACAGCAGAAGGCCCAAAGAGCCACATGCGGCTCCAGAGCTGCGGGTTGCTGACACCCGGTATAGGAGCCCCTGCTCAACAGCTGGATTAGAGGATCTCCCAAGGTCTCTTCCTGCTCCGTTCTGATTAATATTGATTAAATCCGTTTTCACAGATTGGAACAAAGCACGGCGTGATCTATCTGATCACAAAATATGGCTACATACACATGTACGATTTAGAATCCGGGGTCTGCATCTACATGAACCGAATCAGCGCTGAAACAATATTTGTAACGTCGCCTCACGAACCCACCTCTGGGATTATTGGGGTGAATAAAAAAGGACAGGTAAGATGGTTGTTGGAAGATTAGAAATGTTTGGGATCTCCTCTGCTAAGGAGGTGCATCTAGTGGAATCCAGAAGAAGGGCCTTCTCCGTGGTGGCTCCCTCCCTGCAGAACATCATCCCTGCAGAGGTAAAGTTGGTCCTCACTTGGACACTCTTTTGCAAGTCCCTGAAGACCTGTTTCTGCCAATGGACCTGGGGACTCTAGGGTGAGATGGAGCCCATGAAATGGCTCCTTTGATTGTTGTAAGTAGGGAGTGGTGGCATGTTACTCTCCTTTGATTGTTCTTGTGTTAGGCTTTTATCCTTGTAAGTTCCTTGTAGTCACTGAGAATAAGTAGGGTGGCCAAATTATTTTTCATAAATCATGGATGGATGGATAGGAAGCAAAGAGAGAGATTAGATGAATGGAGAGATGGAGAGAGAGAGAGATGGACAGATGATAGATGGATAGAGATACATAGGTAGATACCATAGAGAGAGAGATGTTAGGTAGATTAGAAGAGAGAGAGTAGAGAGTGATAAGGTAGGTAAGTACTAGGTAGGTAGAAGATAACTGGATGGATGGATGATAGGAAGCAAAAAGAGAGAGCATAGATGGATGGATAGATCGATGGAGGATGGAGATAGGTAGGTAGGTAGATACCATAGAGAGAGAAATTAGATTAGGAGAGAGAGATATGGGAGGTAAATACTAGGTAGAGAGAGAGAGAGAGGATAGCTGATGAGATGGATGGATGGTTGGATGGATGGATAAGCCAGCCAGCCAGCCTTTCCCAACTAGTGCATCAGTGTGCCTTTTCTAAGTAACCCATTACTTGGATGGCAGTTGCCATCTTGCCAGTTAAGTAACATGGCCAGAGGAGTTAGGACAATGTGTTTCTAACAAGCTGAGGAAATGCAGACTTTGGGAAGATTGTCCTGGGGTTGTGGGTGTTCCATCACTGGAGGTTTTCAAGGATAGGCTGGACCACCGTTTGGCCAGAATGGTATAAGATCTGAGTTGGGAGCACGTGCTCTGTCTCTCTCTCTCTCTCTCTCTCAATAGGTCCTCTCAGTTTGCGTGGAAGAAGACAATATTGTAAACTACGCCACCAACGTCCTGCAGAATCCGGATCTGGGTCTGCGAATGGCTATCCGGAGCAACTTAGCCGGAGCAGAAGAACTCTTTGCCAGGAAATTTAATACCCTTTTTGCGCAGGGGAGCTACGCGGAGGCAGCTAAAATGGCCGCGTCTGCACCCAAGGTAAACCACTGTTGGAGAGACCTGCGCCTTCAGAACATGTATCTACTTAAACACCCATTTAATCCCTGCAAGTTGATTGCACTTCGTTCGACTCTCTCGCTGTTTTTGGTGGTCCCAGGTAGTCCTCAACATACAACTGTTCATTTGGTGACCGTTTGAAATGACAACTTTACTTTGGGGGGGGGGGGAGTGTTTTTCACACTTATGATCCTTGCAGCATCCCCACCGTCAGGTGATCAAAATTCAGACGCTCGGCCACTGACTCGTATTTACGACGGTCGCAGCGATCCCATTTGCGACCTTTTGATGAGCAGATTCAATGGGGGGCGGGAGCCAGATTCACTTAAGAACCATGTGTCATGCCCCTGTTGGAATCTGATTCCGAGGTGGAGGTCGAGCAGCTGACGGAGAGTGGGAGTGTGGCTCCAGTGGCTGTGGAGGAAACTGGGGAAGGGCACAGTCCGGCTGGGCATTCAGAGGAAGATCCAGGCCCATCCCTTCTTCATCCTAGGGCACTCAGGGAGGAGCGGATAAGGGAGCAACGTGGGTTACCGGGGGAGAAAAGGACCCTGATTCCCTTCATTAGCTGCAGCTTGGAAAACAGGATTTAAAAAGGGCATTTGCGCACAGCACCTTGCTGGAATCAAAGTGTGAACTGTATTTGTTTGTCCAGGCTTGTCTGGGTTCTGGTGTCCTTCCAATTGTGTGTGGTTTGTTATCTTTTGAAGTCTGCAATTCCTTATCCTGCCCTGTCTCGTTAATTGCTGCAGTGTGGTTTGTGTTGGTTTTTATTATAATTAATGTGTACTTTGGTTTCAGACTGAATTTCTTCCCTTTAAAAACTGTTCTTGGGGGAGTTTTTTTTTTTCTCCAGCTGATGTTTACTGGACATTGGGGGCCAAGTTGGAGGAATGAAAGGGACTTTCCTTACTTTTGGGGCTTTGTTGCTTTTGTGCCACGCTCCTTTGGGTCATCACACCATGCAACTCGCTTAACAAGCAGTGATTCGCTTAGCAGCTGTGTGGCAAGAAAGGTTGTAAAAGGGGGCAAAACTCACTTCGCTTATCCAGAGGAATTTTGAGCTCAGTTGTGGTCGTATGTCGAAGGACTCCCTGTATTCTAAAACGGGGAGTTGAATTGGTTGCTCTTGGTTTTTCCTCCCTGGGGACAATCCATAAATCCGTCAATGACATTGAACTCTCCGATTCTGACATTCAGGGCATCCTGCGCACCAGCGACACCATCCGGAAGTTTCAGAGTGTCCCGGCTCAACCCGGGCAAGCTTCGCCCTTGCTGCAGTACTTCGGTATCCTCCTTGACCAAGGGCAGCTCAACAAATTCGAATCTCTGGAACTCTGCCGCCCCGTCCTTCAGCAGGGCCGCAAGCAGCTGCTTGAGAAATGGCTGAAAGAAGACAAGGTGAGCCTCCCGTCGCCATTTGTTAGTGCAGTCCTGCTCTACCCGTAAAGCCACAAACGAGGATGCATCGTTAGACCTAACCATGATATGTGGTGAAGGTCTCAGACTTAGAATAACTTGATTGTCACTTTGAATGTACACGAAGTCAGCATACATTAAAATGAAATTTTGTGGCATACAGTTCTCAAAGGGTCTCCACCTCTAATATATACTACATAAACATGACTAGACAGACAGACAGAGATATAGGTCCTAGCTCTAAGGTCAGGGACAACCTAGATAGGTAGGTAGGTACGTAGGTAGATAGATAGATAGATGATAGAGAGACAGACAGACAGAAAGATATAGTTCCTAGCTCTAAGGTCAGGGACAACCTAGGTAAGTAGGTAGGTAGGTAGAGATAGATAGATAGATAGATAGATAGATAGATAGATAATAGATAGATAGATAGATAGATAGATAGATAGATAGATGATAGACAGACAGAAAGATATAGTTCCTAGCTCTAAGGTCAGGGACAATCTAGATAGGTAGGTAGGTAGGTAGGTAGAGATAGATAGATAGATAGATAGATAGATAGATAGATAGATAGATGAAGACAGACAGACAGACACAAAGATATAGTTCCTAGCTCTAAGGTCAGGGACAACCTAGATAGATAGACAGACAGACATAGTTCCTAGCTCTAAGGTCAGGGACAACCTAGATAGATCGATAGACAGACAGACAGAGATAGAGATATAGTTCCTAGCTCCTTGCCAGATTAAAACAATGATCTGCCATAACCTATAGCTAAATTCCATGAATTGTTAGGGAGAGTCCGGCCTTGCCCTCTTCCATATTCCAAGCACTCTTTGCCCTCGGGGGGGGGGGGGGAGACTCTCCGTCTTTTGCCTTCTAGTTACATCCCCACCACACTGTGTGTACGTGCGTTTGTGTGTCCTGTTTTAGATGAAGTTTGCACAAAGTTGTCCGGCAGCAGAGTCGGTTCCTGAAAAATGCAAACAGCCCTCTTGTGCCAACAGCAATAGTTGTGTTTGTTTGGACATGACTGGGGTGTGAAAGTATTTTTGGAGGCTGGCACGGCGTCAACAGATGCTCCGTCAAGCAGCCTGCAGTTTTTAACGCTTGGATTGGCATTGATTTCTGGAATCTGATGTCTGTTTCAGTTGGAGTGCTCCGAAGAGCTGGGAGACCTGGTGAAGGCCGCTGATCCAACCCTCGCCCTGAGTGTTTATCTCCGTGCAAACGTCCCAAATAAAGTCATCCAGTGTTTTGCAGAAACGAGTCAGTTCCAGAAAATTGTTCTTTATGCCAAAAAGGTAAACTTATCTCCCCCAACCCACCTGAAAAAGGTCTGCTTGTGCAATGCTCACCTTCCAAGTCAACACATTTTCTTTTTTTTTTAAATTTTTTTTATCTCTCCTGAGATTACGCAAGGTCTTGAAACATTCCAAGTATGTTAGAAGTATGAGATGCAATTTTCTCAACTTGCTGAGTTTCTGTTTGGCTTACAGGGTAGAACAGGACTTCGGGCTCGTTATTTTGACATCTAGAGAGTCCTCGACTTACGATCACAATGGAGAAAAAAAAAATCTGTTGCTAAGCAGGACAGTTAAGACCCAACTCGGTGATCCTAGTTTAGGATTAAAAGATATATGGAGAGAAAGAAACCCAAACAAAAAACAATATACCTATTATTCAGCACCACATACATCATGGTCAAGGTTGGATATGCTATGGACAAATGTGGAAATTGAACGTGATATAAAAGAAATAGAAATTTAAACTAATACACGGGCAGATCATAACCCTATTAAAATAATTTGGAAAGGATTGAAAAAAAAGATCAATGTTAAATAGGGAGATCTTAAAAGAAAAAAAGTGTCAAGATGATGGAAAAAGAGTTGAGAGCACTTTTTGAAAGAAAATAAACAACAAACATCAACTCAAAACCTATGGGATACGACTAAAGCATCTATTACGGGCTTAGCAATTTCATATAATACATACATACAAAGAAAAGAAAGGAAAACAAACCAAACTACAAGACACTCTTGAGGAATTAGAAAGAACACTAGAAAAACACTACGTAACAAGACAGCAAACACAGAAAGGATAATGATTAGGCATGAATTGATTATGTTGACACAAGATGAATGATCACAAGATACGAAGACCCAACTGGGTAACGTCATCAGTGCTAGTGATTCATCAGTGCTAGTAACTTGATTTCTTCTTTTAAAGGTGGGCTATACCCCTGACTGGATTTTCTTATTGAGAAGTGTAATGAGAGTCAACCCAGATCAAGGTCTTCAGTTTGCGCAAATGTTGGTTCAGGATGAAGAGCCTTTGGCCAACATCAACCAGGTAAATGGCCCTTTAAAGACTCCGGTGGCTCTAGAATGGGAATTCTGGGAGTTGAAGTCCACCCGTCTTAAAAGTTGCCTAGTTTGGAGATGCCTGTTCCAGTAGATAATTTGAAATCTAACATGGTGTCATCAAGAGACCTGTAGGATTTACTTCTACTTTGTGTGTCTCGTCACCTCTGACTTGGGGTTTTCTATAATTCTCATTAAGAAGGGATAGATCTTGGTGGAAAGTACACTGAAGTAATAAAGGTGCCTGCACTTTCATAGGAACATCTAATTTCAAGAGGTCTCACTCTGAAAGGAATGAGAATTGTTTTTTATCAAACATCCTTCTGACAATGGAAGCAGAGTCACTTCCAGGGTGCAGAAGACGAAAGTAATGTAATTGTAACCTTTTGTGGTGTGATGGTTGCCATAACTGAAAAATAGGTGTTATATGGTTGGAATGCAGTATTGGCAGGCAAATTCTGCCGACTGCCAGCAGTTCAAGCCTGACTGGCTCAAAGTGGACTCAAGGCTTCTATCCTTCTGAGGTTGGTAAAAACAATATGCTGACTATGTAAAGCTGACTCTGTAAACTGCTTAGAGCAGTGGCCCCCAACCTTTTTTTGTGCCACGGCTCGGTACCGGCATCACAAAATGATCCACGGCCCGGTACCGGCATCAGCACGCATGACAAGGCAAGCCAAGCCGAGCGACCGGCCAGCCAGCTGTCCCCCTCTTCTCCCCGCCACCTTCAACTCCTCCTTTGTACCTTTGTTGATGGGCTTCGCTTCGGGACGGTCGCTCGGCTCGCCTTGTCATGGGTGCTGAAAGAATCCTCGTGCCTTGATTTCGTTTGAAGCCGCCCCCCCCCCCTTCGATGAAACTAAGGTGTGAGGATTCCTTCAGGACCCAAATGCTGCTTTCCAACCGGAAAAGCTCACCCGGAAGCACTTTCTCGTCAAACAAGATGGCGACACCTAGCAAACTGGCGGCCCAGTAGGAAATGTTCCACGGACTGGTACCGGTCCGCAGCCTGGTGGTTAGGGAGCCCTGGCTTAGAGAATGTAAAGCACTATGAAGCAGTATATAAATCTAAGGGCTATTGCTACTTCTTCCTTCTTCCCTCCCTCTCGTCCCTTCCTTCCCTCTTTCCTTCCCTCCATCTCATTGTCTTTCCTTCCATCCATCCATTCATCACAGTGGTTAGAATGTGGTATTGCAGGCTTATTTTGCTGACTGCCAGCAGTCTTCCAAGGTCAATAAAACAAGGACCCAGATTGTTTGGGGGCAAAATGCCGACTCTCTAAACCTCTTAAGAGAGGGCTGTGAAGCATCATGAAGCGGTATATAAGTCTAAGCACGATTGCTATGTTCTTGCAGATTGTCGATGTGTTCATGGAGAACAGTTTAATTCAGCAGTGTACTTCCTTCTTGCTGGATGCCTTGAAGAACAATCGCCCCGCTGAAGGCCACCTTCAAACCCGTCTCCTTGAGATGAATCTCATTCATGCTCCCCAGGTAACTGCTCTCCTCCATCTGCCCCCACTCCAGCCAAAGGATTTGGCATCATCTCGTTTCCTCTTGAGAAGAACAGTTGTTGTCCCTCTTCTAAATAAGTTTCAACTTTGCATGGCTGGGTCCAAAATGGGACAAACTCACCACGGGATGATTCCCCGGGGGTGGGTGGGGAGGGGATTAACTCAACGCAAAAAATGTGGTCCACCACGATTTCTTTGACATTATTTCCATTGACAAAAATGGAGAAACAGTGGTGGATAATATAGATTGTGTTGATGCCAGGGTTTCAAGTAATAGATTCATCGCAAGCAAAAACTCCGAGGCAGCTGGAATAAATTCCAATAAATAGCTTTATTGGAAATAATCATATTGACATATGTTTGGTGAAAACCAACTCTGAAGGGTCCCATGGTTTTCACCTAATTAAAAGTGAAAGTTCCACGGACACCCCAATTCCAAACAATCAGTCACATGGTCCAATCAAGGCTCCGCCAGATGGTCTGGTGACATCACTCCTCCTTCCTCCAGCCAGGTGTGAGAATGAGAAAGTTCCCAAGAGAAAGTATTTTGTTTTGAACACATGGCCCCAGCGATCTCTAATCCCTCCTCTCTATCCCAGGGGCGGCACTGATGCTCCAAGATGGCTTCACCTAGTCCAGCTTCAGGGTTGACATTTGAGTTATCACACATGGAATTGTCCCGTAGCAAGTTGATTGCGGTGAGATGGCTGCAGCAAGTCATCCTAGACCCTGGCCAGTCAGTTTCTGTTGTGTGTATGTGTGTGTTTAAATGTTCCATATAGAATCCATATGCGATGCTGTAGACTTGCTTCTTTGGTTAATTTTCTTTTAGGTTGCCGATGCCATCTTGGGGAATCAGATGTTCACCCACTACGACCGAGCCCACATTGCTCAGCTGTGCGAAAAGGCCGGCCTGCTGCAGAGAGCTTTGGAACACTACACAGATCTTTATGATATCAAGCGTGCCGTCGTGCATACCCACCTTCTGAATCCAGAGGTAAAATAAATACAGATAGATGAATAAGGCTAATCCCTTTTGGGGGTTTAATTTCATGGGAATCCACCTAGGGCAGGAGTGGGACTGCGGCCCACTACCACGCCGTGGCCTATTGGGAATTGGGTCGCGTGAGTGGCTGTGTCCTGACCCAGCTCCCCAAACATGACAAAACCTTGGAAGTGAACTCTAAATATGCCTTTATTAGGAGTCCTGGCAAAAAGTTTCTCTCTCAGCGCAGGCTAACAAGTCTATCCAGCAGGGAGATCTGCCACACCTATTGTCTCTGCCCCCTGCCTTTTATCCCCAGAGCTGGGGTGGGGCTTTGCCAGCAGCGGTGGCTCTTCCGTCCCAAGGATCAGCCCATAGATTTCCACTACTCTCCTCTCCTCTGCCTTCTGGGCATCCATGCATCAGGCACTGGACTCAGCTGTTCCTCCTCTTCCTCATCAGTGACCTCCACACCTAGGGGCTGTTGACTCTCCATCTGAGGGTTGAGGAACAGCCCAAGCTCCACCTCTGTCTGTCTCTCTCTGCCAGCTCCCTTCCCTCTTCCTCCTTGGGTTGCCTTGATGCTGACCCTGACTCCCACGCCTCCTCCTCCTCCTGATTCGGCGGCCGGCAGGCCACAACAGGCTGCCTGGAGCACACACACACATGCAGCTCCATTTCCATGGGCCGGCAGCCGCTCGCATGCGTCCGGACTGACCCGCCACTCACACCGGCCTGTCACGCATGCAAGGGCTGCGTGCATATACACGCGCACCGGCCCTCCGTTCTCACAGCCCGGTTCCCCTCTCCTGTCAGCTCTGAGATTCAGCTGCCAAGTGTGAAAGGGGGGATGGGGGGTGGGGGTGGAGGAGTTGGAAAGTTCAAGGTTATTCCGTGCTGCATTAATAAATTCCAGCTGCAGTTAATTGGTTCTCGTGATTAATGAAGTGTAGAAGTGGGAGGAGAGAAGGTGGATTTTGTGTAACTTGCGAAAATGACTTTCACTTTTGGAAATGCCTTAGAAGTACCAGAGCTGTTCCTAATAAATCAGTATATTGTCTGAGAGTAACTGATTACCATGGATAATTTCTGGATGCCTAACATCTCCTCCCCCTAGCCGGGCTGCCACGCCATAAAGGTTGGGAACCTCTGGTCTAGGGTATTGTCTGATTGGTTCTGAAATATTCAAGCTGCGATAACAGAACTTAGTTCTTTAATTGTTATTCGTTCCTAATGCAGGTGGCTGGTTTGCAAGATACAGATTATACATGCATCTGTTTACATATTTAATTTTGGAGATGTTTTTTTCTTTTCTTTTCCCCTTCAGTGGCTGGTGAATTTCTTTGGCTCGCTATCCGTTGAAGACTCCGTCGAGTGCCTGCGCGCCATGTTGTCCGCCAACATCCGACAAAATCTGCAGCTCTGCGTCCAGGTGGCTTCGAAGTATCACGAACAGTTGGGCACCCAGTCCCTTGTGGAACTCTTTGAGTCTTTTAAAAGCTATGAAGGTACATTTAGCACACAGGTGGTATCCAACCACCCCCAGTCCATGGACTTAGCACCAGAATGTAAAATGACTGAGTGGAAAACTGACGGACAGATTGAAGAGGATCACGAGAAGATCAGGATTAACCTGATGGGATTAATTTACTCCCTGTTACAAGGAGAGCGCTATCCTATACTTGGTTTAAAGGAATCAGAACCAAAGTCTTCTGTTTTACGCTGTTGTCAAACTGCTGAAATACCTGTGGGAGTTTGGAAAATATTTTTTTCACGTTTTTGGTTTGTTTTTATTTTATTTTATTTATTTTATTGATTGATTGATTAACTTTTGAACCATATCAAAGTGCAGAATTCCAGAAACAAATCATTGCTGAAATTTGATGAAAGCCAATTAAAATGGAATTGGATAAAATACAATCTAAAATGAAATTGAGGTTTGTTTTGATAACCCAAATTTAAAGCCATCCGTGATGAAAAGAAGCTGGTGTAGCATGTTCGATGACATGGTCCCTGATCATTTTCTGACTCATGTCAAAAAGAAAAAAGGACTTTTAACTCTTTGAATGAATTTATCGCTGCCCCTCCACTAATCTCTTGTTTCTCTGTCTGTCTAGGACTCTTTTATTTCTTGGGCTCTATTGTCAACTTCAGCCAGGACCCGGATGTTCATTTTAAATATATCCAGGCGGCCTGCAAGACCGGCCAAATCAAAGAGGTGGAAAGGATCTGCCGCGAAAGCAACTGTTACAATCCAGAACGAGTGAAAAATTTCCTGAAGGTAGAATTTCTGCGCACGCCAGCGTTTCTCAGCCTCATCCCAACGCTTTAAGATGGGTGGACTTCAACTCCCAGAATTCCTGGCATGCTGGCTGGAGAATTCTGGGAGTCGAAGTCCACCCATCTCCAAATTGCTGAGGTTTAGAAACACTGTTTTAGGTGATTTGTTTGTTTGTTTGTTTGTATCTCACTTTTTTTTTTTTTTTTACAAATAAGGCAGTGACTAGATCCAACACTCCTTCCTCCTCTTATTTTCCCCACAACAACAACCCTGTGAAGTGGGATGGGCTGAGAGAGGATAGATTGGCTCAAAGTCATCCAGCTGGCTTTCATGTCTAAGGCAGGACTAGAACTCCCAATCTCCTGAAGATTGGGCCAAAGCTACCCTGCCAGCTTAATATGCTTAAAGTGGAACTAGAATTCCCAGTCCCCAGGAGATTGGCCCAATGCCACCCAGTTACTTTTTATGCCTAAAGTGGGACTAGAACTTACAGTCTGGCCTAAGATGGGACTAGAACTCACCATCATCTGGTGATTGGTCCAAAGTTACTCTGCCAGCTTTATATGCTTAAAGTGGGACTAAAACTCCCAGTCCCCTGGAGATTGGTCCAATGTCACACTTTTCATACTTAGGGCAGGACTAGAACTCACGATCTCCTGGTGAATGGCCCAAAGTCACCCTGCCAGCTTTTATACCTAAAGTGGGACTAGAACTCCCATTTTTCTAAAGATTGACCTAAAGTCACCAGCCGCCTTTCATGCCGAAGGCAGGACTAGAACTCAGGGGCTCCCATTTTCTAGCCTTAAGCACTAAACCAAACAATTGGACTATATAGTCCTTCCACAAAGAATGAAAACGGGGGGTTGCTGCTCTGGCTTTATTCTGGATCAACATGGAGTAATTCTGCTTGGTGAGCTTTGCAAAGTAGCTGGCAGTAAACGGGGTGCTTGAATGCTGTCTTATAATCCCGCCGCCCTTCATTTGATCCCCTCTTAACCTGTGAGAATACCTGCTGATCCCAACGGCAGGGGGAAGATTTAAAAAGCTTTCAATTGCTCACCTCGAAGTCTCATATCCCATCCAGGGAGATTAATCTCGGGGCTGCCCTTTGTCAGACATAAAATTGGAGGCTGGTTTTTTCTTCCCCGAGGAGATAAATTAAGCCCTCACCTCAAGAGGCTGCCAGAATAATAGTACAAAGAGAATAAGAGGAAGGGAGAAAGAATTCATTTATCAATTGAAGGAAGCTTCTGGAAAAGAGATGTGTGTTTTTCACAAACTATATGTGTGTATAGTTAAACCTAAATAGCAATATTGTCGTGTTTAGTTAGCTGAAAATGTGAATTGTGGCCCTCTCATCTTACAACATGGTATACACAGTATAAGAATAGGAACCAGTCTTGTATTTCCACAAAATAACGTATATTTCCTCCTTGTGTGTCACTATCAACATAGTTCAGCTTGGTGGTTAAAAAAGAGTTTTCTTGAGAATTGAATCAAGTCTGCTTCAGATCATAGCTTCTTTCCAGCTTGAATTCAGAACAGAATAACAGAGTTGGATGGGACCTTGGAGGTCTTCTAGTCCAACCCCCGATCAGGCAGGAAACCCTATACCATTTCAGACAAATGGTGGTCCAATCTCTTTTTAAAAAACCTCCATGTTGGAGCACCCACAACTTCTGGAGAAGAATCGTTCCGTTGATTAATTGTTTTAACTGTCAGGACATCCCTCCTTAATTCTAGGTTGCTTCTCTCCTTGATAATTTTCCACCCATCGCTTCTATCCTGCCTATTTTGGATAATCGGTTGGCCCCCCCCCTCTTCTTTGCTCCTGGGCAGCACCTGTGCCCCAACATTCGGTCCCCACTCACATAATTCATATTATCTTCTCGATGTGCCGAATTACAGCTTTCCTCTCATTGTTTAGTGGGATCACAGGTCAAAAAGAAGAAGAAAAAAAAGATGTATTATTATACTTCTCTCTTTAATAGTTTCTGATTTTTATTTTGTGTGTTTCTTTCTCTGCCAATGTAGGAAGCCAAGCTTACTGATCAACTTCCCTTGATCATTGTCTGCGACAGATTTGACTTTGTTCACGACCTGGTTCTTTACTTGTACCGCAACAACTTGCAGAAGTACATTGAGATATATGTCCAGAAGGTACAGTGCATTTCGTTGTTAAAGGTGTTTTAAGAGCCGTTAAAGTAGATCCTTTGGAGTGTATGTCAACCGTAGCAACTTTAAGACATGTCAACTTCAATTCCCAGAATTCCTAGAATTCCATCTGTATATACGAAGCCCTCAACTTAGAGCTGTTTATTTAACAACTGTTTGAAGTTGCAACGCCACTGAAAAGGTTCAGTGTTGCTTCACAGATCAAAACAACCCGGGGTGAGCTTCAAAAAATTTAGCAACGGGTTCTCTGTCCGGTTGCTGGGTGGGCGTGGCCTAGTTGGCCTCCTGCATTTTTGCCCTCCGGAGGCTTCCCACGAACCTCCGAGAGGACAAAAACAGCCTTTCTGGGCTCCGGAGGCTCTCTGGAAACAGGCCCAATTTCCAGTCTTCCCGAACTTCCGGGAGGCCCGTTTTTCGCTCTTCGCAAGCCTCCACACGCGCCTTGCACTACCTGCCTCCAAAACGGGCCACGTGAGGACTCCTGGGAGGGGTAGGTGGGGCCAGCCAGGAGTGGGATTTGGGGGTTGCACAGAATCTGCACAGAGTCTTAGTTAGGGGCTCACATGATCAAAATTAAATGCTTGGCAACTGGCGTGTATTTACGATGGTTGCAGTGTCCCTGGGGTCATGGCGAGCACCCTTGGGGACCTTCCCAGCCAGCTGTCCCAAAGGTGCTTTTTTTTTTTTTTTTAAAGAGGCCGCTGGACTTTCTTTCTTTTTTTTTGTTTTTGTTTTGAAGACGTTTCGCTTCTCATCTAAGAAACTTCCTCTACTCCGACTGGATGGTTGGGAATGGAAGGAATTCATATTCCACAGTACAATGCAGTGAGCCACGTGTTTGAGCTGTACATTGGGGAAACGAAACCGCCATTTCATAAATGCATGGCGGAACATCGGAGAACAAACCCATCAGGATAAAATTCAGCGGTCCACCTGCATTTAAAAGACAAAAACCACTGTTTGGAAGACAGCAACATTCACATTTTGGACAGAGGATTGCTAGTTTGAAAGAGGGGTCAAAAGAGGCCATCTGTGTCAAAATTGAACAGCCCTCTCTCATCAGAGGAGGGGAGGGGAATAAGACATCATGGATCTCCAATCTACAATACAGTCCTTTCAACAGTTCCAAGAAAGCTTCGCACACATTTGCACTACTCAGATGATCTTGAGGACACAGATAAACTCCAAGTAGCCTCAACAGACTCTCTAAAATGATGCAAATGACCAGCTGTCTGCAAGGAGTATAAATCCTTCCATTCCCCACCATCCAATCAGGACTGAAGAAGCTCCTTGGATGAGAAGCAGAAGGTCTTCAAAGAAAAAATCAGAAAGTCCAGTTGCTTCTTGACAAGAGCACCTTTGGGACAACTGAGGACATAGATAAACCTCCAAGTGGCCTCAATGACTCTCTAGAAAGAATGCAAATGACCAGCTGTCTGCAAGGAGTAGAAATCCTTCCCTTCCCCACTTTTGACAGCAAAGTCAATGGGGAGGCCAGATTCGCTTCCCAACAGTGTTACTAACTTAATAAAACCGCAGCGATTTGCTTAACAACCATGGGCCAGAAAGGTTGTAAAATGGGGCAAAGCAAACAACTGTCTCCCTTAGCAACAGAAATGCTGGGCTTGATTGTGGTCGCAAGTTGAGAACCACCTGTAGCACTCGTTAAGGTTTGAACTTTGCGATCCAGAGAGCGGCTTGCACCACGGTGGGATTGCAAACCCTTGAAACTGAACCATTTTTTCCCGCTTCAGGTCAACCCCAGCCGCATCCCTGCAGTCGTTGGAGGACTCTTAGATGTGGACTGCTCCGAAGACGTCATTAAGAACTTGATCATGGTGGTGAGAGGTCAGTTTTCGACAGACGAGTTGGTAGCCGAAGTCGAGAAAAGGAACAGGTGAGACCCACAGGGCTCTTCAAAATATTTTATTTTCCAGGAGCGATTAAATTGGCTGTCAGGCCCCTTTTGGAATCTGATTCCGAGGGGGAGGTCGAGCAGCTGACAGGAAATGGGAGCGTGGCTTCGGTGGTTGTGGATGAAACTGGGGAAGGGCACAGTCCGGCTGGGCAGAGCAGGGGAGAGGTAAAATAAGGGGGAGGGAATTCGGAGGAGGGTATGCAGGGAGGAATGGAGAAGGGAGCAACGTGAGTTGCATGGCTTACAGTGGAAGAAAGGGCCCTGATTCCCTTCATTAGCTGCAGCTGGGAACAGAATGTTTAAAAGAGGAAGCTGTGCACAGCACCTTGCTGGAATTATCTTTGTAATCTTTATCTTATCTGGGTTCCGGCATCCTCCCAACTGTATGTGTTTTGTTATCTTTTGAAGTCTGCAATTCCTTATCCTGCCTTGTCTCGTTAATTGCTGCAGCATGGTTTGTGTTGGTTTTCTTTTATATAATTTATATATATTTTGGGTTTGGACTGAATTTCTTCCCTTTAAAAACTGTTCTTGGGAGAGTTTTTTCTCCAGCCAAGGATAACTGGACGTTGGGGACCAAATTGGAGGTATTAAACGGACTGTACCTACTTTTGTGACTTTGTTGCTTTTGTGCAACAAAGGTATCTTGGGGGGGGGGTACCCTGGCAGTCGGCAGAATTAGCTTGCGGTCCTGCATTCTAAGATAAATCAATCAATCGGTTAAATCAAGGGCCTTCAAACATTGTGGATTTCAACTCCCAGAATTCCTGAGCTAACCTGACTGGAGGAGGAGTTCTGGGAGTTGAAGTCCACAAGTCTTAAAGCTGCCATGTTTGAAGACCCCTGTTTAGACTTCTGACAACAGCCAACCAAACATGGCAGCTTTAAGACTTGTGGACTTCAACTCCCAGAATTTCTTGAGTTAACATGACTGGAGGAGGAGTTCTGGGAATGGAAGTCCACAAGTCTTAAAGCTGCCATGTTTGAAGACTCCTGGGTTAAATGTTGGCTAGCAACAGAGCGAACTAAAGATGCGTGTTCTTCTTCCAGGCTTAAGCTGCTCCTACCTTGGCTGGAGTCCCGGATTCACGAAGGCTGCGAAGAGCCGGCAACACACAACGCCCTGGCGAAAATCTACATTG
This sequence comes from Hydrophis major, assembly GCA_033807585.1. Taxonomy (NCBI): domain Eukaryota; kingdom Metazoa; phylum Chordata; class Lepidosauria; order Squamata; family Elapidae; genus Hydrophis; species Hydrophis major. Next base: position 7,437,278 of record CM066339.1, on the reverse strand, counting down.
ACAGCAACAACAACCCCGAGCGCTTCCTGCGGGAGAATCCCTTTTACGACAGCTGCGTTGTTGGAAAGTATTGTGAAAAGAGAGACCCTCACCTGGCCTGTGTGGCTTATGAAAGGGGGCAGTGTGACCTCGAGCTCATCAAGGTGAGGGAACATTGCCATTGAATATGAAGGGCCGGAGGCCCTTCCTGTCACCAGTGAGGAGTTTTATTCAGCAGATATATTCTCATTGTGCCCAGAGAGAGAAATATCTGCCTTTACCTAGGATTGAACTCACAGCCTCCTGATTGAGAGGCAAGAGAGCTCCACCTCTAGGCCATTGCACCACTCAGCTGTAGAAACTAATATAAAAATAATAATAAATCCACCATGTTTGAAACATGGCTGCCTCTAATTTTGAAGTTCTTTCAAATACCAGCTGATCTGAACGCTAGTTTTTAAACAGCAGCCTTCTCCTTTCCTGATGCTTTTTTTTCCCAGGTTTGCAACGAGAATTCTTTATTTAAGAGCGAAGCTCGTTACTTGGTGCGAAGAAAAGATCCAGAATTGTGGGTCAGTGTTTTGGAGGAAAACAACCCCTTCAGAAGACCCCTCATTGATCAGGTATATTGAGAGATCGGGAATCTGCAAAACCAGGTTATAGGTTGGGACCGAGGAATGAATAAGAATAGATACCTGCCCTGTTCTTCACGAGAGATCACATCCCTACTTCAATCAATCAATTAATCAGAATGGTGTTGGAAGGAACCTTGGAGGTCTTCTAGTCCAACCTCCTGCTCAAGCAGAACACTCTATACCGAATAAATAATAACCAGATAAATTTGGGGTCCATCATCCCTGCATTATTGTGTAAAACAAGGGAGAAGGCAAATCACGACTTTTCCTTCTCGTTTTGGTACAGCTATTTGGAGAATAAACTTCCAGGCTCCCTTCTAAGTAGAATTTTTCCCCTTGGGTGAAAATAAATAAATAAAACCAATTCAGTTAACAGCTGAATGACTAACTTGCCTGCTAAGCAAATCTTCTGAAGAATTTCGTGTCCCAATTGTACCAACCCACCCACTGATTCCCACTTTCTGTTCTTTGCTGCCCATCAAAGTGTGTCTCTGCTTTCGGCTTTTCATTGGGCCAGGGTTGTAAGCGGCAATCCTATTTTCCAAATACCAGGTTGTCCAGACGGCGTTATCAGAAACTCAAGACCCCGAAGAGGTTTCTGTGACAGTGAAGGCGTTTATGACCGCTGACCTCCCCAACGAACTAATTGAGCTGCTGGAAAAGATTGTCCTGGATAATTCGGTCTTTAGCGAGCACAGGTAGGAAAGGCCATTTCTACCTTCCAAAGGCCTCTTTACATGACATAACTAGCAGGGTACCCGCTCTTCGCTACAAAACTATGTGGTCAGGCTTAGTTTTTGGGGAGGAAAACAAGGGGGGGGGGATTTTGCCTCTGCCTACCTGCGTCCATCGGTATTCATCTGGCTAGCATCCTGTCAGTGTGTGAGAGAGTTGAGGGCTGTTTGGAAAGTAAAACAGTATTTGCTGTGCGGGCTAGAAGGAGACAGCAAGGAGCCTGGGCGTGGCTTAGCTCAACGGTTCTGGAGTAAAGCTGGTGGCTGCTGTGAAACTGAAACTAATCGCCATCTAAATCTAAATTAATCATCATCTAATCCCAACCTAATGGAATTGTTGTAAATTCTACAACAATTCTTCTGCTGATTGATTCTACTGCTGGAATCTGCTGGCTTGACCCTTTCCTTGTGAACTCTCACAAGGAATCTGCAGAACCTCTTGATCTTGACGGCCATCAAAGCCGACCGCACTCGGGTGATGGAGTACATCAACCGGCTGGATAACTACGATGCTCCGGATATTGCCAACATTGCCATCAGCAATGAGCTCTTCGAGGAAGCCTTTGCCATCTTCCGGAAGTTCGACGTCAACACTTCCGCCATTCAGGTGGGGCTGAAATTGGCAGTTGATTGACCTTCAAAGAGAGCTCCCATTTTTTCCCCCTTTTCCTTCCAAGTGTTGGTTTAAATCTGGGATCTCCCCAAGTTGGCTACTTTTAAGACTTGTGGACTTTCAACTCCCAGGAATTCTGGGAGTTGAAGTCCACAAAGTCTTAAAACTTGGGCAACTTTGCCCTCTGGTTCAGATGGTTGGCCCATCTCCTCCCTTGAAAAACCTCGACCTGTTTCCCCCCCCCTTTTTTTCCTAAGGGGGCTTCTGAAATCTCAACTTGTACCCTTTTTATAGGTGTTGATAGAACACATCGGCAATTTGGACCGTGCCTACGAATTTGCCGAAAGGTGTAATGAGCCAGCTGTGTGGAGTCAGCTGGGCAGAGCCCAGCTTCAGAAAGATTTGGTTAAGGAAGCGATAGATTCTTACATCAAGGCTGACGATCCTTCTGCCTATATGGAAGTGGTGCAGGCAGCGAACAGAAACGGTAAACCCAATTTTTGATTTGCACCTGAATATCAGAATTTTTTTTTCCTCATTTCTTAACTAAGCCACCATTTGATATGTAACAGTTTCTAATTGCTCCAGTCTCTGTTTTTTTCAAAACCGTGTAAGAATATACTTTACTTTTTCTTTCTTTCTTTTTTCTCTGCACTTTGTGATGTTCGTATTACCTTGGCGTACATATTTTGAAAGGTATATCTATTTAAAACACACAGTTTGACATGTGGAAAGCAGGGAGTCTGCTTATAATCCAGAAAAGCATTTTTTTTTTTAAACAGGCAGATTATTTTAAGTTATTAGTTGCATTGGTTTGCTTAAAAATGTGACCATGTAGAATCTGGCTCGAAAAATCTCTGTGTGACACTCTAAATTTGAAAGTCTGTTGTTGTATGAGGCAATGTGCACAGTTGTTTAAACTATAAGTAGTCTTCGCTTACAGCAGTTTGTATAACGCCTGTTCAAAGCTAACAACAGCACTGAAAAGTGTGACTTACGACCATTTTTCACACTTACCACCTTTGTAGCATCCCCTTGATCACGTGATCAAAATTCAGATGCTTGGCAACTGGCATGTATTTATAACATACATGCAGCATCCCAAGGTCACATGATCTCCTTTTGCAGTGTCCTGACGTCACATGATCTCCTTTTGCACCCTTCGAACGAGCAAAATCAACGGAGAAGCCCAGATTCACTTAACAACTGGGTTATTAACTTATCCGCTGCAGGGATTCACATAACGGTGGTGGCAAGAAAGATCCTAAAACAAAGCAGAACTCAGCTGAACAAATGTTTCACTTAACAACAGAAATTTTGGGCTCTGTTGTGGTTGTAAGTCAAGGGGTACCTATAGCTTAAAACATAAAGATACCAAAGAAATAGTTTCTTAAAATATTTAATCTGTATGGGATCACTTTGTCAATGTATCAGAAAACCTCACGTTGCTGGGAGCAGCATTCTTCCATTCCTTCCATGGCTGGTTTTTGCAAATGCTCGACATCCTGAAAATCTAATTGTAAAATAAATTATTTGTTGTCTCTTTTTGTGTTCAAGATAACTGGGAGGACCTGGTTAAATTCTTGCAAATGGCTCAGAAGAAAGCCAGAGAGTCTTACGTTGAGACAGAACTGATTTTTGCCTTAGCCAAAACAAACCGACTTTCAGAGCTAGAAGAATTTGTCAGCGGCCCTAACAATGCACATATACAGCAGGTACATTTTATGTGTTTATTTCTCCAATTAATTGGCTGCTTACCTTACTACAGGTTAACTCTGGGCAGCTGACAATATTAAGTTTATTTTGGGGGTTTAAACCAAGGGTCTTCAAATTTGGCAAGTTTAAGATTTGTGGACTTCAACTCCCAGAATTTCTGAGCTAAAATGACTGGAGGAGGAATTCTGGGAGTTGACGTCCACAAGTCTTAAAGCTGTCAAGTTTGAAGACCCCTGGTTTAAACTTTGAGCACAATTCATTAAAAATCATTTCTAAGAGATGACATGATGTAGCGATTAATAATGATAATAAATGGTTAAATGCATCAGTTGCCTGACTCTCAAGAGAGTCTGGGTGATTTACAGATTGTGAAAACATTTAACAACTAGGAAACCGCAGAAAAAGAAGAAAAACTGGTTGCATCATAAGAGCCACGATGGTGCAGTGGTTAGAGTGCAGTATTGCAGGCTACTTCTGCAGACTGCCGGCTGACTGCAATTTGGCAGTTCAAATCTCACCAGGCTGAAGTTTGACTCAGCCTTCACGCCTTCTGAGGTGGGTAAAATGAGGACCCAGATTGTTGGGGGCAAGAGGCTGACTCTGTAAACCACTTAGAGAGGGCCCTAAAGCACTGTAAAACGGTACATAAGTCTGAGCTCTTGCTATCAAGCACCGGTAATGCATGGCCAAACAAGCAGACCTTGTAACTAGGTTGGGCAAACCCTAAGGAGAACAGCAAAGACCAACTCTTATCTAATTCATGGCTTGTGACTTAGCATGGCGAGGCTGGCACTCACGTTGTGCGCCTTTGTCATTGGTTGCCTTTGCCTTTTGTCTCCTTTTCAGGTCGGCGATCGCTGCTACGAGGAAGGGATGTATGATGCGGCCAAGCTGCTCTACAATAACGTGTCGAATTTTGCGCGCCTGGCTTCTACCTTGGTGCACCTGGGGGAATATCAAGTAGCTGTCGATAGCGCTCGCAAAGCCAACAGCACCAGGACGTGGAAGGAGGTGACTTGCTTGGCCCTGTTCAAGTGGGGGGAAAGACACAGCTAGTCCTTGACTTAAGACCATCATTGAGCCTGGAATCAAGTCATGCCGGTCATTAAATAGGCCATCATGGGACCAGACCAGATTTTTACAATCCCTTTTGCGGCGGTCAAGATGCAGATACAGTACACGAGGTCCTCAATTTACAACAATTCGTTTAGCAAATGTTCGAAGTTACAACAGCACCGAAAAATGTGACTTACGACCGTTTTCTCACGCTTACAACTCTTGCAGCCTCCCCCCTGGCCACGTGATTTACATCCGGATGCTTGGCAACTGGCATGTACCATGACTGTTGCAGCGTCCCAGGGAATCACATGATTCCCTTTGGCGACCTTCTGATGAGCGAAGTCAACAGGGGAAGCTAGATTCATTGAACAACCGTGTTATTGACTTAATAACTGCAGTAATTCACTTAATAACTGGCAAGAAAAATTGTAAAATGGGGCCCTAACCCACTCACTTAACAAATTCCGCACTTAGCAACATAAATTCTGGGCTCAATTATGGTCGTAAGTGGAGGAGTACCTGTAATGATGTTATATTGTGTCCAGCTCTAGTCGTGTCCAACTCTTGCCGATTTTACGGGGCAGGTCTCTCTAGATCTTCCAGCCTGGCACTGTTTCCTTGAGCTGTTCTACGCTCTGGCCAGGGCCCACTTTGATGGTTTTCCAGCCACCGTGTTTTTGGGTGGCTTGGTTTTCTTTTACCACTAACTCTTTGCTTCTTCCAGTGAACTCCCCCACATAATACAGACAAAGTCGGTGAGATGCAGCTTTGTGATTTGGGGGAACTGATAATAATTCTATAACCGACAGTAAAGCAAAGATAATACCAATCGTTAGGTTGTTGAGTTTGAGCGCCGAGCTTGGCACTTTGGTTGCAAATGTTTTGTCACTGTTCGAGGAGACATCGTCAGCGCGCTTTGAGTTGTGTTCATCTGTCAGTGTACTGGCCTTTAAGTACCTTCATGTGATGCAAGTTAGCATTGGTCTGAACAAACATCACCAACGCCAGTTTGAATCACACAAAGGAACTTAAAGGCCAGTGCACTGACAGATGAACCCAACTGAAAGCACACTGACAATGTCTCCTCGAACAGTGACAAAACATTTGCAACCAAATTGCCAAGTTTGGCGCTCAAACTCAACAGCCTAACTAACCAAGCCGAGCTGTTGATATTCACATATATCTCAGTACCAATAGTGGTAGGCGCCTGGGGTGTGATCCCAAAATCATCTGGAGCACCACTTGAACACCATCGGTATTGACAAAATCGCCATCGGTCAATTTCATCCTGCGACGATACCTCTTAACACACATCACACCACCACCTCTGTCTATCCCAGGTCCTTGGGAGGGACTTTTAGCAGGCTGGCAAAAATGCCAATTCCAGCCTGAACATCTGGCTGACAAACTGAATGACTGGATTCGGCTGTTCCCTTTTGCTAAGAATGTCTTTTGTGGCAGGTGTGTTTTGCCTGCGTGAATGGAAAGGAGTTCCGTCTTGCACAGATATGTGGCTTGCACATCGTCATTCATGCGGATGAACTTGAAGAATTGATAAGCTACTACCAGGTACGATACCTTTTGCGTTGATGATGGCATCAAACTTATTAAAGGTGCTTCTGTCGAGCTTCCTCCCACGGAACTGCTAAAAGTTAAAAAAATCAGCCATTGTATTTTTGTGGTTCAAATGAGCCTCAAACCAGCTTCGTTTTAGACAATATAGCATTTTTAAAAATCCCACCAAACCTTAGAACCTGGAGACCATTCCTGGAAGATGTACACATTTAGCTGAATTTTTTATTTACATTTTAGAATGAAATTTAGCATACCGTATTCCATTTTTTAATCTCCCCGATAAATAAGTTTCTCTTGCTCATTTTTAGTTCTGTCCAAATAGGATTAGCTTTTATCATAACGCATGTGAACAACTGCTTTAAACTTAAACTGTTTTAAACTTGATTGTAAAAAATTCATTTTTTTTGTAGCAGGGTTTTCAGAGTTTGGAATATCTTACCTGATTTCAATTGTCTCAGTTTTCATTCTGAGCTGATTTCTGTGAACCTCACTCCATATTTAAAGAGGTCCCAAGGATGTGTACATAAGGGCAGCGTGGTGCCTATCGTACCCTGTCACATTTTAATTTTCTTGTTTTGCTTCTTCTAATTTGTAGTTTTTGTTGGAGGAATGAAATTTTTTTAAAAAATGTTTGGAATTTCTCCTCTGTGAGTAGAACTGCCCCTTTCTTAAGAAGTGTCCTTCCGAAGTTCTGGGAACACAGGCAATTCAGGGGATTTTAAAATAATAGCAAACACTCATAGGTCGGGTTTTAGATTTTGCCAGTGGCTTTACTCTCCAAGCTTGTTTCATTTTAGTTTCAGGACGTTTCGTGACCAGACTAGGTAACGTCAGCAGGATTTCCTTGTCCTGTTCCTCTTCAGCTTATATAGTGTGCTCAGTTGGTCATGTGATTGGTGGTTTGTTTGGATCTATGTTTAAATTCTGAGCAGCTGATGGTTTCTCTGGTTGACTGTTTGTCCGGATGGTTCAGTGGATTGTCTTCTGATCTTGTTCATCTGCAAAATGTGATCTATCCAAGCTGCTTAAATCTGCTGTGTTCTTGACTCGCAGGGCCGCGGATACTTTGAGGACCTGATTGGTCTCTTGGAAGCAGCTCTCGGTCTGGAACGGGCCCACATGGGAATGTTTACCGAACTTGCTATTTTATATTCCAAATATAAACCCCAGAAGATGAGAGAACATCTGGAGCTGTTCTGGTCCCGAGTCAATATCCCAAAGGTATTTGACGTTCCTGAAGTCAAGTAAATATTGATATTGCTTCTTCAACGGTTAGGGACTAAATGTTTAAAACTCCCATCCTTGCCCTCAGCTCCTGCCAACTTGTCTTCCTTTTCACTCTTTGGACTTCCAAACCCTCTCGTGTTTTTTTCTCAAGGTCCTTAGAGCAGCTGAACATGCCCACCTCTGGGGAGAGCTTGTCTTCCTCTACGATAAATACGAAGAATATGACAACGCAATAATTACCATGATGAACCATCCGACGGATGCTTGGAAGGAAGGGCAGTTCAAGGACATCATTGCCAAGGTGAATGGCTATAATGTTGGTGTGCTGTGGCTTCACTTGTTCCCTCTTACAATTGGACCAGTTGAAGTTGCTGCGGAAGGGCATTCAGGAGTAACACAAGGACATTCCTTTTTTTTAATTATTCATTTATACATTTTTCTTTAACATATATAAATATTTAGTAAACAGTGTATTATGGTCAATTTATATATACATAATAGTAGTAATAATATTCTTTACTTATATATAAAATAGTATTCTTCCAACTTCTAATTTCTACCTTTATTATCTCATCACTCCTTATCACCCATTCCCCTCCCACTTGTGACTGTATGACTGTAACTTTGTTGCTTGTACCCTTACGATCTATATTTATATATTACGATTTATATTTATATTGACTGTTTCCTAGTATAATTTCACTGCTTATTGTACCCTATGACAATTCATGTACAGTTCATAAATATACTTTTTTACATTGTTTATTCTTACGTCTTCCCCTATCTCTGTATATATGTGTTTTGTTGATCTTCTTTCCTTATTTAACACTGATCTCTGTTTCAATTTTTTATCCAATTATACAATATGTCCCATGTTAAGTAGTCCTCTGACTCTTCCTTATCTTTAAGTTTAATTTTAAGAACTTTGTTTCTGAATGCTGAACGAAATGGGGAGTTTCATTGGAAGGCTGACACCACACCTACCTGTTCCACATGGTTGAAGTCTTGGGAAATGGGTTCTTCAACGTTGGGGGGACTGTTAAATGGAACGTCCCATTTGAAGAGGCTTAACGGGTTTTTTTCTCCACTTATTCTTAATCCTCCAGGTTGCCAACGTGGAGTTGTATTACCGAGCCCTGCAGTTTTATTTGGATTACAAACCGTTGCTGATCAACGATCTTCTCCTTGTCTTATCTCCACGGCTGGATCACACGAGGACGGTCAGCTTTTTCGCCAAGGTGAGTGAAAAGACCCACTTCTGCAAAGAATCGGCCAATAACTCAGTTCAGATGGAATGGTCTTAAGGCAACTGTCCCTCAACTTCTTGGGCACCGGAGACCGGTTTTGTGGAAGGCCATTTTTTTTCCCCACAGACTGGGGAAAGGAGAGTGGGAATGGTTTTGGGTTTTGCTTGCCTGCCGCTCACCTCCAGCTGGGCTTCCTGTTTCCCAGCTTGTTCGTGGCCTGTCGGTTGGAGAGCCTTGGGCTAAGGCAGAGGTCTACAAACTTGTGGACTTCAATTCCCAGAATTCCTGGAGATAACATGACTGGAGGAGGAATTCTGGGAGTTGAAATCCACAAGTCTTAAAAGTTGCCAAGTTTGGGGACCCCTGGTCTAAGGCAAAAGGAAGGTTTCTAATTTTGAGATACACTGCTTTGATTTATATAAGTGGGCCCGAGTGTTTTGTGGAGTTAAATTCCAGATGCTTTCCATACATTTTATCTTGCAAGATTGGGGGGGGAGGGGGGGTTGGAAAAAGGCAAGCTTCCATTTTTACAGTGGTTTGGATGATGAATTTTGGTGGGCGCCCATCAAACATTATCAAATATTTGGATGGATTACTATTTTATTATTTATTTATTTATCTACATTGTGTTTTTATTTTCTGTAAGTCGCCTAGAATCTCTGTGAGTGTGTAGGCGGCTATATGAGTTTTCCAAATAAATGTCTTTTTTTTTTTTTTGGCCTTAAATGTTTGCTTTCTTCCGTAGGTTAATCAGCTACCTCTCGTGAAACCTTATTTGCGTTCGGTCCAGAATCACAACAACAAAGGGGTCAACGAGGCACTGAACAATCTTCTGACCGAGGAGGAAGATTACCAAGTGAGTTTTGGAAGGAGACTTGCGCACCTAACAACAGTGTGTGGATACAACATGGATCTTGTGACCACCTGAATGTTTTGCAGCTTGCTCCGGCATACGTGATGGTTCAATATAAACAATAAGTCCTCTGTTCTTGTTGGTGGACCCATAGATGTGTCAAGACTCCCTTAGTCAACAGGAGTCATCTAAAAATGTTGGAATAACCATTTGTAGAATTCATAGTTCCATTTTGCATGGAATAGAAATGCCCCTTAGGCTTACATACTGCTTCATCGTGCTTCACAGCCCTCTCTAAGCAGTTTACAAAGTCAGCCTCTTGCCCCCAAGAATCCTCATTTTATGGATCTCGGAAGGATGGAAGGCTGAGTCAATCTAGAGCCGGTCAGGATCGAACACCAGGCAGTTAGCTGCAATACTGCATTCTAGCCATGGGAGGGAGGGGAGGGAATGAAAGGAAAGAGAAGGGAAGGGGAAAGGAAAGGAAAGGTCAATAGTAATAGAAGTAGCACTTGGACTTTTATACCATTTCACAGAGCTTTTACAGTCTTCTCTAAGCGGTTTGCAGAGTCAGCCTCTTGCCCCCCAACAATCTGGGTCCTCATTTTACTGACCTAGGAAGGATGGAAGGCTGAGTCAATCTTGAGCCAGTCAGGATTGAACTGCTGGCAGTGGACAGTGCAGTTAGCCTGCAATGCTGCTTTCTAACCTAGGGAGGGAGGGAAGAAAATAGCAGTAGAGTTAGACATATACCACTTAGCAGTGCTTTCCAGCTCGCTCTTAAGCGGTTCGCAGAGACAGCCTCTACGAGTCGGTGGCCATCTGAATTTTGATCACATGACTGCAGTGATCCGCCCCGGTCATAAGGGTGAAAAACTATCCCAAGTCACATTTTTCTGTGCCGTTGCGACTTGGAATGGTCACTGAACGAATTGTTAAGTCGAGGATGACCTATAAACATTTTTACTTGGGGGGAAAACGATCAGAGTTATCAGAAATCGGGTGGCATACAAATGTAATAATTAAAAACAGACACAGGGCCTTTTCAGCAAGGTCTCTTAACCCCTACCTGGTCCTTTTCTGCCTCCTAACAGGGCCTGCGAGCGTCTATTGATGCCTATGACAACTTCGATAACATCACCTTGGCTCAGCGTCTTGAAAAGCACAAATTAATTGAGTTCCGGCGGATCGCCGCCTATTTGTACAAAGGCAATAACCGGTGGAAACAGAGCGTGGAACTCTGCAAGAAAGATCGGCTTTATAAGGTCAGTTGGCATCTTTTACCAAACGGGTGCGGAAAGGTGTAGTTATGGGGTTTTGATTCCTGGGTCGTAAGTAGTACCTTTTATTTGAGGTCCATCGTAACTTTGAACGGTCCCTAAATGAGCTGTCATAAATCAAGGACTGTTACAACTCCTGGTTAGGATCTCTCTTCTGTCTGGCGTTTGTTATTATCAAGGCCGGACTCGCAAACCTGTGGCACGCAGAGCCATTTGTGCCGGCATGTGAACTGCAGGCAAACTTACCTCACTGCACATGCACGTGCCTCACAGCTGATATTTTGGCTGGTTTGAGGCCTTTTTCGGCCTCCCAGAGGCTTGAAGAAAACCTCTGCAGGATGAATAATAGGCCCATTTGGTCACTTCCTGTAATACCGGAAGTGACGAAACGGGCCTATTATCCATCCTGAAAAGCTTCAGAGACTTTTTTCAAGCTTCTAGGAGGCCAAAAATCAGCTGTGAGGTACAGTGCAGGTAAGGGGGCGTGGGGAGGATTGTACGCGCATACATAGGGGGCGTGGGGTGTGGCACGTGCATTGCCTTCTGGGTGCTGGCATGTGAGCGTGTGCACACCATTTTTGGCACAGGAGCCCAAAAATGTTAGCCATCACTGTGCTATGCACTGTAGTTCGCAGCCAGAAAACAAATCAGGAGGGAGAAGAGGAATGACTGGACTGTATGGGTGGCTAGGAGGGGACTAAGGAATGTATGTGTACCGTCTGTGGCCCGGGAGAATCTCGACACTTCAAGGTCGAATGATGAGAGCCTTCTGAGCTGAGCAGACTGTTTCCCAAAACAAAGAGATTGTATTAGATTGGTGGATCCTGGACAGTGGGTGGCCCAGCGGCGGGGAAAGGGTGGATTTTAAATATGAAGCTTTTCATGCCAAAAAGCAGAACTGGCTTTGCTTTCTACTATAGTGTATGTCTATATAGATTGATCAGTAAAGTTGTACTCTGGGTAAAATAAGGTCTCAGGAGTTTCTTTCACTGCATTTGGCAATGGGATGGTGAATAGAATAAGAATAAGAATTAGAAGGGAACAGAAGAGAACAGAACAAGAATGAAGTAGAATAGAAATAGAAATGGAATTGTAATAGAAATAGAAATGGAATAGAAATTGGAATAGAATAGAAGTAGAAATGGAATAGAATAGAAGTAGAAATGGAATAGAAATGGAATGGAATAGAATTTATTGTCACTTTGAATGTACACTAATTGGTATACATTAAAATGAAATTTCATTGCATACAGCTCTCAAAAGGTCTGCACTTCCAATATTACACGACATAAACATGACAACGATAAATAAATGACTATAAAATTACGTATATCCCCACATTGACGGTTGACGGTTATTTTACATTAAAATAATGAGGAGCTATTTCAACTGACAAGATTGTTTTTTTCCTTAGGATGCCATGCAATATGCGGCCGAGTCCAAAGATGCTGAGCTGGCAGAGAAACTCCTTCAGTGGTTCCTGGAGGAAGACAAAAAAGAGTGTTTTGCAGCTTCTCTCTTCACGTGCTACGACTTGCTGCATCCAGATGTGGTCCTGGAGTTGGCGTGGCGACACAACATTATGGACTTTGCGATGCCTTACTTCATTCAGGTGATGAGGGAGTATCTTACCAAAGTAAGTACAGCTTTTCCTCTGCAAGGAGGGGATCTTGCAAAAATAGACAGACATACAGATGTAGATATGGATGGATGGGTGGATGGATAGATAGACAGATGGAAAGAGATGGACAGACAGACACAGATGTAGATGTAGAGATAGATAAATAGAAATAGGTAAAAGATAAATGGATGGATGGATGGATGGATGTAGATGGATGGATAGAAATAAATAGGTAGAAATAGATAGATAAAAATAGAGTCAGATGTAGATGTAGAGATAGATATAGATTGATATAGATAAATAGAAATAGATCGAGATAGATAGATAGATAGATAGATAGATAGATAGATAGATAGATAGAAAAAGAAATAGATAGATAGACACAGATGTAGTAGAGATAGGTAGATAAATAGAAATAGATAAAGATAGATAGATTGGTGGGTGGGTGGATAGATGGATGGATGGATGGATGGATGTACGTAGATGGATGGATGGATAGAAATAGATAAAAATAAATAGACATAGATAGTCAGATGTAAATGTAGAGATAGATATAGATTGATATAGATAAATATAGAAATAGGTAAAGATAGATAGATAGATAGATAGATAGATAGATAGATAGATATAGATAGATTAAAAAAAAACTTGTCAAAAGCTTACTGGATGACTTAGACATCTTGAGTGCTAAGGGACCATCAACACCGATGCCTCATTTGCTTAATTAAAGCTGTTGATTGTTGATCATTCTTTGGAGACCTGGATTGCTAATGCCTGTAATTAAACTTTGGTCTCAGCCTGGCAGGCACAATTTCAACAGCAGGTAGGCTGGCTGCATTAGGTGCCTGGAGCCAGGAGCTATTGGGATTTTTTTAAATAAATAAATAGAGAAGCTCTCTATGGCCTAGAAATACAGGTAGGCCAAAGTTTCTGTTGCTGAACGAGATGGTTATTAAGAGATCTTTGCTCCATTTTTATGATCTTTCTTGCCACCATTGTTAAGTGAATCACCACAGTTATTAAGTTAGTCACACTTAAGTGAATCTGGCTTCCTCATTGGGATCACTTGACCCCAGGACTCCTCCTCCTCCTCTTCCTCCTCTTCTCCCTCTTCCTCCTCCTCCTCCTCTTCTTCTCCTCCTCCTCATTATTCATCACACAGTCAGCCAGATGTTCAGACTGGGTTTGGCATTTTTGTCTACCTATCGAGTCCTTACCAAGGACCTGGGACAGGGAAATCTGGATGTTTGATGGTGTTACAGATGATGATTATTAATATTTATTATTATTATCTTGTTTATAAATCAACATTAAACATTGAGTAAAAGGCAGGTTGTGTAGAACCTCACATATTGTGTCCTCCTTTCTTGCTTCTCTTTCATAACTCTATGGCCTTCTTCCATTTCTCCCCACAATGTTACCTTTTCTTTTGCATTTCTCTTGAACTCGATTTTGTGGCCTCTTTTTTTTTTTTTTTTTGGATTTTAAATATTCCCCTCTTTAATTTTCTTTACAGGTTGATGGTCTGTTTAATAAGGTGATGGTCTCTTTAGTTTTACTCACTTGTGTTGTTGTTTTTAATTGGTGTCCTTCAAAGTAGATCTGAAGATCCAGCCGTCTCACTATAGCTTGCACCCGAAAAGCAAAATAATTTAGCTTCATTTAAACTAATATCATAGTAAATATCACTTCATAAAGAGCTTGGAAAAATCCAGCCAGACATCCATCTGCTTCATTGGGAAGGAAAACCCAAAATATTTACTTATTTGTAAGAACATCTGGTTTTCACTGAAGACTACCAAAAGCGTTCAAGAGTATAGTATATGTTCAATATTGTATCTGACATACTGGATCATTCTTGAAGGATTCTTAATCTAGGGGTCAGCTTTCCTATCCTGGAATTAAAGTTCTACCTAAAGTACTTCTAGCTGTTAGAAGAAGAAGAAAAAAATTACCTAGCTATTTATTCTGTGGAAAGTATCAAAAGAGAATACACTTAACGATCACAATTTTTGTTGCTTTGAGGGACCGTCGTTAAGCGAGTTTTGACCCATTTTATGACCTTCGTTGCCACAGTTCTAAGTCAGTCTCTGTCGTTAAGGGAGCGACACGGCCGTTAAGTGAATCTGGCTTCCCCATTGACTTTTGGTTGTCAGAAGGTCGCAAAAGGGGATCGCGTGACCCCAGGGACACTGGGACCATCATAAAGGTCGGGGCTCCAGCGTCCACCCCCATTTAATTCATGAGTCTCTAGCCACTTCTCTCAGAGTTTTTAAAAACATATTATTCGGAGTGAACATGCCTTGCTACCTGGGTGTAGCCGATTCTGAAACACATCATTCATTTCACCCTTAACCCCGGTCTTCTCCCCACCCCATGGAAGTATAATCTCCAATGAGACACACATCCATAGGCAGGAGTCATCAATCATGCTCTCCAATAATACTCTTGCAGTGCCAGAAGCTTCAGTTGCCTAGAAATTATCTAAGGAATGCACTACTCCCTCCACTCTCTTTCTGCTGGCAGCTCCAAAAGAAATATTTTTGAGTTGACAATAAATATGAATCGGTAATCAAACAGCCCAATGTCAATCATGTGGCCATGGGGGAAATGCTGCCAAGGTCGTGTGAAAAATGGTCATATTAATTTTTTTCAGTGTTATTATAACTTCAAACGGTCCCTAAATGAAACAACAGTCAAAGACTCTCTGTATAGCCTCACCCCCATCCAATCTGTTCACTAAATAAATAATAAGATAGACTGTACTCCAAAGGGGAGTGCCCATCGTGGCCCTTTTCAGGTTGAAGTCTGGTTGGATTTTGCAAGTGGTAAGTGTCTAACTAAGCCTTCAGTCTTCGAGAAACTGCATGCACCGTAAGTCCGGTTTTAAAATAAGAACTAATTTTAGTACACAATAATAAACTTCCCCTCCTTTTTACCGTAAATTGCTTTAACTTCCATCCCTCGAGTGTCTAATTAACCGCTAGTTCCCAAAAGACATCCTATTAACAAAGCCTGAACGCTTTTGGCCGTACCGTGAGAATGTCCCGCCTAAATTGGCGGGCGACAAGGGTCAGCGGAATTCAAGAGAAGTTGGGCTTAGGCCGTTTGTGAGAACGTTAACGATTCTAGGCTGAGGACTCCCTTCACTCCGCCCCTGCTCTTCTCCTGCCTCCTAGGGTTTCTTGGCTCTTCCCATCAGAAAAGGGCTCAAGAGGAAAGCTTGCCAGTTTACCTATTGATAGATGAGTGGTTTGAGTTCAATCCCATGCATGATGTACAGGTGTTATAAAGCAGGTTTAATTTGCCCAGCTGCCATTTGGCAAGGACACCCATCACACCTGCTCTCCCATTTTATAAAGGTGCTCCCTCACCCCCAACTTTTCCCTGTGTGGTTCATCTCTTGGGATCCACTGATAACTTTGAAAGCGGATCAAAGCCGCAGCTCTCTCTGGTTAATCCAGTCCCCTTGACTATCCCATCCTTGTTTGCACCTTAGTCAAGATCCTAAGCAAATTCCACCCCTTAGCAGTTAGCTTCCAAACAGGCAATGTGTCTACCAGGTTGTCCCATCCCTGAGACCTCTAAAACAGAAGCAGCTGGCAGGTGACAACTTGAAATGGAATCTGCCTTTAAGAGTTTTGGAACTTACCTGGGGAAAGGTAAGGTTAAGGATGGCCACCAAACTCAGGCTGCCTCAGGGCCTTCTCTAAATGTATCCTGTTTTTCCTCTTATAACTTAGGTGGATAAACTCGACGCTTCGGAAAGCCTAAGGAAAGACGAGGAGCAAGTACCAGAACCTACTCCTATAGTATTTGGTAAGTGGAATTATATACCTTTAGTATTCGTTTCCTGGGCCTTCCGTGAATTTAGATGACTTCTTTTTTAATCTTGAACTCTTCTGCTCCCTTTTCCTAATTCCTACGTAGTGTAGGATTACGAATAAGTATTCTAGAAGAAATTTAGCTTAGCTCCGTTTATTTTTTTCCCTCCTAAGGTTTTAAGAGACAGTCATTGATACAGTTCTGGATTACTTCAAATAAGTCTTGCAACGTTTCTTGGGATTTACAAATTTGAGAGGTTTTTTTGAGCCAGTTTCCCTGGCCCTAGTTCCCTGGTCCATCTTACCTTTTTCTGTACAAGAACCAGCTTGCAATTCAGGTTGAGAGAGAGAGACAGAGACAGAGAGACAGAGACAGACAGAGAGACAGAGACGGAGAGAGAGAGACACACACAGAGAGAGACAGAGACGGAGAGAGAAAGAGACACACACACAGAGACAGAGAGACAGAGACAGACAGAGAGACAGAGACGGAGAGAGAGACACACACACAGAGAGAGACAGAGACGGAGAGAGAAAGAGACACACACACAGAGACAGAGAGACAGAGACAGACAGAGAGACAGAGACGGAGAGAGAGACACACACACAGAGAGAGACAGAGACGGAGAGAGAAAGAGACACACACACGGAGAGAGACAGAGAGACAGAGACAGAAAGAGACAGAGACGGAGAGAGACACACACACACAGATAGAGACAGACAGACAGAGAGACACACACAGAGAGACAGAGACACAGACAGACAGACAGAGACAGACAGACAGAGACAGAGAGAGAGACAGAGACGGAGAGAAAAAGACACACACAGAGACAGAGACAGTCAGAGACAGACAGAAAGAGAGACACAGAGAGGAGAGAGACAGAGAGTGCGTGTCAGGGTTACTTCAAATAAGTCTTGCAATGTTTCTTGGGATTTACAAATTTGAGGGGGGTTTTGAGCCAGTTCCCTAGCCCTAGTTCCCTGGTCCACCTTACCTTTTTCTGTACAAGAACCAGCTTGCAATTCAGGTTGAGAGAGAGAGAGAAAGACACAGAGACAGAGAGAAACAGAGAGTGTGTGTCAGGCCCATAATTACGTAGGGAGCTCCATGTTGGAAGGTGGACAAGGTTGGGGTCTCTGCTCCTCCTTCAGCCCCTTCAGCCCAACACTCGAGTGGATCTCGTGAAAAGGGGGAAAAAAACTTTCCTTCCAGAAGCAGCCAAGAAGTCGGGGAATGAAATCTGGGGCGGGTGGATAGGTGGGTAGAGATTTTTGCCTGAGGACATGAAGCCGTGTTTCTCAACCAACCTAAAACCTCACTGAGATCATTTGGCAGAAGGTAGAATTTTACTGCCTATTGCCTTCTAGGTTCCATTAAAGGAAGCTCCTGATGGGAGAGGTCAGTCTGCCTGCGGGCATGGCATTTACCGGAGGGGGGTGTGTGTATTTCCCTGCATGAGGCATGTCTATCATTAACTCCCCTCCACCCGCCTATGTGTTTGACGTGTGGCAAAAATTAATTCTCCGCTTAGGCCAGGGGCAAAGAACTAACAGATCTAACTGCAGTTTGTTCCAGCGTTGTTCCTGCAGGGGTTCTATATTGTCCCTTAACATTAAAAGATTCCCTTAATCTAGATTTCCGTCACCTTAGATGCCCGAAGCAAACCCTACGTGCTTAACTCTGCCAACTGAAGAGGAGGTGGTACTGGTTTCCCCATGCTACTTCCTCCCGTGCGCTCCATCGCTAACACCCTCCTGTCGTTTGTCCTGAAGGTGCTTTTTCAGAAGGCATCTGGATTTTTCTTGGCCTTCCCCCCACCCCTTGAAAAGCTTTTGCTCCTCACCCAAAAGCTCCTTCAGCTTCGTTGGAGAGTAGGCCCGTCCTCTCCTCCGTGACATCCCCTCAAGTATCGGAAGACAGCAATGAATGTCCTCCCACCCAGGGGTTGGGATTCTTCCAGTTCACACCTATTCACTAGAACCGGTTGTTAACATTCTAAGCAGTTGGGAGAACCGGTTGTTAGAAGAAATTACTGAGCTAATCCTGTAAGGAAGGCAGGAAGGAAACATTCTGGTGTTGCTTACAGAAACTGCCTCTCCGTTAACCCTTATTACATTCTTGGCAGGACTAGACTTCCTGTCTCAGGAACTTCTCTGGAGTTTTATTTTCCCCTCCTTTGCTGGTTCTTTGCTTGTGTGAAGTGACCATTCAAAGTTACAATGGCCCTGAAAGAAGTGACTTATGACCATTTTTCACACTTACGACTGTTGCAGCAACCCCATAGTCACGAGAGGCCAGGTGAGGAGATGTGTGTGATATTGAGTTGGCCACACCCAACTCAACTCAGTCGCATGACCACCAAGCCACGCTCACCAACTTAGCCACGCCCACAGATCTCATTGTTTAAAAATTTGAATCCCACCCCAAACCCCGCTCCTTCTCTTCGATAATCTAGACCCAGGGGTGTCAGACTCAAAGCCCGGGGCCTGGATCTGGCCCAGGGAATGCTTAGAACTGGGCCTGCAGGGGCCACCCCAAAAACAGCAAAGGACCAGCCCGTGGTGCCTCTGCCAGTGAAAAGGGAGCGCCAGGAGGGTGTGCACAGCCCTCCTGAGCTCACGTTTTCACTGGCAGAGGGCTGCAGGAGGCCGCTGTGGCTGAAAACAGAGCCCAGGAGGGCTATTGTGGTCGAAAACGAAGCCCTGGAGTGCCGACATGGCCGAAAATGGAGCCTCGATGAGTGACATTGAACTGGCCACTCCCACCTGAGATCAAACACAGCTGTGATGCAGCCCTGGATGAAAATCAAGTTTTGACACCCCTGATCTAGAACGACCTAGTTTCCTCTACCAGTCACCCTACGATTTAGTCTCCGGGCCCCAAATCCACACAGTTCTGTCCAGGTGAGATGGCTTTCCGTTTTCTAACCATCCTCTCTGCCTCCTTGCAGGCCAGCAACTGATGCTGACGGCCGGCCCAAACGCCGTTCCTCCCCAGACCAACTTTCCATATGCGTACCCGACAGCGCCAGGATTCGGCCAGCCGCCGGTTTATGGATTCAACATGTAACTTGCACTGCGACCGACCTTTTCGCCGGTCATTTCTTCTCTTTCCGTCCCATCTTCCCTTTTATTTTTATTTTCATAAATTTTTTTTGGTCCCAGAAGGCACCAGACAACCTTCTCCGTTGGCTTGACCGCCTTCCTGCGCCCTCTGTGGCTCAGAGACCTCTAAAGGACGCTGTTAATTTATTGCTAAGTCCTGTTCCATTTCAAATTTCCACGAGGCGGCTTCCCCTGTCCCGCTCATTTTATTTTTGGTACCGGCCACCTGAAAAGCACTCTCCAGATCGTAGGCAGCATCTCTGCTCCATTAGGACAGCAATAACTTCTTCAGGCCATAGGAGATTTGGGGTTTGGCTGGGAGTAGGGAGAAGATGTCCAGGAAATGAAGAAGGATGTTGCTGTTGCTTTTTTATTATTATTATTATTATTATTTCATCTGCAGAATCTGTTTTTTTTTTTGGGGGGGGGGGGTTCTTTTGCTAATCCAGTTGTTTCTGGACAGCATCCAGGGGTTAATGCTTACAAAGGTACTCTTAGCAAACGCTGCAGTCGGACGAATAAGGTGGAATTAGCTTTGGGAATTGGGAACTTCCTGGTGGGAGGGACATATTTTTAAAATCATATGTCACGCTGCTCCTCTTCCACCATTCCTCCTGTCTGTAATACCTGGCCAAAAAAAAAAGGGAATTTAAGTGTGTAGCGTGGGAAAAGAGTCGTAGTTTTGATAGAAGGCCACTGAGAGAGAAAAGTGGGAGGGGTGGGAGAAATGCTTCTATGCTTCTTGGAGTAGTTTTTGAAACTCTTTGATTGGAGAATAAATCGGATCCTATTTCGCCGCAGGTATTTCCCTGATGTTTTTTTCTGTAGTAGCATCGGGCGAGGAAAACAAAGGGGATTAACTGGTATTTAAAACACTCCATCCCACCCCCAAAAAACAAATGCAACTACCAGGGTTTGCAAGCCAACATCGGCGTATCCGTGTTCCTGGCTGAGTTATAAACGTTAGAACAAAGGCCTGGATCAACCAGGATCACACCGACGCTAAGGAGAATTGTAGCAAAAGTGTAAAATTTTGCTTATTCATATCTCAACCCTGAAAACTTCTCTTCTAGTTGTATTTGAACAGAGCCTCTAAGCCTTTCGGGCATCCTGAACTGACCTCAGAAAGTCAATTTTTTATTATTATTTTTTTCGGCTTTGCCAGAATTCTGTCCGATGAAGCCACCTGCATTTCTTGCATTCGTCTCCCCCGATAAGAGAACGGTGACCGAAACCCGTTATACTTTGATGCCATTTCTTCAGAGAACTTATATCGTTAACGGTTTTATGTACTTAAAACAACAACCACAACTACAAAATTAGATAACCATGTATATTTTATGGCTATGGATCTTGTGCTAATCATGACTATTATGGAAGTTCAATTATAAACATAAACCAAACCGGTGTCGCTGTGTGGTTCACAACGATAGGGACGCAAGGGATCAGACGATCTGGCAGCCCCATGGAAGAAAACAATAGCCTTTAGACTTATATACCGCTTTACAGTGCTTTACAGCCCTCTCTAAGTGGTTTACAGAGTCAGCATATTGCCCCCGAACATTCTGGGTCCTCATTTTACCAACCTCGGAAGGATGGAAGGCTGAGTCAACCTTGAGCTAGTCAGGATTGAACTGCTGAAAGTGAGCAGAATTAGACTGCAATGCTGCATTCAAAACACCGCACTACCATGGCAATAGAATAGAATTAGAATTAAAATTGAATAGAATAGAATAACCTTTAGGCTTATATACCGTTTCACAGTGCTTTCTAGCCCTCTCTAAGCGGTTTACACAGTCAGCCTCTTGCCCCCAACAATCTGGCTCCTCATTTGACCCACCTTGGAAGGACGGAAGGCTGAGTCAACCTTGAGCCAAACAGAATCGAACAGTTGGCAGTGGGCAGAATTAGTCTGCAATAGTGCATTCTAACCACAGTAGAAAAACCTTTCAGGAAGCAGTCATTCGCTCTGTTCAGATTAAACCTTGAAGCTCTGTGTGGACTTTGTACTTCCGTTGGTTTTTTTGCAGTTCATTTGGCACTTTAGTTGTTGGCAGCAATTCAAAGGAGAGAAAGGTGGGTGCTTATCTCGAGAAACTAGGACTCATTACAGGCTGGGAATGAACGTAATTCCCAGCGTTGAAATAAAACAAGAGTTGTTTGGACTAAGCGTATGCTTAATTATGGTCTCAGGAAGTCTGGATCAGAACAGATAACTTATATCCACAAACACACACACACAAACACACACAAAAACCTTCCATTGAAGAATAGCAGATACACAGATCTGACATCCATTGTGATTTTGCCTAATTGGTCCTTCCACTCTTCCAGAAGTTCCCCCAACATGCTTGTACAAATAGCCCTCGACTTACAACAGTTCATTTAGTGACCGTTCAAAGTTACAACGGCACTGAAAAAAATGACTTAGACCACTGTTCACACTTAGCGACCGTTACAGCATTCTCCCTGGTCACATGATTTTGACATCCGGGTGCTTGATATAACTGGCTCGTATTCACAACGGTTGCAGTGTCCCTGGGATCACATGACCTGCTGAGAAGCCAAAATACAGTGGGGAAGCCAGGCTCACTTAACCACATTACTCATTTAACGACTGCAGGGATTCACTTCACACACGTGGCTCAAGGAAAGTCGTAAAACGGGGATGCTTAAGTTTCTCACTTAGCAACATGAATGCTGGGCTCCATTGTGGTCGTAGGTCGAGGGCTACCTGTACCTGAGCCCACCTGTTAGGCTTCCCCAGAGATCCAGTCTTCTCAGTAGCCTGTGTGCTTAGTCTGTGCTCTGTGTATAGTCAACCTCGGGAACCTCAGCTGGACTGGTGCGCAGGGGGTTGGACTAGAAGATCTCAGAGGTCCCAATTCCATTAGTCTGTTAATTTAATCATCCCTGGGAAACAGGAAACAGGTAAACCCTCAGGTACATGGGGAAGTCCCCAGTGTCATTCTGTTAGGGACCGCTAGAGGGCTGCACACCCTTAAAACCTCAGTCTCTCAAATCTTCATTGCCACTAGGGGGTGCCACCTGTCCCGTGCACAGGTACGCGGAAGAAGCAAAGAGCAGAAACCCTGGCCTCCTTCCTCGCCTCTGAACGGGACCGAACTTCCTTGTAGACCTCACCTCTGGTTGATCCCGACTCCCCTTCCCCAAATAACCCCATTTGGTAGTTCGGGTTGCAAAGAAAGTGCCCTTCCCCACGAAAAAGGGGGCACAAGAAAACCCACAGAAAGCCAGGAGCAGGCTGGCGTCCACGCCACCAGCCTCCGTGCAAAGCGGGGGTCGTGTGAGCGCATGCTGCCCGGGGGGGGGGCGATGCCCACTCCGCTCCAACGCATCCAGGAACAGGCTGGAGTCCACGCCATCGCCTTTCCCCTCCGTGCAAAGCGAGGAGTTGTGCGAATGCAACCCCTTCACTCCCGTGCACATTGGTGTGTGTGTGTGTGTGTGTAGCCTACTATGCTCCACGCAGCCAGGAACAGGCTAGCATCCACGCCAACAACTTCCCCCCTCCGTGCAAAACGGGGCTCGTGTGAATGCAAACACCTTCACTCCCGTGCACATTGCCCGGTGGGGGTGGCGGCCACTCCGCTCCACGCAGGCCGGAACAGGCCGGCGTCCAAGCCACCACCTTTCCCCCTCCGTGCAAAGCGGGTGTCGTGTGAACGCAACCCCTCCACTCCCGTGCACGTTTCCCATGGGTTGAAGGCGGTGGTGGAGCCCACTCCGCTCCATGTAGCCAGCCGGCCCCACGTTCCCCGCGGCTGGCCGCGCCTCCCAAGCAGCGCAGAGCCCGGACCAGCCGTGACGCCTGCCTGCCCCGCCTGCCTGGGAGGGGCGGCGGAAAGAAAGGGGGCGGCGGCCGGCCGGGAGGGCTGGAGGCGATCACGCCCCCCCCCCCAGGGGTATATCTGAGCAGCGGGCCGCTTGGTTGGCACTATCCGCCTCGTCTTCTTCTTCCTCCTCCTCCTCCTCCTCCTGCTGCAACCGCGATGTCTTCCGCCCCGCCGCCCGCGGGCTTCGTCAGCCCCTTCGCCAGACCCCGCTGCTTGGCTGCCGCAGCCCCTGCCGGAAAAGCCAAGCTGACGCACCCGGGCAAGGCGATCCTGGCAGGTGAGGATTGGCACTGCGCTCGCGACCTTTGGCGTGGCTTGCATTGGAAACAAGCAAACGAACAAAAAGGTTGCGTGCATGCATGTATGCATAACATACATGCATGTCCGGGCGGGGCTCCTTTGCTGTGGCTCTTTCCCCCCCCCCCCCTCCGGGCCCCGGGGTGGAACTTTTCCGCTTGCAAAATAAAATTTAAAACAACCCACGCGTGGAAACACTTGGCTGTTGCCCCGTTTGATTGAACTCGGTGTTTTGCTGCAAAAAGGGGGGGTGGAATCTTTCTCCCATCGTCCCCCACCCATGTAAAGTACGGACAGAGCTCCACTTCCGCCTCTTTCTTTCCTTCCTTCCTTTTTTCTTCCTTCCTTCCTTCCTTTTTTCTTTCTATCTATCTTTCTCCTTCCTTTTGCAACCGGTAGTAAGTTGCAAAAAAAAGAGAGAGAGAGAGAAGGAGGCGATTCAAGCAACTCCTCCCTTTCTCCCCCTCTCTCGCCATCGGCTGCTGCGACTGCAAGCTTTGGGATTGGTAAAGCCGGCATCATCCCTCCTTTTGTGGTCGGAGATCATTGGCTTGTTAGGGAAGAGTTCAAGTTCCTAGTCCCTGGGGTTTGTCGTCACAAGGCGGGAGGGGGGGGAGGCTTTTGAGAGAGCGGTTCCTTTAAGCCCACTTGCGGTGATGGAGCGATTGTAGACTGGTATCAACAGTAATAACAGCCTTTATTGTTATTGTATTTCTACAACGACATGGATTAAATTTCAATTAATTAAATAAGTCAATTAAAAATTAAAGATGGGGTGTGTTGGCAATGAGAGGTGGATTAAAGTGATGGTAAAGATTTTAAAGAGGATGGGACTCTGGAAAGTGCAGAGAACATCAACAAAGATGATTAGGGAACTGGAGGTTAAAACCTTTGAAGAAGGGTTGTGGGAATTGAGGGTGTCTAGTTTGTCTAGTGTTTGTCTAGTGTTTGTCTAGTGTTCCAATCTCTCGGGCTACCCCAAAGAAGAGGGGGTCAAGCTATTCTCCAAAGCACCTGAAGGCAGGACAAGAAGCAATGGGTGGAAACTAATCCAGGAGAGAAACAACTTAGAATTAAGGAGAAATTTTCTGACAGTCAGAACAATCAACTGATGGAACAGAAGTTGCCCTTGGAAGTTGTGGGAGCTTCATCACTGGAGGCTTTCAAGAAGAGGCTGGACTGCCATTTGTCATGAATGGTGTAGGGTCTCCTGCTTGGGTGGGGGGTTGGACTAGATGACCTACAAGGTCTCTTCCAACTCTGATTATCTGTTATCTGTGCATTAGATCCAGGTATTGGGGGATTCTCCCCTTCTCCAAATGCTTGCCTTCTAACCCAGTGGTCACCACGTGTTGATCCGCGAGAAAATTTTGGTGGTCCGCAGAATAATTATTTGTATTTTTTATATTGCACTGAATACTATTTATCTTTTTCTTTTTAATCATATTAGTGGTCCGTGGGATTTAAAATTTATGAATTTAGCGGTCCCTGAGGTCCGAAAGGTTGATGACCCCTGTAAATCTAACCCATCCTAAGCTTTGCACAATAGTTGGTTTGGATTCCTCTCGTATCTTGTTTGAGCTAACTTTGCTTCTTCTTAAACCAGAGTTTGAGCTGATGGAAAGTGGTTTGATAATTAGGTAAACTTGCTGTGACAGGAAGTTGGCCCTTCTCGCCATAACTAAAACACAAAACTAAAATCTCGCATGTGTGTACTTGTCAGCAAATTGATCCGAGGTGTGTGTGATGGCCGGAGGTTTGGATTTGCAGCCGTAAGCACAAAAAGTCCAGGGTTCAAATCCTTAACCATTCCCATTCCAGAAATTAGGATAAAAACCACGGCTATCTCAGAACTGGTTCCATGCAGGTAATCCTTCAGCCAGCCATTCGTTTAGTGACCATTGAAAGTTACGACGACGCTGGGAAGAAGTGGCTGGCATCCAATCCTCACACTTAAGACCATTGTGGCATCCTAAGGTCACGTGATCGTCCTTTGCGATCTCTCGGCCAGTTCCAACAGCCAAAATCCATGGGAGAAACCAGAGTCGCTTCATGACACCGTGATTCGCTTAACGATGGTGGTAAAAAGCTGCTAAAAATTGGGCCTGGCTCATTTAAGGACGGCTTAGCTGGGCAAAGGAAATGGCGGTCCCAATTCGGTGGTCATAAGTTGGAGGACTGCGACTTGAAACTGTGATGCAAAAAACAAACAAACAAACAAACACACACTAGGAATGGCTTGTTTAATTTGATGCGTTTGGATTTTTCACCCGCTAAATCTGGGAGAGCAACGCAACACGAATCGTTGGTTTGGTGATCCCACAAACCACGGTTGATTCGGTTTATGGGGGTGTTAGCAAGGGAAGGAATCCATTTTGAATCCCCAAATTCTTGCTTTTTAATTTCTTGAAAGGAATTGAGGATTCTGCAAGCGTTTGGACTTTAGAATCTAGCAAAATTGGATCAACTGTCAGGCTCTCTCATTGTTGCCGCTTTGCTTGCTTGTAGTTGTTCTGGTATTTGCCTGTTGTTGATGCTGTGCTGGTTGTTGTTGTTACTCCAGTCTTGACTGTAGCAAAAACGTTTACCTTGCAAGTTTGTTTGGATAGGAACGTTATGAATAAAGACTTCGTTTTTGGCAGATAGCAAATAACAACAAAAAAAGGGGAAAAATGATTACATCTGCAGAGCAAGCCTGGTTAGCTTCTTTCCTTGACCTTAATTGCATGAAAGAAATGGTTTTTGTACATATCTTCAATAAGCAGCTATTTTGGTAGCACAGAGTCATCAATCCTCTTAGACAGATTTCTTCCAGAACAAAGGCTTCTTGGTACTTTAAAATACAATTTATTTTCCTGGCCTGAGACAGAGAGGAACTGAGTTTTGCAAGCTATTCCATGTCATTATTGTACCGTTCCCTGGGTTTTGCAAACCCAGACAATTAGATCAATTCAGTCAAATCAGGGTTGTCTTGTCCACAGTAAACATTCCCTGGAAAAACCAAGCTCTGTGGGATCCTCGGGGCTCTCTGAGCTTGGTTGTTTCCTTGAAGACGTTTCATTATCCAACTAGGTAACGTCATCAGTGCTGCAACAGAGTGGGATTGGAGGAGGAGGAGGAGGATTGTGGGATCCTTGGGGCTCTCTGAGTTTGGTTGTTTTCTTGCAGACGTTTCACTACCCAACTAGGTAACGTCATCAATGCTGCAAGGGAGTGGGATTGGAGGAGGGGGAGGAGGATTGTGGTATCCTTGGGGCTCTCTGAGCTTGGTTGTTTCCTTGAAGACGTTTCATTATCCAACTAGGTAACGTCATCAGTGCTGCAACAGAGTGGGATTGGAGGAGGAGGAGGAGGATTGTGGGATCCTCAGGGCTCTCTGAGCTTGGTTGTTTCCTTGAAGACGTTTCATTAGCCAACTAGGTAACGTCATCAGTGCTGCAACAGAGTGGGATTGGAGGAGGAGGAGGAGGATTGTGGTATCCTTGAGGCTCTCTGAGCTTGGTTGTTTTCTTGCAGACGTTTCATTACCCAACTAGGTAACGTCATCAGTGCTGCAAGGGAGTGGGATTGGAGGAGGAGGGGGAGGGGGAGGAGGATTATGGGATCCTTGGGGCTCTCTGAGCTGGATTGTTTTCTTGCAGACGTTTCACTACCCTACTAGGTAACGTCATCAGTGCTAAAAAAGAATGGGGAGAATTGGCAGAGAGGAGGAGGAGCGAAACAAGAAACAATGATGGGAAACTAAGCAAGGGAAGAACCAACCTAGAAATAAGGAGACAAATTCCTGACAGTGAGAAGATTTAATCAGCGGAATGACTTGCTTTTGAAGGTTGCAAGTGTGCTCCATCACTGGAGGCTTTTAAGAAGGGACTGGGCAACCGTTGGTCTGAAATGGTTGTCCAGCAGAGAGTTGGACTAGAAGACCTCCAAGGTCCCTTCCAACTCTTCTTATTCTGTTATTCGTTGTCTCGGAAATCGGCCCTTTTGCTCCCTCCGGATTCCGTGGCTGGTAAACATTATTCTTTCCATGCCTGAAGATCTCACTGTGAGCTGCTGTTCTCCTCCGGTGCACTTGCTCTCTGGGAACCTCATGCTGACAGCTGGCTGATGTGACAAGTGCACTTCATTTTTCCTCCCAATGACAGGCCTTGCGCTGTGCATGCTAAAAAGGAGGCTGGCTTTTTTAAAAAAAGGAAGAAAAAGCTATCATTCGATGACAAATCATTTTAGCATCCCCCAAATCCTTGGGTTCCATCAAATCTTCCCTAGATGTGGTTGGAAGGCTGGGAAGCCACCTCCAAGCATCACAGAGAACGCATGGTTCTCTATAGTTCTATGGTGCTTGATAATGTTACCTAGCTGGGTCATGAAATGTCTGCCAGAAAACAACCAAGCTCAGAGTCCACCAGGAACCCCACAGTCGTCGTCCTCCTCCTCCAATCTCACTCCCTTGCAGCACTGATGAATTTACCGCGTTGGGTAAGGAAATGTCTGCCAGAAAACAAAACCACGCTCAGAGTGGTTCACTCCCAGTTTTTGTTGCAATGGAAAGAGGAAAGATTTTGAAAGCACCTTGCAAAATTTCAGATTTCCACAAAGCATTTTTTTCCCCTCTCCGGTGGATTGAAAGCCTTGCTCCGGAGATGCACTATCAGC
Source organism: Hydrophis major (assembly GCA_033807585.1). Classification (NCBI taxonomy): domain Eukaryota; kingdom Metazoa; phylum Chordata; class Lepidosauria; order Squamata; family Elapidae; genus Hydrophis; species Hydrophis major. The sequence continues at coordinate 7,409,000 of CM066339.1, read as the reverse complement.
CTTGGCTCGGTTGCCCCTGGAAGAACACCTCGTCATGCTCCAAAAGCAGATTTTTTTTGGGGGGGGGGGCGAGTGATGACGCTGTAGGATTGTGAAAGACGTGTGTGTGTGTGTGTGTGTGTATTTGTGTGTGTGTGTGTAGGAACCTGTTCTTCCAAAACGAAGGACAGTGTGTTGCTTCACTCCCTTCGTTCAGCTTTTATCTGCAACTGTTGTGGACATAATAGTGTTTACCGGTCTGACGACATGCCCCAGAGGCCCAAAGCTTTCCCATTTACTATTCTCATTGAAGTGGAGAAATGGAAGGCTCTCTCATCCTCCAGAAAATATGATTTTTATGGGCCCAATGCAGCCACAGCCAATGAGCAGAGAGATGTGGAGATAAAAAACCATCGAGCAACTGTTTCTGTTCTTTAAAGTAATTTCAACCGAGGCAGCTGCTTAGACCAAAACTTGGTCTCTTCCCAAGGATAATAAAAGAATAATAGAATAAAAGAATTGGAAGGGACCTTGGAGGTCGTCTAGTCCAACCCCTTCTCAAGCTAGAGACTTTATACCACCCCATTCAAATGGCTGTCCGATCTCTTCTTTAAAAAAAACCTTCCAGTGTTGAAGCACCCACGTCTTCTGGAGGCAAGGTTAATTGTTCTTGCTGTCAGGAAATCCCTCCTCAATTCCATGATAAATTTCCATCCTTTCTTCTTGTCCTGCCTTTTGATGGTTTGGAGAAGAGGTTGACCCCCACTCTTCTCAATGGCAGCCCTTCAAATACTGGATGACAGCTACGGTATCATGTCACCCTAGTCCTCCTTCCTTTTGTTGAAGGCTCATCCTTCGTTATGGAAGCGTTAATTCTGAGCCAGCGTCCAGAACCAAACATTAGTTTGAAGATATGGTGAGCGTTTCATTTTTTTTCTTCTTCATTAGCACAAATTCCCGAAACGATACCCCAATAAGCACCTATTTTCCTCTCTATTTAAAGTATTCTATTTAAAGTATTCTACTGATTAGAAAGATGTGGTGTTCTGGAAATGGCTGGTTATATATTAATGTGTGAAAGCAAAAAGTTGAGGTTGAAGTGTATTTATCTTGTACTGTGCTAGGAAGTTGGTTGGCCTCCTGTTCTTACTTTTCCTCTTCCCCCTTGTATTTCACACCCTCTTCCCCCCCCCTTCCCTAATCATGCTTAATGAGCCTCAAAAGCTTATGAACCAACCTGTTTGTACAGCCCAAAGTTGTTGAACCACATTTTGGCCTCTGACAAAATCTGATCTCTGCTGCTGTGTTTTTCAAACCTGGGTTTATATCTTGAACCCAGGAAACATTAACGAAGCATTATTAAGCTCATCTTGCATGTGGTATAGAAGCCCTGGTATTCCTAATATGGACCTGTTTTTTTTTTTTTTTGCTGTGTATGTATTTATTTTATTTATTAGCATACCCCATCGAGAAACACTTCCATCTCCGTCACAGAGCAACTCTGGTATTTGTGTCTTGTGTGTGTGTATACATCGATTTTATTCAAGATTTATTTTAATAGGGAAGATAAAAAGGAATTCAAATCAAGAAACAACTCAAAATCAGACAGAAAGCTAGAATTGCAAGAAAGGGAAGAAAAATAGAAAAGAACAAAAGCACAAAGAAGTAACTTCTGATCTTTATAGATACAATTATACATTTACCTCTTACTCTGCGGTGAACAACTTAACACTCCTCTTTTTACCATCTACCTTGTCTAATCATTAAACCATAACATAAGTTTATTTTAATTTTTCGGTCTCTGCAAAAGGTATATAAGAGGTTTCCAATCAGCAGTAAAGATAGATAGATATATTGGGGGTTTTTTTTCTCTGAGCAAAGAAGTTTAGCCATCTCAGCAATTTCCAACATCTTCACCAACCCTTCCTTGTTATGTGGAACTCACGGTATGATTTTCCATCTTTGTGTATACAAAAAAAACTGCGTTTTCTGTTGTGTTCTGGTAGACAGCAGGGTGCTTTATTGCCATTGTAAATTCTCTCTTCAGTTCTTGATTTTTGCCCCTTGGAGAAAAATGACTCTGCAAAGAAGAAAAAGGGGTGGAGAGAGAATTTTGTCCCCACTGTTCTTGGCCCTTTTCTCAGTGTGCAATGGAATCAATGTTGTAGATCTGCCATAAAGGTGGATGTTTGCATGTGAAAACACATCTGCAGAGCTTTTTTTTTTGCAATATATACTGGCAGTGTCCATGCATTAAACCATTTTTTTTTTTTAGAATAGCAAGTTTTTCACAGTTACAACTGGTCACATCATCAAAATTCAGCCGCTTGACACCTGACTCATATTTACGATGGTCGCAGGATTCCGGAGTCCCATGATCCCCTCTGACCAGCAAACTCAGTGGGGAAGCCAAATTCACTTAACAACTGGGGCAGGAAGGTCATAAGACTGGGTAACATAACACCTGCCTTGTTTTAATGATGGAAATTTGGGGCTCCAATTGTCGCTGTAAGCTGAAAACTACTTGTCATTGGAACAACTGTGCCTTCTTTCCATGATTTTAAGCAAGGAGATTCCAGGTTGCATGATTCCTACCACAAGAACTTTAAACTCATAGCTTGATATATATTTTTTCCCCACCAGGTCTGCCCTCTGTCCCCTCCCAGATTAAAACCCTCCTCTGCAGTTAAAGGAAAAGAATGACGTTTATTTCTGGCGTTTTCACTGCTGAGCCTCAGCCAAGAGGGAGCTGGCAAGCGTTTCTCACTGAAGGTCATTGCCAGTGGTCACTCTTGGAAGCAGGGAAAGGGGTCCTATTGATTTCCCCTTTGCCCTACCTGGAGAGACGCGTATCACTCTACCATTGGAGGGCCCGGAAGGGTTTTGCTTAGCTCAGCACAACCGTGGCGAATTGCACACCTACCCTTCTGGCACACGGTGTCCTCCACTTAATCTGATTTCCACGCTGCTTGGTCTAAATTCTGGGTTTCAATTCCCACATTGCACAAAGCCTTGGCTTGTTTTTTCCCCATGGGGGTGGGGGAGGGGCTGGACATAACCACGGTTGGCTGAGTTGGGCCAGGAAACGGAGCCAAATGTTACAGCCCACAAAGGCGCAAAGGAGGTGGATTTGCAGGGCATGCTCAGCCATGCACTTTTCGGGAGATGGAGATTGCTCCATCATTCTACAAATGGATTGGGGGTTTTGTGTATGTATGTGTGTGTGTGTGTGCGGTTTATAAGCTGTGCGAACACGCTGAAGCGTGTTGGGCAACTTTAAGATGGGCTTCAACTCCCAGAATTCCGCAGCCAGCATGCTTTAAGATGGGCGGATTTTTAACTCCCAGAATTCCCCATCCTACCCCAATGGATGACATAATAGCAGTGTTCCAGTATTTAAGGGGATGAAGAAGAAAGAGGGGGGCCAACCTAATTTCCAAAGCAGCAGAATGCAGGACGAGAAGCAATGGATGGAAACTAATCAAGGAAAGAAGCAACCTGGAATGAAGGAGAAATTTCCTGAGTTAGAACAATAAATCAATGGAAGAAGTTGCCTCCAGAGGTTGTGAATGCTCCAACGCTGCAAGCTTTAAAGAAGAAATTGGACAGCCATTTGTCTGAAATGATATAAGGTCTCCTACTTAAGCCGGGGGCTGGACTAGAATAGGGGTCGCCAACCTTTTGGATCTCAGGGACCACCAAATTCATCATTTTAAATCCCGCGGACCAGAGACCTTGGGAAAAAAACCCAAAAAGTCTGCAGGAAAATTCCCCACCCCGTTTTCCTACCAATCGATCGTTCTTTATTTGGGATCGCAGGATACCGTCTCCAGCTCTGTTCTCAGGGGGAGAGAGAGACTTTTGGCTTCATGCAAGGAAAGCAGCAAAAGTCTTTCTTTCTCTCTCCCAAACTCCACCAGCAATGAGTCTTTGTGAGACTTGTTGTGTCTGGAGCAGGAGGCCTTGCAGGGTCCCAAAGACTCATTTCTGGTGGAGTTTGGGGGAGAGAAAGAAAGACTTTGGCTGTTTTCCTTGCATGCAGCTCAAAGCAGAAGAAGAAAGAAGCAGCCTGGTGGCCAGGCCAGGTGTGTGGGGTGAGTGGGGCAAGTTCCCCCCCCTCCACCCTTTCCTCCCTCCCCTCACTACCTCATGTTGTCCGCAATGCAAGCGACACAAGCCTTGTGTTCCCGCGGACCATGTGGGCGGCACAGCCTTGTGTTCCCGCCCAGCCTGGATTAATTGCTTTGGGGATGACATTTCTCTGCGGACCGCCAAAATTTTCTCATGGATCACCAGTGATCCCTGGCCCACTGGTTGGAGACCACTGGTATGGAGTTTCCTGCTTGAGCAGGACTAGAAGACTTCCAAAGTCTCTTATTCTGTTAAGTTGCTAGTTCTTATGGAGCACTTAGTGGTGAAGGACGGAAGGGAGGCTGGGTTTTCCGTTAGAAGATTTGCAAACGTGCCTGGAAGTTTAATAGTGTTTTTTGCTGTGTCTTTTTTTTTTTTTTTTCCCTCCATGCTGAATAGTTAGAGCTGTCTCTTGAGTTTGCTAAATAGCCGGCTCGGTGCCAAAGTGGGCACACTAGACACGGCCAATTGAATGAAAGGGAGGCCCAGCCTGATGTATATTCCCCCCCAAGGCACATTAATCTTTTCGCTTACCAGATGGTTCCGCGAAGTCAATTTCAGCTTGGATTGTTATAGACTTTTTTTCAGGACTGTATTGGGAAATGCAACCTCCGAGAGTTTCTGGCTTATTTGCTTCTTGAAATATTTGCCTCCCCCCCACCTTCAAAGCATATATTGTCGTCTTGTTTGCCATGGCCCTGGGAAAAAAAAAAAGGCTTTTGCTTGCTTGAACAAAGGGAAATGGGTCAGGGGTGATGGATTCATTTCCCTCGATCCTTCCTTCACTGCTATGAGAACAGATTGATGCTTCTTTCTCTGTTTATTTATCTGGTAAATGCTTTTGCCGCAATCATCAATCAGCTCTCTGCCCGATTGCCAGAACAAGACAGAAAATACACAAGCGAAAATCCCTACACTTCCAACCCACATGTGATGCTGAGCCTTGGTGTGTTTAACCCGGTCTGCGGAATAAGCCACAATGAGCAGAATTTATGCACGAGGCTAAGCAACCAAAGATGGTTTGAACAGCAGCACAGTTCAGTTAGTGGAGCATCTACGTCAGGGGTCTTCAAACATGGCAGCTTTAAGACTTGTGGACGTCAACTCCCAGAATTCCTCCTCCAGTCATGTTAGCTCAGGGATTCTGGGAGTTGAAGCCCACAAGTCTTAAACTTGCCAAGTTGGAAGACCCTTGAGAAAGATAGCGAGATAGTTACAACTGTCCAAAGGTAAGTAGCAGGGCAGATCCACCAACACCTTCATCCCCATCCTCGCTTAATTCTTACCCGTCCACTCTGGAGTGGGTAGGATCTTAATTAGGGCTTATTTTTTGGAGAGGGGTAAGGGCTTACATTGGGTGCATGTGTAAAAATCAAGCTAGGACTTACTTTCAGGGTAGGTCGCACTTTTGGGGAAACTCTCATGTAGCAATGGAAATTAATTGTGGTCATAATTTGTAAGTCTGAGGATGACTTGTATTCCCATTTTGCATCTGCACAGAGAGTTTGAAGGACCTTCCCCTCCTCCTCCCTAAGGCACCTTGTCTTCGCCGTGATGATCTCCTAGCAATGCAGCTCTGAGAAATGTTCCAGACTGTCTTTAATCTTCGGGTGTCAGCATGGTGAAATATGGCATAGATAAAAGGGCCAGCTGTTACTGTTGGCGTTCCAACAAACCAACTCCAACCTGATAGACTCCAAGACAAGCGCTTCTTGGGAAAACCCAAATCTGAAAGTTCTGGGTTTTCCCTTCCCAAAAGAGAATTCAAAGTTCCATCCTCTGCACCCATCAGTCCATCACATGGCAGAATAGAATGGAATGGAATGGCATGGCATGGAATATGGAAAGAATAGAATAGAATAGAATCTTTATATAGAATAGAATCTTTATATAGAGTAGAATAGAATAGAATAGCATAGCATAGCATAGCATAGCATAGCATAGCATAGCATAGCATAGCATAGCATAGCATAGCATAGCATACTCCCATTCCCTGTCCACTGTTCATCTTCCTCCTCAGATTCAGACCCCAACAAAGGCATGACAGGTTGTAGTCTGAAGACTGTAGACTCCATTTAGCAACAATTTTTTTGTCTTCCCTTATCTCAAGCCTCGAATGTGTCTTAACGACCTTTTTAACTCTCTTCCTCTGCGTTGCAAAAAGTTGCTTATCTTGAGTATAGTTACTTGCTTATTTGCATTGTCCCTTTATTATTATTATTATTATTATTTTACAAATGCTGAGGATACCCAACGCATCTTCCTCCACCTATTTTCCTAACAACAACAGCCCTGTGAGGTGAGTTGGACTGAGAGAGAGAGAGTGACTTTACCAGAGTCACAAAGCTGGCTTCCATGCCTAAGGTGGGACTAGAACTCACTGTCTCCTGGTGATTGGCCCAGAGTCACCCAGCATGGTTTTCATGCCTAAAGCAGAACTAGAACTCACCATCTCCTGGGAGACTGGCTCAAATCACCCAGCTGGCTTTTGTGCCTAAGATGGGACTAGAACTCACTGTCTCCTAATGATTGGCCCAGAGTCACCCAGCTGGCTTTCGTGCCTAATGCAGAACTATAATTCACCGTCTTCTGGGGATTGGCCCAGAGTTACTAAGCTGATTTTAATGCCTAAAGCAGGACTAGAACTCACCGTCTCCTGGTGATTGTCCCAGAGTCACCCAGCTTGGTTTTCATGCCTAAAGCAGAACTAGAACTCACCATCTCCTGGGGGACTGGCCCAAAGTCACCCAGCTGGCTTTTATGGCTAAGGTGGGACTAGAACTCACCGCCTCCCACTTTCTAACTTGGCACCTTAACCCCTAGAACTAAATTGGCTCTCGGTATGCAGCAGAACTTAAAACGGGCATTTTTTTCCCGAGCGTGCAGAATTTATATTTTCTCTTCTTCAAAATGCGTTAGCTTCCCCTCCTTCCACAAGAAGAACGAAATTCGAAGGGACAAGCTTTTGTTAACGCTATCCCCAGCCCAGGGCAAAAAATAAATCTGCTTCGTTGAATGCCAGATCGGTCATTTTTCATCCCTGGAGGGCCGGGAGAGAAATCCCACCCCGCCTCTTCCTTTTCTTTCCCCAGCTACTTCGTCATGGTGAGGTTGCTGCCGCTGTCATCGGAGATCCGGATCTAGTTTCCTTGTAAATCGTCCTTGTGGGTGTTCCCTGGGTTGTGGCTCCGGCCAGCCAATGACGCCGAGAGTCTGTGCTTCCTTTGCAGAGTCATGCTGAGTTGGGGCTCCATGAAGAGAGCAGGAAGGAAACATCTCGTTTCGGCGGGTTGTGAATGTCCAATCACCTCAATGGGGTCCTTTATATCTTGATGGAGAGGATCTGAATGGCTTTTTTGGGGGGGACAGGCAGCCCACTGAGCTGCCTCTCGGCACCCTGAAACTCAAGCCTGTGGATACTCTGCTCCTGCAGAAAAATTTAAGTTGGAGAAGGGTTCTTTTAAAACATAGAACTGTAGGGCTGAAGGGGACCTCGGAGGTCTTCTAGTCCAACCCTATACCATCACAGAGAGCAATAGCACTTAGACTTATATACCGCTTTGTAGTGCTTTACAGTCCTCACCGTGAACTTTACAGAGTCAGCCTGTGGCCCCCAACAATCTGGGTCTCCTCATTTTACCCACCTCAGAAAGATGGAAGGCTGATTCAACCTTGAGCGGGTTGGCATTGCTAGGCAAAAGAAGTTTAAATGTTGAGCTAAATCTTGGGTGCAAAGGTTGTCTGAGTTTTAAATCAGCTGTTGGAACCACTGTGCAGCAAAAGCATTATCGATGCTGTTAAATCCACGTTAAATCTTCACTGTGATCTTGGGTTTTGGCCAAATGTTACATCCCGTACTGATCCAACAAGCTGAGACTTGGGTTGTACTGGATGGAGAAGTTAAGGATTTGGTGCAAAGCTACCTGTGGGGTTGCCTTAACATGTTTCCTGGCAGAGTTTTAACTTGCAAGGCAAGTTCAATTTGGAAACTTTGGAGTTGTGCATTTCCTTCAAGAAGGAACTGGGAAAAAATGAGCAACTTGTTTTTAAAAGGAGAATAAATTCTTCAAACCAGACATTTATAGCTCCAAGAATGGACGAATGGCTGCAAAAATGGATGGAGTTAGCAGAGATGGCTAAAGTGACGGGTTTGATCAAAGAGAAGCAAATAACAATCACTTTTATTTCTACATGGAAACTGCTTCTGGATTCACTTAATAACTCGTGTTCATAACTTATCCATGGCAGCGATTTATGCACGCCCCCTTTAAGGACCTGTTAGGAATGGGATGAGGTCAGAGGTGGTATTCAACCAGTTCTGACCAGTTTGGAAGAACAGGTAGTGGAAATTTTGAGTACTTCGGAGAACCAGCCAATGCTGCTTTTGACTGGTTCCGCCAACTGCATCTGTTCTCTGCCTCCCATTGAGTCCCAGCTGATCCGCTGGGTCTTATTTTGTTACTCTGCACAGGAGAACGGAGCTGGAAAGCAGGTTAGTGGGGTGGGGGAAGGAATGGGGATTTTACAGTATCGTTCCCCTGCCACGCCCACCTAGGAAACACCACACCACACCACGCCCACAGAACCGGTAGTAAAAAAAAAAAAAAAATGAATCCCATCACTGGGTAGACAATTTGAGATTGAAGCTATGAGGGTTTGAGGCTGTGACCACGGAGTCGGGTAGGGCGTTTCAGGCGTTGACCACTTTATGGCTGAAGTCTGCAATCAAGTTTGGAGCAGTTTACCTGGAGTTTGTATCGGTTGTTTGTCCGTGTATTATTGTGATTGAGGCTGAAGGAGTCGTTGACAGGCAAGACATTATGGCAAACAATTTTGTGTACTATGCTTAGCTCGGACCGCAGGCAACGCAGTTCCAGATTGTCCAGGCCCAAAATTTCGAGCCGGGAGGCATAGGGAATTCTATGGTGAGTAGAGAAGTGGAGTATTTTTCTCGAGGAATACCTCTGAACCCGCTCAATCGTGTTAATGTCCGATGTACAGTGTGGGTTATTCTTTCTTGCGCATCTGCGGATGGATACTGTCATGCCCCTGTTGGAGTCTGACTCCGAGGGAGAGGTGGAACAGCTGACAGGGAATGGGAGTGGGGCTCTGGTGGTTGTGGAGGAAACTGGGGAGGGGTGCAGGCCGGATGGGCATTCAGAGGAAGACCCAGGCCCATCCCCTCTTCATCTTAGGGCATGCAGGGAGGAACGGATAAGGGAGAAATGTGAGTTGCATGGTCTACGGGGGAGGAAGGGGCCCTGATCCCCTTCATGGGCTGCAGCTGGGAGGACTGATTAAAAGGACAAATTGTGCATGGCAAAGGTGCTGGAAGCAAAGCATGGATTCTAGTCGGAGCTTGTCTGTGTTTTGGCTTCCTCTCAACTGTGATTGCTGCATTATCTGGTAGAAGTCTGCAATTAATTATCCTTGCCTGCTGTAGTAATTCCTTCAGTGTGGTGTGTTGGGGTTTTTTTATTTCGAATTAACTTTACTTTGGGTGAGGACTGCATTTACTCGCTCCATAAACTGTTTTCTTTAAGGGTTTGATATCCTGCTGAGGTCAATTGGAGATTGGGACCAAGTTGGAGGCATTAAAGGGACTTTTTTCTATTTTTGTGACTTGGTTATTTTTGTGTCACACCCCGGGTCATCACAGGTGCGTCATTCTTCTCTCGCTTAACTTTCCAGGTGGCATCGCCGGAGGTATTGAAATCTGCATCACCTTCCCCACCGAATACGTGAAAACCCAGCTGCAGCTCGACGAAAAAGCCAACCCGCCACGCTATAAAGGCATCGGTAAGACTGGGCGGCTTGAGAGTTTCCATCAATCCCCCCAAATTGTATTTTGATCACCCCCAATTTCCAAGGAACCAACCAGAAATCAAGGATGTCAAATTCTTTGGGTCAAAAATTCAAAAAACGCCTAACTTGAATCTGCTGGCGTGTCACCGCCCCCTCTCCAAATAACAATTCTTTACATATTTATTTAGGTTTTTTTTAAAGGCAATCCAATCATTGTATTACAAGTAGTTCTTGAGTTACAACAGTTCATTTAGTGACTGTTCAAAGTTACAATGTGTTCTGACCAAGGCTTCCCAAGACCTAATTAAGCACATGCTTAGTTAAAACATAGTTTTATTTCAATGCTTGGAATTTGTTCATTCCCAGCCTGTAATGAGTCCCAAAACAGTCCCTCAAGATAAGCACCCACCTTTCTCTCCTTTGAATGGCTGCCAAATGAACTGCAAAAAGTCAAACGGAGTACAAAGTCCACACAGAGCTGCTCTTCAGAGCTACCGGTTCTATAGAACCGGGCAGAACCGGTAGCATCCCACCCCTGGATTCGGAATTCCCCAGTTGTGCTATCCAAAACAAAAACAACTTTTGAGAAGGTGTCTATCTTAGAGTTATTGGTTGGAGTGGAGGGTTGCTGGAACCCTGACAGCTGGATGACTGAGAATCTTCCGTAGTCAAACTTAATTGCTTGCAAAAAAAAATATATAATAAGATATCCTTTCATTTTGTCTGTGTCTTTGACCCGTTCTCCACGTTTACACGTCTGTTTGTTTCTGTTTTCTCTGTTTGTAGCTGGCTGCTTTTTATTAGTCCGGGTATTTTTCTCTTCTTCTTTTCTTTATGTGCAGTGGACTGTGTCCGAGTGACGGTCAGGGACCATGGGATCAAAGGCCTTTACCGAGGCCTCAGCTCGCTGGTCTATGGTTCCATCCCGAAGGCTGCTGTGAGGTAAACACATACTGGACCTTAGAGTGGGAAGGGGGGGAGTCAGGTGTGATGTGAGGACACGGGGGAGGACCTTCATCATTCTACCTGGGCCCACCGACCACCTCTTCTCCTCCCTCCACAGGTTTGGCATGTTTGAGTTCCTAAGCAACCACATGAGAGATGCCGATGGAAAACTGGACAGCACACGTGGCCTTCTTGCTGGTTTGGGGGCTGGCGTGGCTGAAGCCGTAGTGGTGGTCTGCCCCATGGAAACCGTCAAGGTAACAACCTTGAAAGAAGGAAGAGGGCACCTGTGGGTGGAATCCGTGTTGTGGAGAGGAACCAGATTTGCAAATGTGGGGTGCCAAGAATCCTCTCCAGAGTAACGCATTGTTGCCTTCTCTGCTCTGCTTCCCCTGCAGGTGAAGTTCATCCATGACCAGTGTTCTCCCAATCCAAAATACCGGGGTTTTTTTCACGGCGTACGGGAGATCGTTCGGGAACAAGGTGAGAAACGGGGATCTTTCTCCTCCTTCTATCTGCAGAATTGGAAATTAGGTAAAGGTGTAAAGGTTCCCCTCGCACTTACTATGTACTAGTCGTTTTCCGGCTCCAGGGGGCGGTACTCATCTCCGTTACAAATCCGGAGAGCCAGCGCTGTCCGAAGACGTCTCCATGGTCATGTGGCTGGCATGACTAAGCGCCTTCCAAGGTGCACGGAATGCTGTTATCTTCCCATCAAAGTTGTCCCTAATTTTCCTACCTGCATTTTTACGTGCTTTAGAACTGCTGGGTTGGCAGAAGCTGGGACAAGGAACGGGAGCTCACTCCATGATGCGGTGCTAGGGATTTGAACCACAGAACTGCTGACCTTTCTGATTGACAAGCTCAGCGTCTTAGCCACAGAGCCACCGCGTGCCTAATTGGAAATTAACTGGGTTTAAATATAAGTGAAACTGGATGGCCTTGTCTTATTCCAAAGAAGCTGACTATAATATAGAAAGCATAGGTAGCCCCTGATTTACCATCACAAGTGAGCCCCTAGTTTCCATTGCTGAGGAAGACAGTCGTTAAGTGAGCTTTGCTCCATTTTATGGAGCCTCGATGGACTCTAGAAGGATGCAAATGACCAGCTGAATGCAAGGGGTATAAATCCTTCCATTCCCCCTCATCCAGTCAGAGCTGAAGAAGCTCCTTGGATGAGAAGCAAAACGTCTTCAAAGAAAAATCAGAAAGTCCAGTTGCTTCTTGAAAAAAGCACCTTTGGGACAACTGAGGACACAGATAAACCTCCAAGTGGCCTCAACAATTCTCTAAAAAGAATGCAAATGACCAGTTGTCTGCAAGGAGTATAAATCCTTCCATTCCCCACCAATCCAGTCAGAGCTGAAGAAACTTCTTGGATGAGAAGAGAAACGTCTTCAAAGAAAAATCAGAAAGTCCACCTTTAGGATAAGTATGATCTGGATAACTGAGAATTTCCATAGAGATTCTGCTTCTTTTGAGATTATTTGTGGCGCTATTAGGAGTTGTTACGAGCTGTAGTGTGGCCAGTTTGGAAAAAAAATGTCCGGTTTGGCAAAGCTGGTGTAAATAATGTTCCTTTTCTTTGATTACCATTTAGGAGAGATTGATATTTCTGGTCTCAATTTAGCCAGAAACGAAACTGAAGTGTGTTTGAATTTTTTGGGCCAGGAAATATTTCATTTTACAATGCTGGACCTCTTAACTCTTCTGCCTTCGCCTTCCCCCATCTTCTTGTCTTGTAGGGTTGAAAGGAACCTACCAAGGTTTAACCGCCACAGTCCTCAAACAAGGATCTAACCAAGCCATCCGTTTCTTTGTCATGACGGCTCTTAGGAACTGGTACAAAGGTAAATTACGTCCCCTCTTTGTAAAAAACAATTCCTGGTCCCTTTTCCTCTGATATTCTTCCAATTTGCCCTCTTATGTCCTGAATAATGTACAATTTTAACTTTGGGAAATGTTTTCAGGGACCAAGCAATGATTACAATACAACCAAACCAGACGTTGGATGTTCCTTTTGTTGATATTCCTAAATGTCAACAAGCAGCTTTTTCCCCCCCTGTAATCTGTTATCATTTTGAACGGTCATGAAATCAGCGTCTTCTTTTTAAGGCCCCCCTCATCCCTTGCGGAGTGGACTCTGGGTAACTGAATGGAGCTGAGTGTTTACTGGCCGGATGCCCTTCCTGTCACCAATGCGGAGTTTGGCGGATATATTCTCATATCTGCCTCTCCCTAGAATCGAACTCACAGCCTCCTGATGGTAAGGCGAGAGCTCCACCCCAAGGCCTCCACATCACGCTTTCAACAGTGCATTAAATGAACTGTTGTAAATTGAGGACTTCCTGCGCAGGTAGCTCGTTAGGTTGTGTTTCTTCTCTGTTCTAGTTGGGAAGTTCGCACAATCTTAAAATCGGCGCCAAATACAGTGGAATGAAAGAAGCCAGATTTTGTATGGAAGGAATATCCTCTCTCGACTCTTTTCCTTTCTTCTTTGTTATCCCTGTTTGTGTCCTTTCAGGGGACAATCCCGACAAACAGATTAACCCACTGGTGACGGGAGTCTTCGGCGCGCTCGCTGGGGCTGCCAGCGTCTTCGGTAACACCCCGCTCGATGTCGTGAAGACGAGAATGCAGGTGGGATGGGGGGGTTTTTTTTTTGTTTTTTTTAGCAACTCTTCGCTATGGATCCCCAAATCTGGTAGCCCATCGCCTGAGCATGAGGACTGAACCTCCTATGCAGGGATCAGAAGAGAATAGCAGAGTTGGAAGGGACCTTGGAGGTCTTCTAGTCCAACCTGCCTAGGCAGGAAACCCTACACCACTTCAGATAAATGGTTATCCACTCTCTTCTTAAAAACTTCCAGCATTGGAGCATTTATAGCTTCTGGGGGAAAGTTGTTCCACTGATTAGTTGTTCTGACTATCAAGAGAATTTCTCCTTAGTTCTAAGTTGTTTCTCTCCTTGATTAATTTCCACCCATTGCTTCTTGTTCTTCCTTCAGGTGCTTTGGAGAAGAGCTTGACTCCCTCTTCTTTGGGGCAGCCCCTCAAATATTGGAAGACTGCTGTCATGTCCCCCCTGGTCCTTCTTTTCATCAGACTAGACATCCCCAATTCCAGTGACTGTTCTTCCTATGTTTTAGCCTCCAGTCCCCTAATTATCTTCGTTGGTCAGCCTTGTTACTTGGCATTTCATTTAAATGAAACCAGGAGACAAGTGATTTTATTGTCAGCATCCGCGAGAAGAATGCAGAGGGTTGGTCTTTGACCTCTTTCCTTAGATCCAACAACGAGGAAGAGGTCAAACTCCAAACATCTCTTGATTAGCTGAACTGTTTTTCAGGAAACCGGGAGCCCTTTTGCCTAGTTGGGAGGGTGTGAATTAGAGAACCTTCGCAGGAATTCTTGTTTTTATTCCCCTGTAGAGACTTTGAACATAGAAAACATAGAATCCTAGGGCTGGAAGCGACCTCGGAGTCCATGTCAACTCGTAAAGCATTCCTGGCCTGCTCTTGAGTTGCCGTAGGGTTACTAGAGCCAGCCGGAGAAGCGTGTTTTCTACAGCCCGGTGAAAGTGCTCCATTGGAGAATGTGATTTATGACACACCCTGGGAGGAGGAGGGGGGGAAAACAGGGTCATAGGTGGGCAGTAAATTACGTGGGAGCAGAGCCTGGACTACACTTAGGAAAACTGCCATGTTGCTCCTAATAAATAATTGGATTTCTTTTGAAACTTGGCTCAAGGGTCATGAATTAATTAGGGCATCCGTTGGAACCCTGACAGCCAAACCCTTTGCTCAAGGCAGGAAAGCTTGTTGCCTTTTGGACAAAAATGGTTGTCCAATCTTTCCTTGAAGACCTCCAGCAATGGAGTACCTACAACCACCATAGGCAAGCAGTTCCATTGAATTGTTCTCCCTGTCAGGAAATTTCTTGTTAGTCCCTGTGTAATGAGTAGAATAAACTAGGAAGGGTCCCCTTCTGACCCTTCCTAGTTTCTCCCTAGTTTCCTAGAAACTCCTGCTTGAGCAGGGGGCTGGACTAGAAGACCTCCAAGGTCCTTTCCAGCTCTATTCTGATTCTTCTCAGGCTGTAAAAAGGGGACAGTGGGAGATTTGTACTTTCAGACTTGCAAGAGTCTGTTAGTCTTCTATCTATATAAAAGTGCCCAACGTCTTCTCACTATTGCTAATCCAACCTCCCCTTTCTTCTCCCGTCTGTCTCTTTGTAGGGCCTTGAAGCGCACAAGTACAAGAGCACCTTCAACTGCGCCTACCAAATCATGAAATATGAAGGACCTCTAGCGTGAGTTTGGCATGGCTTTGAAGGATAACAAGGGTGGTGGGTCTCACAGTTCACAGGGAGGCTTATCTCCCCAGAGGTGAGCAACTCACAAACCACCTGACTCTTCTTGGGTTCTGTTGTGGCCCGTCGGCAGCTGACAGAGCTGGCTGCAGAATTGGACAGAGGAGAGGAATCTAGGCCAGTCCTGGAGGCTGAGGAAGGCTCAGACTAGGGCTCTGCATCATAGGCAGAGATGGGGCCAGGGCAGGCTGGCAATCATCAGCTGCCTTCGAAATCAGAAATCAGTGGGGAAGAAGAAAAGCTGGAGCCTGTTCCTAGTGTGCGCATGCGCAGAGCTGCCAGAAAAAGGGAACGGCTAAGGAACAAGGGTCAACTTGGAAGCAAAGGCTCAGGTGGACGGTGAATGGCCCCTCCCATAACGGTTAAAAGAGGAGCAAAAGGGGAGGGGGCTTTCGCAGGAAACAATTTGTTTGTTCGTTCCAGCCTTGTGAAGATTTGTCTGTGTAACCTAGAGCCCTTCCCTGTCAGCTCTGCCTGTGGAAATACTTACCAGGCAGTTTTCTAAGATAGATAAGGTGTGAGCTAATACTTACACCTTTGCATGACTGCTTGCCAGGCCGTTGGCTGAATGTGAATGCAATAAACTCACATTCCTTTCATAAAAGAGGTTTTGCCGGGACCCAGAGTTTGCATAGTGCTTTTTGGGGGAAGCCTAGGGCAGAACAGCTTCGTGGTTGGGCATCAGCTGGCCCAGAAGAATTTTGGTCCAGAGAAACTCAGAGGTAGCCGTAAGGGAGAACTGGTGGTCCAGATGGAGATGATACTAATCTTACTTTCTCCTTTCTGGAGGTCGATATAAATGAATTTCTCTTCCTCCGCTTTCTCTTCCTATCTAGGTTTTACAAGGGGACCATTCCTCGCCTGGGAAGGGTCTGCTTGGACGTAGCCATTGTGTTCATCATCTATGATGAAGTGGTCAAGGCACTCAACAAAGTGTGGAAAACGGACTGAGGGACGCTCACAGATGTGAGCCGAGTTGGGGGTCATCCTCCCCCATCCCATCAGGCAACAGCTGGGACAAAAGGGGTGACCAACTGCAGAAGACATTTGGAAGGGCGGTGTGTGCTTCTTCGTTCTTTTTCTTCTCTTGGCTGGAGGACACGATTCCAGTCCCCAAATCACTTTGTCACCTTTTACGAGACGTATTTATCAGAACGCACTGCAGACGGAATCTTTCTCTAGGTTTCACCGTCATGGTCAATGGCGCGAAACAACTGATGGGGTCCCCACGAAGGAGTCACGGACATGAATTCACAGGTCACCCTCAAATAGTTTTCTTCTGGGGGAGGGTCAGCGAACAACCAGTGGGTGGTGGGGTTAAGAGTGGTTTTCTTTGGTGCTCTTGAAAATACACATTCTAATTGGCTTTCTCACTTGTTCAGTTCGAGACACACCCTTCCTTCCCCCCCCCCCAAAAAAAAACACAAAACAAAACAATTGAGGATGGTGCAGATAGCTGGGATGGGATGTATATCTCTGTGTGTGGCTGTGTGTGTGTTTGTAGGTGCCAATTTGTTTTTCTAGTGCCATTTTTATTTTGATGCTTTTCCACCAAAGAGCACTTTGGAAAGATAAAGGTGGAACATAAGGAGATCTTCTGTAGTAAAGGGATTTCAAGCTGTTTTGTGGTGATGCATAAAGGGGATCTGAAGGATTTTTCCCAACCTGCTGGTTACCAGGTCCGTAGAACCAGTGGCTGGATCTCTTTGGGATCCCTGGGTTTTGTGGTCCAACATTCTTTCAGAGCAATAGGTTAGGGAAGACATGTACTCAGACTTAACAGAAGTCTCCATTCAAAATATCTCCACCCAGAGGAGGTATCATCCATATCTTTCTTTGGAACCCACTACTCTGGTGGAAAACTGGTATTCATTCACTTCCGGAACTTCAAGAAGTAGCAACCCAAACACTCAATACATTCCAAAAGTCATCCCTTCCATGGTTTTCTTTTGCCAACTTCCAGTTCTTCCTGGTCAAGTCTCCCTGTCTGAGCTCCTGGGACATCCCAGGCTTTTGGCATAGACAGGTCTCTCCAGAGCAGGAGAAAGATTCTCCGTGTAGGTCAAGGGTCTTCCAATTTGGCAAGTTTAAGACTTGTAGACTTCCACTCCCAGAATTCCTGAGCTAACATGACTAGGGGAGGAATTCTGGGAGTAGAAGTCCACAAGTCTTAAAGCTGTCAAGTATGAAGATTCCCTGATGTAGGTCTTCTCCCTAGACACGTTCACATAACCCTAATGCAGGGAAACCAGGAAGTACTTGCACGTATCTTCTCCCTAAAGAAGTAGTAGTGACCACTGATCTACAATGGAGATGCTAAGCCTTGGCAAGGAGGATCAGCTCCTCTGAAAATGGCAGCCTTCTTACCCGAGCTTTGGGTTTTTCACTTTGGATTTTATGTTCAGATGAATGTATCTTTTTATAATATATATCTATACCTATTGGGGACTTTCTTTTTCCCTCGGTCTCTATCTGGAACCTGTAGGGATGTTCATATTGGTTGGACAGAACCTGCCTTACTGTGCCCGTTGACTCATTCTGTAGACTTGATGGCGCTGCGGTTCTTCACGTTGTAAGGTGAAGGTTGACACCATCCTTCTTTCAGTCCATGCTCCTTGGGACATCTGGTGGAGGGAACACCTCCCCATGCATCCTTTTCAAAGGGTCTTTGTTCTCCTTAGACCAAGGGTAACATGGCAGCTTTAAGACTTGTGGACTTCAACTCCCAGAATTCCTCCTCCAGTCATGTTAGCTCAGGAATTCTGGGAGCTGAAGTCCATAAGTCTTAATGGTGCCTTGTTTGGTTGGCTGCTGTCAGAAGTCTAAACAGGGGTCTTCAGACTTGACAGCTTTAAGACTTGTGGACTTCAGCTCCCAGAATTCCTCCTCCAGTCATGTTAGCTCAGGAGTTCTGGGAGTTGAAGTCCACGAGTCTTTCACTTGCCAAGTTGGAAGACCCTTGCCTGAGACACTGCCTTAATTTGAGAACCAGATGTTCTTGGACCAGAAACTGACAAAAGGCGACCCTGATGGACCGATTCTTGTACTGTATTAAGAAGGGGGAAGGCAGCCCCTTTGACTCTTCTGCCCAGGTGCCAAGTTGGGTCATTTCCACTAATCAGTGCCAAAGGTTTTGCATCTTGTATCTCTTTCATTCTTGGGGATGGCTTTCTCCTCCCCTGCATGCTCTCGCTTGCTTTCCAACTTTAACCTGCCTGTTGCAGGTTAGCTAAATGCAACCTGTGCTTCGTGCTCTGGATTAGCGCATGGACACAAGTCAAGGCCCACATTGTTGGCTGCTGCTGTTGAGCATCAGCTGGTCCAGAAGAATTTTGGTCCAGAGAAACTCAGAGGTAGCAGTAATGGGGAGAACTCGTGGTCCAAATGGAGATGATACCAATCTTACGTTCTCTTTTCTGAATGTCGATATAAATGAATTATCGAGATTCCTCCTTCTACTATCTATATCAGGGCTGTCCATCTTTGAACCACTAAAAGCTGTGGACCTCATCCCCCATGGTGGCTAGGGAATTCTGGGAGTTGAAGTCAACAAAATTGCCAAGGATGGACAACCAAGACCTGTGAGATAAAGTGAATTGCAGAGGTGGCCAGGGTGTGGAGGGATTGTTGCTTGTATTTTTACAGGATCTGTTGTTTCTTAGATGGAAGATTTAAATTAAATGTTTTAAATGTCTTGCTGTTATGCCCTGGCAGCCTAAGACTAGTCTGGTTTTGGAATTCCTCCGCTCTCCAGCACGGATGCTGACAATAAAACCAATGTTGCCTGCTTATTAAATCACTTGTCTCCTGGTTTCATTTAAATGAATGCCAAGTTACAAGGCTGAGCAACGAAGATAATTAGGGGACTGGAGGCTAAAACATAGGAAGAACGGTCGCTGGAATTGGGTATGTCTAGCTTGATGAAAAGAAGGATTAGGGGGGACATGATAGCAGTCTTCCAATATCTCAGGGGCTGCCAGAAAGAAGAGGGAGTCAAACTATTCTCCAAAGCACCTGAAGGCAGGACAAGAAACAATAGATGGAAACCAAGGAGAGAAGCAATTTAGGACTAAGGAGACATTTCCTGACAGTCAGAACAACTAATCAGTGGAACAACTTTCCCCCAGAAGCTATAAATGCTCCAATGCTGGAAGTTTTTAAGAAGAGAGTGGATAACCATTTGTCTGAAGTGGTGTAGGGTTTCCTGCCTAGGCAGGGGGTTGGACTAGAAGACCTCCAAGGTCCCTTCCAACTCTGCTATTCTAAGTTCTACATTCTGAGTTGATTTGAACAGAATATCAACAGCACTTGTACCGCTGGGATAGGATGGAAGGCTGTGTCGACTTTGAGCCGGTCAGGATTGAACTGCTGGCAGTGGGCAGCCTGCAATACTGCATTCTAATCACTGTGCACCATGGAGGGATGGATGAAGGGAAGGAAGGAAGGAATAGCACTTAGACTTATATACTTCTTTACAGCCCTCTTTCTCTAAGCGTTTACAGAGTCAACCTATTGCCCCCAACAATCTGGGTCCTCGTTTTACCAACCTCGGAAGGATGGAAGGCTAAGTCAATTGTGATTATTAAATCAAGGACTATTTATAGAGGAAAAAGTGCAAAGATGAGCAACCAAGATGATTAAAAGCCCGAAGACAAAAACGGTTGCAGGAACTGAGTATGGCCAGGAAAGAAGAGTTAGGGGTGAATGAATTTAGAATTAGTTTAAAAACAAAGCTATTATCTCCTTGAAACCACTCATCTCAGCAAGAGAACATGACCTAAGAGCAAAAAGAAAACTAATCAAGACGATGTTGATTCCCCAGCAGGATTTAAATGATGTTTATTTGTTCCAAGGCTAACTTTTTCTTATTTATTTCGTTCAATATGGCTGAATCAACCTTGAGCTGGCCAGGATCGAACTGCTAGCAGTTGACAGTAAGCAGAAGTAGCCTGCAATACTGCCAGCTAACCACTGCACCATCATAGGTGTGATATAGGTTTTCTGCCTGAGCAGGAGGTCGGATAAGAAGACTTACAAGATCCTTTCCAACTCTTTGTTATTTTGTTATTCCTGTAAGGAATGGATTGGTTTTAGGATCTACCCATTGTGGTTGTTTTTAAAACAAAAACCAAAGTTTTATTAAAATTCCTTGATGCTTAACGAGTTTTCTTCTAGTCCTGCTTGCTCTGGTTCCATCTTAAACCATAATAGCTATTCCACGCTGACGGAGCAGGTCCTTTAAGGAATGAATGGTGCAGCTGAGCTCCTGGGAGGAGAGATTAATTCCTGGGGTGCAGTTGAGCTGGTTCTGAGTTTCCAAGATCTTCAGAACGTGGGCCACAAGGATAGCTTTCACCAACAGCGCCGCGATAGCAGAATGTATGTCAGGACAGGACAAAGCCTTGAGATGCAGGCAAGGGATGTCCTCTGAAACACACAAATAGAACAGAATTCTTTATTGGCCAAGTGTGATTGGACACACTCAAGGAATTTGTCTCTGGTTTAAGACTGAGCAAGCCAGTAATCCAGAAATTCAAGCTTAGGCGAACCAAGAGGCCACCATATGAAGATAGTGTTTGCACATTGTGTACAACTGGGTCAGTCCAAGGCCCCTTGAACTGCCCAACACACTGAACCTTGGTCTGGTAAGCAGGAGACCCATTTTCTAAAAGTTTTAGTTATGCCTTCATTATTTTTACAAATAAGGTGGTGAATGTGACCCACAATTTTGTCTTGTTTTCCCCACAACGACAGTCCTGTGAGGTGAAAGAGAGGGACAGGCCTAAAGTCCTCAAGCCAGCTTTCGTGTCTAAGGTGGAACTAGAACTCACCATCGCCTGATGATTGGCCTGAAGTCACCCAGCCAGCTTTTCTGCCTAAGGCGGGACTAGAACTCACCGTCTCCTGGTGACTGGCCTGAAATCACCCAGTCAGCTTTCATGCCTAAAGTGGGACTAGAATTCATAATCTCCTAGTGATGGGCTGAAACTTACCCAGCTAGCTTTCATACCTAAGGCAGAACTAGAACTCACTGTCTCCTAGTTTCTGGCTTGGTCCCTTAACCATAAGGGACGCAGTGGCTCAGTGGCCAAGATGCTGAGCTTGTCAACCAGAAAGGTCAGCAGTTCAAATCCCTAGCACCGCATAACAGAGTGAGCTCCTCTTCCTTGTCCCGGCTTCTGCCAACCTAGCTGTTCGAAAGCATGTAAAAAAAATGCAAGTGAAAAATAGGGATTACTTTCGTGGGAAGGGAACAGTGCTCCGTGCACCTTTGGCGTTTAGTCCTGCTGGCCACATGACCGCAGAGACGTCTTTGGACAGCGCTGGCTCTTCGGTTTTGTCACAGAGATGAGCACCACCCACTAGAACCAGAAACGACTAGCATGTATGTGCGAGGGCAACCTTTACCTTAACCAAAGACCAAATTGCCTCTCTGATTTCACCCCTTCATATCCCTTCCAAATTGCCCCTCCCTTTTCTTTAAACTCCCTTTGGGACTGTGGTTCTTAAAACTGTTGAAAACACCTTGGTCTTGAACCCTTGTCCAACTCACCTTGACTCCACCACTGTCTACAGAATTGTATGGTGGAGACAATTCCAGCTCCAGTGGTTTCTAGCCAAGATTGTATTGGCTCCCAAAGTTTTTGAGAAATGGATGCATTCTCGACCAGTTGGAGTAGAAAGGGTAATAACACCTGGGAGAAGACTGCTGGCTCAGTGTAAACGTTGGGTTCGTCCTCTTTGTAGAGACTGATCACTCTGAAAAGAGAAAAATGACATTCACGTAACATCTGAACCATAAACAGTTAACCAAATCGCAGTTTAGCTTAACGTGTTGTGTGAATTCGGCTCATATGGGTTAATAAGGAGGTATGTTGGGCAAACAAAGCCAGAGAGAAAGAGGTTGAATGCCCCTCATGATAAATTAATTCATCTGCAGTAACATCTCCCATCTTGGAGCCTGTTGGACTCCAATTCCCAAAATTCCTCAGAAAACCAGAGTTTGATCATCTCACATGATCTCAAGGGACATTGAGATTGGAGGAAAGCTTGATTGCCAGTTCTCTAATTAGGACTTCCCAATTAAATCATTGTGATGGAACCAGGTTTGAGCTGAAATTTGATCTGCTTCAAACCTGAGGAAGGGGGATCAGTCAAGATTCAATGACTCAACTAGCTTGACCCAACAACCTATCATTGCTAGGTTGTTGCATCTAGCAGATCCCAGTGCTCCTAACGAGTTGGGGAAGTACCTCTTTGGCTGGCATCACACTTGGTTAAAAAAGAGCCCCTGTGTTCTGACCCCTATCCTTTTCCAACAAATCAAACACAATCCAAAGGGAACAGAAACCTTTTAATGCTTCTGCAAAATAATTAGCTATGATTAGCACAAGCCTTGCCAAACTGTGCAAGACTTGCCAAAAGATAACAGACAAGAAATAATTTGCAAAATAGGAATCTTCAAATACAAACTCAGGATACTGGAATGTCCACGAGGCTGGAGTTTCAAAACGTCTTTGCCTTCTGCAAAGAACGTTCATTTCATAGCTGGTTTTTATCCTCTTGAAGGAGGAGCCATTACCTTGCAGCATTAGTCAGCATTAGCTGTTGTAGCTGCTCTTTCTTATGAGCAATCCTACGTGCACTTGGCACAGGCCCTCTTGGACCTCCTCATCACTGCTGCCAGCCCCCACAATCTCTGAAGGCAGCAATCTATTCCCTAATGGTCCTGGCTGCTCACCTGAGTCCTCGATCTCATCAGCCGTCCGCACCTGCTGCCAGCTAACCACAACACCCTGCTTTGGTTGCCTTCATTCCTTTCTTTGCTTACCCCTGGCTTTCCAGCTCCATCAAGGTTTCACGGAGTTCTACCGTGGGGAGAAGGTGCATCAAGGATGCAAAAGTCGAAGGATGGTCCCCGAAGTTTTCGAGCAGGAACTCTAGCAGGCTGAGCAGAGCTTTGGAGCTCTGGAGCTGAAGGTAACTGTTGTGAGGTTGAACCTGCTGGGCAGGCCACGGTGACTGCACCAAACAGCTGACGAAGGAAGCAGCCGCCTGGCGCACCTGTTGGTCTTCATCTTGGAGGAGATGAATCGCTGCCTTGATCAGCCTAAAGAAGAGGTAAGAAGAAATTCACCTGAGATTTGGAGTTTTTGTGGTGAAGGTGAACTCCATAATCTCAGTTAGGAAAAAAATTAGTGGTGGCAAGGAAGAAAGTTGATAGGGTAGGGTAGGGTAGAGTAGGGTAGGGTAGAGTAGAATAGAGTAGGGAATGGAATGGAATGGAATGGAATGGAAGAGTAGAGTAGAGTAGAGTGGAGTAGAGTAGGGAATGGAATGGAATGCAAGAGTAGAGTAGAGTAGAGTAGAGTAGAGTAGAGTAGAATAGAGTAGAGTAGGGAATGGAATGGAATGGAATGGAATGGAATGGAATGGAATAGAAGAGTAGAGTAGAGTAGAGTAGGGAATGGAGTTGAGTAGAGTAGGGTAGGGTAGGGTAGGATAGGATAGGATAGGATAGGATAGCTCTTTGAAAGCTACTCCAGCACAGTGCCCCAAACATCACAATCACACTGCAGAGTATTTAAAAATTAAAATAATTAAAATAATAATAATTAAAAACCTAAAACCTATCTAAAACATTTAGTAAGTTAAATAGTTTTAAAATGCCACTATATACATAGGACTAAATCACAAACGCAGTTTGATTCAAGACAATTATTGCTTTGGAAAAGAAACTGTTTCTCAGTCTATTAGTCCTCATTTTAAGACACCTATAAAGCCTCCCTGATGGTAACAGTTTGAAATATGAATGTCCAGGATGAGAATGGTCTGTGGAGATTTTTAGTGCTCTAGAGAGGAGTCTGGTCTTCACAATCTCTTCCAAAGAAGAAAGAGAGCAACCGATGATTTTTTGTGCTGTGTTTCTAACTCTCTGGAGCATCTTTTTATTCACTGCAGAGCATCTAGCACACCACACTGTCACACAGTATGCCAAAATGCTCTCGATGGTAGAATGGTAAAAAGCAACCAGCTGCTTTTGACCCAGACCACTCTTTTTCAGCAGCCTCAGAAAGTGGAGGCGCTGTTGGGCCTTCTTGGCAGTGGCCATAGTGTGGACCAACCAAGTAAGGTTGTCGGAAATATGAGTTCCTAGGAATTTAAAACTATGAACTCTTTCCAGTCCCTAGGAAAGTCGAGGTTAAGATGGGATGAGAAATCAGGGTTGGGCTGCTGGGGGTTCATGGGGGTTCAAGAAGTGGCCCCTCACTAAGATTCTGTGCAGTTCAGAGAACCCCCAAATCCCACTCCTGGCTGGCCCCTACCCCCTACCCCCGGACACAAATAAATTGAAGAAGAAAAAAACAAAGCTATTTGCATGCGGCGCACTCCCTCAAAACAATTCTCCTGTGTGGAGCACATGAGCAAAGTGAAGGAATAAAAGGGGCTTCACCTGTTTTCTGTGACTGTGTTTGTTTTGTATATCCCACCCTGGGTCATCGCAATATCCCTGTGATGAGCATTTATTCGAAAAGAAACACTACACAGAGCTCTCCCTTCCTAGTGGTACACACTCCAAGCAGCCCAGGTTGGCAGATTCTAACTCCACCCCTCTAGTTCTAACTTAGTTTACCCATAATGCCCCAGAACAGTTTGCACATCGGAGCATAGTGGGAAACGACCCAATCTTCCAACACTGGTGGGAAATGTGACAGAATCGCAACCGGTTGTATTCTGGAGAATTTAGGGACCACAGCAACTGTTCTAAGATGTCCGTGCAGGTGCTGTTTGCAAAAGGACATACCGTAGAACCTGGGAATGAAGGAGGAAGTTGGACGAAGTCCGGGCTCTCCAAATCCATGCTGGGCCACCCATTTGGGCGGCTTTGGCTGCAGCCATCCTGAACACCTCATTTGAAAGGGAGTCGCTCCAGTGCTCTACCGTTGCAATCCATCGTTCCCATAAAGGATCGCCTTCGGGGCTGCTCCAAAAGAAAGACAGTTACACTGCAGGAATAGCTGTGGATCTGCTCCTTTGGATTCCAACCAGATCCTCTTTTACTTCTAAGAAGGCAAGAGTGGCTCTCGTGTGGGGTTCAAGTCCTGGAGGTCCCTTGGATCAGGATTTCTCAACCATGGTAAGGTTAAGACGGGTGGACTTCAGCTCCCAGGATTCCCCAGCCAGCATGGGTAGATTCCATTGGAGAAGAACATAGGTGTCAACCTTCCAGCAACCCTCCATCCCACCCAATAACTCCGAGACAGACATCTCTCAAAAGATTCCTTTTTACTTGGATAGTAACGGGCACAACTGTGGAATCCCGAATCTGAAACTTCCAGGCTTCCTTACAAAAAGTAAAAAACTACAAAATCCATCCCCTGCACCCATCATCATCATATCACATGGCCCAATCACCATCCGTCCCAATTGGAGACTTCTCCTCACTTAGGCGCAACACAACCTGACCTTGAATCAGAAAATATTTCTATGGTCCTTTTAGCGTTGCCAATGGAAAGGGAGAGGGGAAATCAGCTTGGAAATCGTAAGTGCATTCCATAAATAGTTTTTCGGAGATAGTAACTAGGTGGCTGAAGTTTCTGCCATGCAAATATCTAACTGGCTATGGATGTGTCCCATTGGAGAATATGAGTTACGATACACCCAGGGGATGGGAGGAAAACCAGGGTCAAGGGTGGCAATGAATTATGTGTCTCAAAGTCGGTTACACCCAGGCAGTGCTGGACATGTTAACTCCTAATAAATCCTTTTGAAAGTTTGGAAGTTTGGCTTGAGACTCATAATTTGAATGGGGGTAACTGCTGGAATCCTGACAATCCCCCCTAGTCCTTCTCTTGGTTAGATTAGACATACCTACTTCCCTCAATTGTTCATCAATTGTTGGTTCTTGACCTCCGCCTGCTACTTACTGTTGACTGAGGAACAATGTGGCTGCACACATTGCATGATTGCGCAGTCCGGGACCTTGGTGGTCACTCTCTACCATAGAGAACAGGATTTCACCACACTCCAGAGCTAATTTCTCTGGGAAAGGCTGTCTTTCAGCAACGTTGCCAAACAAATGGACAAAAACTTTCAAGTACAACTTCAGGACTGTGGGATCTCCTGTGTTTTTCAAGATCTCCTTGAATTTTTCCTAAGGCAAAGAAAAGGAAATATATTTTGTGTCCAAAATAAATGCCCCTGTAATAGAATTGAGAAAGTGTTCCCCAAAGGGGAAAGAGAAATAAGGGTGGGGGTTTTTTGTTTTTTGTTTATGTATCATGCTTAAGCCATGGTTTGTGGAAGAAGACCTGGTTGACATTTCATACTATGCTAGGGCTTGCAAGCCACAATACCTAGGTTCACACATGACATCAAGCCCTAAACTAAATTGATCACCTTGTTCTGTCCTGGGCCTCCCCAAAAAGCACGAAGTCAATTCTGAGTACTGGCAAAAACCTCTTTTATTGCATCAGTGTGAATTTATTTCATTCGCAGTCAGCCAACGGCTTGGCAAACAGTCTTGCGAAGGTATACTAATGAGCTCAGACCTTCATCAATTCTGGAATGCTGCCAGGTATAATTCCACACTCAGTGCTGACAGGGAAGGGCTGGGTTATACAGAGAAATCTTCATGAGGCTGGAATGAACAGTCGAACAAACAAGTGAGTCTTTTCCTGCAAAAGCGCCTCTTTTAATCCTGACGGGAGGGCCCATTCATCATCCACCTGTGGCCTTAACTCCCACATTGACCCTAAGTTCTTAATTGTTCCTTCCTTTTGGCAGCTCCGTGCATGCACAGGCTGGGAACCAGTTCCAAAAGCACCCCTGCCTCACTGCTATCCGAGCCCAAAGACAGTTCATGATTGCCAGCCTGCCCTGGCCCCACCTCTGCCTCTGATGCAGAGCCCTCATCTGTGCCTTCCTCAACTTCCAGGACTGGCCCAGGTTCCTCCCCAACCTCCTCACTGCTGTCCGACTCTGCTGCCAGCTCTGCCAGCCATCGGTGGGCCACAACACATATTATGGCAATGTGGGATCCCACCCATTATGAACATGGCCCTTGACTCCTGGAATGTTAAAGGAATGTTGATCAGTTTGGTCAACACTGGAACCAGAAGTTCTTCTGGAGAACACCTGACATTTGTAGATCCCAGTTTGACCCAGTAATCCTCTCTACATTTCCTTAGAAGACCTCTCAGCATTTTGGTATGGACCAGTGGTTGAGGTTCACCATCTTCCATATGTCCCTGCTGGGATAAAAACCAGATCTCACCATGAATATCAACTGCAGTTCCTTGTTAGACTTCAAGCCTTTCCCTTCCTCGTTGTCCAACAACCAAGTTAGAACAGCAACTTGCACGTCAGGATTTCCTTTTTGCAGAAGCAAGCTTAGATCACGGATTCTTTCCAGAGATTCCTGTCTTGTGGCTTCTTGGCTTAGGAAGTTGACAGCACATTGGCAGAAGTTGAAAGAACCAAGCTGGAAGAAGATCCAAAAAAAGCCATTGGTCCGTGTCTTTTTTTCAACAAGGTGACAACCCATCTCCATCCATTGTTTTTCTCCCAGGTTTTCTTCTGAGCCCACCTTCCTCAACCTGTGACCTCCGTCCCCCTCACTCACAAGCTGGATGGGGGAGGATGTCAGTTGTAATCCCACACACCTCAAGAATGACAAAGCACATTGAGAATGTCTCCCCTCCCACCTGCTCTGACCTGGGCTTCATCAAACGTACTTAAAACACAAACTTGTTTTAAAAGCAAAACTTATTTTAATGCAACGCTGGGAATTACTTTCATTCCCAGCCAGAACTAATCTTTAGATAGTTCCCCAAGATAAGCACACACCTTTCAGTGCTGTGGAATGTTGCCAAAAACAGAAGTATCCAATTTATAAAAGAAAAAAACCTACCAGAGTACACAGAGCATCAAGGGGGACACGGAATCTATCGAACTACTTTGCTTCCTGCAAAGGTTTCGTCATTGAGGTTTGACTTTTATCTCTGATGGGAGGGGCAATTACCTCCCAGCCTTACTCCCGAGTTGCTCTTTATGCTTTAGCTGCCTCTTGCCTTCTAGCAGCTCTGCGCATATGCCCACTGGGAACAGGCTCTCCTTGCTCTTCTGCCTCGCTGCTGCCAGACTCCAAAGGCTCCAAAGGCAGCACCCACTCTCAGATGATCCTGTCCCCATCCCTGCGTCGGACGCAGGACCCTCATCCGAGTCCTCTCCAGACTCCCTGACTGGTCCCCTTTCTTCCTGACTGTCCGATTCTGCTGCCGTCTACGCTGGCTGCCAGTGAACCACACCACCTCAATTTTGTTTTTTTAAATTAAAAGTAGGGCCTTTTAGCAAAACCAAGAACTTCTATTTTGATCCATTGTATTGGCTCTCAGCCCTGACCATCCTAGATACCTGGATAGGAGAGAAACCAGGTTTAGGACTGGCCAGATCCCCGTACAACAGCTCCCACACTTGTTGCACAAAACCTGGAGAACAGCTTCGTCGCAGCAAGGACAAAACCTGAAGGTAAACAGCACAGATTAACGGGCACCGTCGTATGTCCATCAGCAACCAGATGTGCCTTTCCATCATGCAAGCCACGGACCGCAGCAACTCTGGATGCAGCCTGAAAAGCAGATGTTGAAACATCAGCTGAGCAGTGTGAGCTGCTGTCTTGCAAAATAAAATTGCTCTGCCAATTGAAAAAAAGCAAAGTGGTTTTTTAGCAGGACGGACTGATATTTATTTATTCAGTGAGTTCTTTAAACATGATGCCAACAAAAAGCATTTGCATTTTGGCTGGTTTGGAGGTCTGTTTTTGGCCACATCTGGGAAAGAGTGGAGGCTGAAGACTTAACGCGACTTTAATATAAGGAAAGGCACAAGACAAGGATGGCCCCTGCTGTCCCCCTTTACTATTGATATTAGCATTAGAAGTATGACATAGAAACATTAGACAAGACTCAGAAATAAAAAGTATGGAAATTTAAAAAGAAAAATATCCCCTCTGAACTATCCGTCATATATTTTGCAGTGTTGGAAGGCAAACGTACCGATCGAACCCCAAAGCTTGATTCAACACAGCCTGGATCTGCAGCAGACATCCATGCAATGCATTATGGAACAGAGCGGCCTCCGGCTGCGGGAATCCGGATGCCAACCGCAGAAGGATCTTTCCATAGTCTGTCACTGGAATGAAAGGCACCAAAGCTTTGGCGGCCATCACCCGAACGGCATAGATGGGGTTTCCTGACAGCTGGATCAGGGGGTCCAAGAAGCAAGTGAGAGTGCTGGAGAGAATAAAACAAGCAAAAGAGGAGGAGAATCGATCAGTTTTGGGTGGAAACTCAAGTGGCAATTGAGAAACTCGCAGGACAATCTCTGGAATGGAAGCCTCTGAGGTAGAGGCAGTCCTTGAGTTAGGACTACAAGGGAGTCCAATATTTATGTTGCAAAGTGAAGCATCCATTCTGCACCCTTTTATGACTTTTTTTGCCACATTACCCAACTAGGTAACATAATCAGGACTAGAAGGGAGAGGAGGAAAAGGAGAACTGTGGGGTCCTTGGTGCTCTCTGAGCTTGGTGGTTTTCTTGCAGACATTTTCATGACCCAACTAGGTAACCTCATCAGTGCTAGAAGGGAGTGGGGTTTGCAGAGAAGAAGAGAGGGAGGGAAGGAGGGAGGAGGACTATCGGGTCCTTGGTGCTCTTTGAGCTTGGTTGTTCTCTTGCAGACGTTTCATTACCCAACTAGGTAACATTATCAGTGCTACAAGAGACGGGATTTGTGGAGAGGAGGAGAGGGAAGGAAGGAGGGAGGAGGAGGACGACGACTGTGGGATCCTCGATGCTCTCTGAGCTGGGTTGTCCTCTTGCAAATGTTTCATTAGCCAAACTAGGTAGCATCATCAGTGCTAGAGATGTTAGCTAGCCAGTGCTACTGTTCAGATGCTTCTCCTGCACACTGAATGGCCTTGAACTCAAGAGTCTTCATAGTTTTACCAACTTCACATGACTCAGTGGCTCCACCTTGGTGACTTCACCTTGGTTTTGAATTCCCACCAAAGAGCCTTCTGCCATTTCTCAGCTTACCTGTCCTGGGTGTCTCCGCTGGGCTGCAGCTTGGCCAGAAAAGTAAGGACAGCATACAGGGAACCACAGAGGTGGAATTTCCCTCTTCTGGGTCCTTGGGATACGGACACTTCCACAGCCAAGGACAATTCTGCAAGTAGGATGCTTCTCAGAGGAACGTGCCGGCCAAAAAGAGCTTCAGGGCTTATACCATCCTTGGCACGGTCATCCTCCGGACTCCATTTCTGCCCAAGGAGGCGGACGGTCAAGGCACCTGGAGGAAAGCAAAGATAGGAAGTTAGAAGTGTGTTCCAAAAAACCCCCCACATGAATGTATAGATCATCCTTGTTTAGAGACCACAGTTGGAACCGGCAAGTCAGTCATTAAGCAAAGCAATTATTAAATGGAACCATAACTCTGCATTGTGGCCTTAGATCAAATAGATCTAAGCTTCCAAAGGAAGACCATGAATGAAATTACCGAAAAGTTGGTTGGCTGCGTTTCTCATAGCCCAACTAGGGGAGCTTAGAGCCTTGAGAACCAACACCATCAGGGATGTGATGTGTTGTTGCAGAGCAGGTCCAAGGTTGGAACCACAGACTAATGTTTGAAGCACATGGACGGCAGAAACCTACCGAAGACAAAAGAAAAGAGATCAAGTCACACATGGGCCAGAATTGATCAGAATATTAGGACTCGGTGTGGACGTCACATGAAGTCCTGGCTTGTCTTCTTCAGGGTTCAGTAGTTCACACCTCTGCTGGACCTTAAAGTACAGGTACAGATTAACAGACTTGGAAGGGACCTTGTAGGTCATCTAGTCCAACCCTCACCCAAGCAGAGAGTAGAGTGAACCCTGGCGATTTGAGTTTACACAACAAACCTGATGGTTTAGCAGTCCCATGGTGCTCTCTGAGCTTGGTTGTTTTCTTGCAGACATTTCGTTACCCTACTAGGTAACATCATCAGGGCTAGATTGTGAAATGTCTGGAAGAAAACAACTGAGCTCAGAGAGCACCGAGGACCCCACATTTCAAACCCTGACCTAGAAATATTCTCCTTTATTGCTAACAGAACTCTATTGAAATATGATTTCCCCACCTTTGGTTTTTAAGAAGGTTTTCAAAGGAGGTTTTTAAGAAGAGACTAGATAGTCACTTCTGTGAGATGGTATGGGTTCTCCTGCTTGAGCAAAAGGCTGGACTAGAAGACCTCCAAGGTCCCTTCTAGCTTCTATTCTACTCTACTCTACTCTACTCTACTCTACTCTACTCTACTCTACTCTACTCTACTCTACTCTACTCTACTCTACTCTACTCTACTCTACTGTATTCTATTCACACTTACAGAATGGCCATACCTCATGATCTTATTGTATTTATTGTATTTTTAATGCTGCCTATTTCTCCTATAAGGTGATACTATTGCTTAATTTTGCTGTTGTTGTGAGTCTATCAGCCAGGTTGGAAGGAAGGAGTCAAGTGATGATCTAGCATGGAGTCCTTACACAACTGCTAGTGCCCTAAGGTTGACCCTCCTCCCAAATCCATGAAGCCTTGTCTGGTTGTTCCCCTGGGAAGGCAAGCAGGCTGGGCAGATTCTTGTAGCATAGGTGGCAAGCAATAAAGTTACTGACTTTTGTTATTCACAAATGGTTCTGGTTGCCGCATCTGGCACTGAGGTGGTCTTCAGCAGGTTCTGACCGGTTCTGGAGAACCAGTAGCAGAAATTTTGAGTAGTTCGGAGAACCTGCAAATACCGCCTCTGATTAGCCCCGCCTCCCGAGTGGCTAGGTCTTTTTTGGTTGCCCTGCCCAGCAGAAAGGAGCTGGAAAGCAGGTTAGTGGGGTGGGGAGGGAATGGGGATTTTGCAGTTACCTTCCCCTGCCACGCCCACCAAGCCCTACCACACCCACAGAACCGGTAACAGAGTAATTTGAAGACCACCACTGATCCAACAGCTGTGTCCTTACCTGGGGCAAATCCACTGTCTGGTCTGAGCTGTGGGAGATGGGTTGGTCGGCCAAGGTGAGCAAGGTCTGAATGCAGTGAGTCAGAAGAGGCCGGGACTCGGTGGGATCTTCCCCTGTCACAATGCATAGGAAGAGCATTGGGAAACCGGCTGCCCTGCGAGTAACGGAGATTCCTCTGGGGCTGCTTAACAAAGCCAGACCCTTGAAAGAGATTTTTAGAAAGAGCCAGTTTGGTTTAGTGGTTCAGGAATTGGGTTCGAAAGCAAGAAGAGGTGAGTTCAAGTCGTGCCTTAGCCATAAAAGTCAGCTGAGTAACTTTGAGCCAATCACCAAGAGACTGTGAGTTTCTCTTTCTCCTCTCTCTCTCCCTCTCTTTTTCCTTTCTTTCTTTTCCTTTCTTCTCTCTCTCTCTCTCTCCTTCTCCTCTTTCTTTCTTTTTCTTTCTTTTTCTTTCTTTCTTTCTCTCTCTCTCTCCCTCCGTTTCTCTTTCTCTTTCTTTCTTTCTCTCATTCTCTCTCTCCCTCGCCTCTATCTTTCTTTCTTTTTCTTTCTTTCTTTCTTTCTCTCTCTCTCTCTTTCTCTCTCTCTCCCCCCCTTTTTTCCTTTCTTTTCTTTCTTTCTTTTTCTTCTTTCTTTCTCTCTCTCTCCCCTCTTCCTTTCTTTCTCTCTCTCTCTCCTATTCTCTCCCCCTCCCCTCTCTCTTTCTCTCTCTTTCTCTCATTCTCTCTCCTTCTCCTCTTTCTTTTTCTTTCTTTTTCTTTCTTTCTTTTTCTCTCCCCCTCCGTTTCTCTTTCTCTCTCTCTCTTTCTTTCTCTCATTCTCTCTCTCCCTCTCCTCCATCTTTCTTTTTATTTCTTTTTTTATTTCTTTTTCTCTCTCTCTTTCTCTCTCTCTCTTCCCCCCTTTTTTCCTTTTTTTTCTTTCTTTCTCTCTCATTCTCTCCCCCTCCCTCTCCCCCTCCTCCCTTCCCTTCCTCTCTCCCTAATTTACGGCTGCCATAAATTGAGATCTTTGTATACTTTGGAGGAGCACTTGTAATATGTTCATTATTTTGGGATCCGCTCAGTCACCGAGAGTGAGTGGGCGGCCATATAAATTTTCTTAAATAAATAAATACATGCTGGCAGTTTGTAAATGAGTTGCTACCTCTGTGAGCATAGTCCGTGGGATGTTTTGTAGCTTTGGGCTAGGGTGACTGAGCAGAGTGGCACAAAACTTTGTGAAGCCCACACTGCAGCCTTCCACAGCTCCCTAGCAGAAAAGGAAAAGAAAGGGAGAAAAAAGAGAATTGATCGAAGTTCTTCCCAAAGTTGAGCCCCCAAAGATCAGATTCATGGACCCGGGGATGGGGTAGGAATCCAGTCCTCAATTCTGGTCATTAAGTCAAGAACTTTTCTGTCGGTGATTCTACAACCTCTCAGGGAGAAGTTGCTGAGAGCGGGAAATTAGCTTTAATCATCCAGTGATAACCAAGTCTAAAAACCAGATTCTACCAGCCCAAGTCTAATTCTCTTCAACCAAATGATAAATAACAGAATAACAAGAGTTGGAAGGGACCTTGGAGGTCTTCTCGTCTAACTCCTGCTCCAGCAGGAAAGGCCTACATCATTTCAAATGATAAATCTTAAAAACTTCCAGCGTTGGAGCACCCATAACTCTGAAGGCAAGACGAAGTTCGTTCCACTGGTCAATTTTTCTCATTGTTGGGAAATTTCCTCCTTCGTTCTAGGTTGCTTCTCTCCTTGGTTAGTTTCCATCCGTTGCTTGAATCATGAATCAAACTCGATATTTCATTCATGGCAATGCACCAGGATCAAAACTAGCCTGTTTTGGTTCAATTCATAAGGGATCTCTTACCCAATGCCGGCACTTCAGCAAGATGTCTTGGAACACCTTGGAAGCCCTGCGGACAACCTGAAGAGGCAGGAGAGGCTGACATCCTGCCGAGAGTGGCCGAGGTAGAACTTTCTCCGCAAGGCCTCCCAAAAGCAGCCCAATTTCCTTGACAGTTAAAAGTAAAACGAGAACACTCCATCAGATGAGTTGGAAAATATTACACTGTGCAGAGATGGATAGATTGACATTAAAAAATAAAGGACAAAGAAGACACAGAATACGACTTAATGTGGTAGAGATTCTACGAGTGGTTGGAGATGAGAGGTAGGATGAATTAGATGAATGAAATATTGCAATGTATGAATTAAATATAAAGACGGTTTATAATTATACACGTGCCAATATAATCAACAGAATTACAAACAAGTTAATATAAAGAGAAATTTAGTCAAAGCTATCCTGTTACACTATTATTATTGCTATTAGTATATGTGTTAATATTCCTTTTTGTTCTTTTTTTGCTTTTCTGTAAATGATATGGCCTGATAATACACTGTATTTAAAATGTTTATGAATACACACACACACACACACACACACACACACATGCATATATATATACATATATATACATATACATATTTGTTTTTGTAGATTTTCACAGGTACAGGTATGCAGGTCTTGGCGTGTTCAGGTCTTTTCCCAGTAAGATTGAGAGTATCTTGGCAACATTTCGATGAGGTCCCACTAGCCATCTTCAGGCTGGTGCTTTCGGCTTTGTGCTTGTGTGAGCAAAGCGTGATCGGAGCTGCCGTCTCCCTATATATACTGGTGGGGAGGTTGACTGTGTTGTCATTTCTTGATTGGTTGATGGAGTTGATGTTTGCAAATTGGCTGGCTTTTTCGTAAGAACATGTGTAGCTGCGGTATTGGCTGTGTGTCTATCAGCCTCCTGTGTTGTAACAACCTGGGTCATGGGCTGTGTGATGACCTTCTGAGTTCTATTGTTTTGACATCCTGGGTCTTGTGCTGTAAACTGTGGGCCTCCTCACAGGCTCTATACTTACCTGGGATCCAAAATGGGCCACGTGGGGACTCCTGAGAGGTACAGGGTGGGCTGGGCGGGGCCAGCCAAGGGTGAGATTTACTGGTTTGTGGAACCAGCCATACAATTAGCTACCAGTTTGGTATCGGTTCACTTGAACCGGGCCGAACCGGTAACAGCACACTCCTGTATCTAATCCTTCATGGTGCTATCCTATCTCTAGTCCATGAGGTGGTTGTCATGATGCATTTTAGTGTTGGCTGGCTGTCAGGGCTCCAACAAATCCACCCCCATTCAAATCATAAGTCTCTAGCCACAACTCTCAGAGTAAAAAAAAAATTGATTTATTAGGTGTGGCCATGTCGGCATTAGTTGGGTGCAGCCAACACCTGGGTGTATCATAATTCATATTCTTCACTGGGACACATCCATAGCCAAGAGTCATCAACCATGCTCTCCAGTAATATTCTTGCGTGCCGACAGCTTTGGGCTGCCAAGATGATTATCTGAAGCATTTAAGGAATGCACTGCTTTCCTCCACTCCTTTTCTGCTGGCAGCTAAAAAGTCTAGAAGAGTATTTTTCAGTTGACATTGGTGTAATCTTGAAAAGGCCATCAAAGAGGATAAGTGCCCTTTTCAGCACAGAAGGCTGGATTAAATCTTTCATGCAAGAAACTCAAGTATGAACAAACTTACTCACTTTAACCGAGACCCAACAACAGGTCAAAATGAGGCTATGTTCTTTGGAGAGAAGAACCAGATCTTTTTCCTCTTCCTCCAAGCCTTTTCCTAGCCGGATAAGGCTGCCGATGGCATTTCCCATGTCTGCAAAGGAGGGTGATGAAGCTGCCCCAAACAAAATAAAATTAAAAAAGACATTTGGTTGGTATAATCCTTTGCCGATCAATTTCAGCCAGGCGTCAAGAAGATAATCCCGAGGTGGCCTTTTGCATATCAACATAAGTTAGAAATGTTCTGCTAATTAATAGTGTACAAGTCAATTGTTGTACGTGACTATTTGGCCTGGCAGTGTCTTATTATTTAATCCCGATTCATGCTTCCAAATGGAACTTTCCAAACAATATCAGCCAATGGTTTGTTAACATGGAATTCCACATTTGCCCTGATGGTGTTACCTAGTGGGGTAATGAGACATTTGTAAGAAAACAACCAAGTTCAGAGAGCACCAAGGACCCCACAGTTCAACCCTGAACTACAAGTTCTGTCTTCTATTAATTCCATAGTTAGTTTATAATCTATATTTTCCAGGAGACCTGGATTAACATAATGCAAGACTTCAATTAAATTTCTGCAGTTAGGTAGTGTGTTGCATCACACTTCACTAGACAACTATTTTTTTTTTAATGGAACTTTATTTTGACAACTATCTCGCTAAACAGAACTTCTGATTCTCAAAATAAGAGAGGGGGAAAGGCCATCATAAGATCTCCTGCCTGAGCAAAGGGTTGGACTAGAAGACCTCCAAGGTCCCTTCCAACCCGATTATTCTATGTTCTAAACCACACTGGTGTCATTACAAAGGATGCAAAATTTGTTCTGGCTGATAAATTAATGGTAATTTTTTTTTTAGAAAAACGGTGCCATGATGGATCTCTTGGTTACCGTTAACAAGAATCTCTGTCAGTCTGATGTCTGACTATTTCTTTAGATAGTGAAAAAGCAGAATTCTCAACCATGGCAACTTTAAGATGTGTGGATTTTAATTTGCTTTGCTGGCTGGGAAATTCTGGGAGTTGGAAGTCCACCCATCCTAAAGCTGCCAAGTAGGATTCTGGCAGCTACCCCCAATTAAATCATGAGTCTCGAGCCAAATTTCCAAAATTTCAAAAGGATTTATTGGGAGTTAACATGTCCAGCACTGCCTGGGCGTAGCCAACTCTGAAACACATAATTCATATTCTCCAATGGGACACATCCATAGCCAAGAGTCATCAATCATGTTCTCCAGTTAGAATTTTGCACGGCAGAAACTTCAGGCACCTAGTTACTATCTTTGAAAAACTATTTATGGAATGCACTTTCGATTTCCTAGCTGCCGCCCTGCTTCCCCCTCCCTTTCTGTTGGCAACTCTAAAAAGACCATAGAAATATTTTATGAGTTGACATTCGGCTCCCCTCACTTCTTGAAGGTGACCTGTACAACACAAAAAGAAAACAAATTTCCCCCAAGCTGAGTTGACACCAAGGTTGAAAAACACTGGATTAAAAGATCTTGGTTAGGTTTTTTTTTTTTCCCCTTCTGCTGGCTTGGGCTTACCATGTTGGTCTGTGCTTGATGCTTCATTATTTTGCAACATGCTCAAGAGTAAATTGCTGATGTCTGTCATTGTCATCACCAAATGCTGAAAGAATAAACGCCAGAGTGGCATCTTCTGTGCTTCTAACATAGAGGACACAACCTCCGGTTCTTCAAGCAGGCATCTCCGTAACGCCAAAATCACCCCTTCAAGAAACCGACAGAAGACCTGGAATCATCATCATCATACTCGCTAAAAATTAAGGAATCCAACCTACATATGAATTGTGAATTCATTTGATAAGTGCCAGTGCTTAGGTAACCCACACTGTAGAAGGGGAATCTAACCAAGGAGACATCTATCATTGTTGTCCCAAAGGTGTTTTGAGGACCTTTATACTGCATGAGTCAAAAAGAGGGCTGTGAAAATATTTATAGATCTCTCACAACCCGGACATAAACTATTTCAACTCCTACCCTCAAAACGACACTATAGGGCACTACACACCAGAACAACTAGACACAAGGACAGTTTTTCCCCGAACGCCATCCCTCTGCTAAACAAATAATTCCCTCCACATTGTCCAACTATTTACAAAGTCTGCATTACTATGATTCTTCTCACCACTCCTTATCACCCATCCCCTCCCACTTGTGATTGTATGACTAACTTTGTTGCTTGTATCCTTAGGATTTATACTGACTGTTTCCTAGTAGGATTTGATTGCTTCTTGTACCCTATGACTATCATTAAGTGTTGTACCTGATGATTCTTGACTCTTGACAAATATACCTTTTCTTTTATGTACTCTGAGAGTATTTGCACCAAGACAAATTCCTTGTGTGTCCAATCACCCTTGGCCAATAAAGAATTCTCTTCTCTTTTCTTCTCTTCTCTTCTCTTCTCTTCTATTCTCTTCTCTTCTCTTCTATTCTATTCTATTCTATTCTATTCTATTCTATTCTATTCTATTCTATTCTATTCTTATTTGTACCCTATGACTATCATTAAGTGTTGCACCTGATGATTCTTGACTCTTGAAGAACGTATCTTTTCTTTTATGTACACCGAGAGCATTTGCACCAAGACAAATTCCTTGTGTGTCCAATCACCCTTGGCCAATAAAGAATTCTATTCTATTCTATTCTATTCTATTCTATTCTATTCTATTCTATTCTATTCTATTCTTATTTGTACCCTATGACTATCATTAAGTGTTGTGCCTGATGATTCTTGACTCTTGATGAACGTATCTTTTCTTTTATGTACACTGAGAGCATTTGCACCAAGACAAGTTCCTTGTGTGTCCAGTCACACTTGGCCAATAAAGAATTCTATTCTATTCTATTCTATTCTATTCTATTCTATTCTATTCTATTCTATTCTATTCTATTCTTATTTGTACCCTATGACTATCATTAAGTGTTGCACCTGATGATTCTTGACTCTTGATGAACGTATCTTTTCTTTTATGTACACTGAGAGCATTTGCACCAAGACAAGTTCCTTGTGTGTCCAATCACACTTGGCCAATAAAGAATTCTATTCCGTTCCGTTCTGTTCTATTCTATTCTATTCTATTCTATTCTATTCTATTCTATTCTATTCTATTCTATTCTATTCTTATTTGTACCCTATGACTATCATTAAGTGTTGCACCTGATGATTCTTGACTCTTGATGAACATATCTTTTCTTTTATGTACACTGAGAGCATTTGCACCAAGACAAATTCCTTGTGTGTCCAATCACCCTTGGCCAATAAAGAATTCTAATTCTAATTCTTTATTATTTTTTTCAAGAGGCAATTGGACTTTCTAGTTTTTCTTTCAAGATGTTTCGTTTCTCATCCAAGAGCTGAAGCAAAATGTCTTCAAGATAAACCAGAAAATCCAGATGCCTTCCCCCCCCTTTTTTTTTGGGGGGGGGGGAACCACCTTTGAGATTTCCTTGAAGAGTTTTTGATAGTGGTATGGATGAAGGACCACGTGTGTTCTATAACCACCGGGTGCAAATTGAGGTTATGGGAAAAAAAGGAGAAACCTGGGATGAGGGACTGATTGTCACCCTAAAATGGAAGGGATGTGTGTATCAATGTTTATTTGAAGGTCCAATTATTTATAGCCTATATCAGGGGTCTCCAACCATGGCAATTTTAAAACTTGGCAACTTTAACTCCCAGAATTTAAGGAATGGCTGAGGAATTCTGGCAGTTGAAGTCCACAAGTCTTAAAGTTGCCAAGGTTGGAGACCCTTGGTCTATATGCTGGTCATAGGTTAATGGGGAATGGTGGTTGTCCAGTTGTAATTCTATCCCCAACCAACATATCTAAAGAGTCAGAGATGATAAAAAGTGGAGAACCACTAAACCTCTAATTTGGGGTTATTGTAGAATTGAAAGTCCAATTATTGGATTGGATACTGACCATGTATTGGGGTTGTGCGAGCTGCCAGCAATAAGTCACGAGAAGCTGTGACAAAATGGATCCGGAGCATGTTGAGCAAATGTTCAAGAAAAGAAAGATGTTTGCACGGCATAGATGGCTCCTTCTTGGTTTCCAACAATGATGGCTGCAAGATATGACGATCTAATCTAATGGAGTTAAGCAGAGGTTAACTTGGCTCAACAGACTCACTTCTGAACATGGTAACTCTTGGATTGATGGAACAACTTCAACTCGGTTATTCTGATTTGTTTTGTCTTCCTTCCTCCCTCCCTCCCTCCCTTTCTCCTCTCTCCCTTTCTCCTTCCTTCCTTCCTTCCTTCCTTCCTTCCTTCCTTCCTTCCTTCCTTCCTTCCTTCCTTCCTTCCTTCCTTCCTTCCTTCCTTCCTTCCTTCCCTTATTTCAACAACGCAACTTAAGAAGCCCACCAACCTAGGAAAGAAAGTCTTACTTGGGAAGAAGAGTCTTCATCACCGCTGCTCCTGCCTCGCACTCTTGAACCCGGGGACTGCTCACAGCTTCTAGGGCCCACTCAAAGAGAGTTCCAGCAGCAGAGCCCGGCAAAGCTGGTGGGAAGTAAGAGATCAGCAACTCCGAGGCCAACTCACGGATCTGAGTGGAGATAGAAGGAAGACTCCATAAGGAGAAGACCTCTCTAGCAGGTGACAGGATGCCCTGCCTTGGGCCCAGCAAGCTGAGAAATAGTCTTCAAGTTTCTGTTCAGAAATGAACATTAGGGAAGGTTGAAGGAAGGGTTTCCATATGCCTTACCTTCTCTGGAACCAATTTTGGGATCAGCTTTTGAGATTGTATTAAATGTGCATCAGTGTCCATCAGTTACTAGGTCAGTGGTCTTCAAACTTGACAGCTTTAAGACTTGTGGACTTGAACTCCCAGAATTCCTGAGCTGACATGACCAGAGGAGGAATTCTGGGAGTTGAAGTCCACAAGTCTTAAAGCTGCCATGTTTGGTTGGCTGTTGTCAGAAGTCTAAAGCAGAGGTCTTCAAACTTGACAGCTTTAAGAGTTGTGGCCTTCAACTCCCAGAATTCCTCCTCCGGTCATGTCAGCTCAGGAATTCTGGGAGTTGAAAGTCCACAAGTCTTAAACTTGCCAAGTTGGAAGGCTCTTGTACTAGGTAAACCAGACAGAAAACACGACCACAGGAGTTAATTCTACTTTATTGTAAAGTTACATTGACAAAATCTTGCAAGTCTGAAAATACAAATTTCCCACTGCCCTTTTTTTAAATGCTTGACCCATCATGGCAAGTTCTTCCTAAGTTAGCCTGAGATACATGACTGATACTTGAAGCTACTCTATAAGTTCTTTTCTTTGTGGATGGTCAATATTAGCAAAGGTGAGGTGGACCTCCATACCTCATTGGTGCTATCCTGCAAGCAGCTCAACAGTGCCAATGTGTTCCCAGTAGAAAAGAAGTCCCAGTAGCCCTTACTGGTTGCCCAGCATAATAAGATAGCCATGTTGCCTGGAGAGATTGAAAATATAGGTTGGAAGGAAGGAAGGAGCATATCTGAAGAGCATCTGGTGAACTAGATCGTAGATAGAAAATTGAAAATCCTTTTCAATTTTATTCTAGTCCATCTCTTTTGTACATCTCACCCACCCTCCATTATCAATCAATCAGGATAGAGCTGGAAGGGACCTTGGAGGTAACAGATAACAGATAATCAGATAATCATATTTTCATCTAGTCCAATCCCCCGCCCAAGTGGGAGACCCTACACCATTCCTGACAAATGGCAGTCCAATCTCTTCTTGAAAGTCTCAAGTGATGGCGCTCTCACAACTTCGGAGGGCAACTTCTGTTCCATTGGTTGATTCTTCTCACTGTCAGAAAGTTTCTCCTTATTTCCAGGTTGAATCTCTCCTTGGCCAGTTTCCATCCATTATTCCTTGTCTGGCCTTCAGGTGCTTTGGAGAATAGCTTGACCCCCTCCTCTCTCTGACAGCTCCTCAAATATTGGAAGGCTGCTATCATGTCATGCCAAGTCTTTCTTATCTCTAGACCAGCCATATCCAATTCTTGCAACCATTCTTCGTATATTTTAGTCTCTAGGCCAGGGGTCTCCAACCTTGGCTCCTGGAAGCCTGGCGGACTTCAACTCCCAGAGTTCCACAGCCAGCAAAGCTGGCTGTGGAATTCTGGGAGTTGAAGTCCGCCAGGCTTCCAGGGGCCAAGGTTGGAGACCCCTGCTCTAGGCCCTTAATCATCTTAGTTGCTCTTCTCTGC
This sequence comes from Hydrophis major, assembly GCA_033807585.1. Lineage (NCBI taxonomy): Eukaryota > Metazoa > Chordata > Lepidosauria > Squamata > Elapidae > Hydrophis > Hydrophis major. The sequence continues at coordinate 7,366,882 of CM066339.1, read as the reverse complement.
ACTATGTTATCTTCCAACATGGAGGACTATGCATTCACAGTAAACACAAATAAACACAGTCAACACAAGCCTTTGTCAGGTGCAAGCAACTAGAACAACTCACAAATAGTCTCAAGCAGAATCTTCATTGCCACTCACCTACGTTACAAGAATCTCACCAGGCTAACTGCATTCCCTGAGGAATGGTCAGTTAAGGCTTCGGGAATTCCTGTGCCACTTTCTGCAGTGCCAAGGCTCTAAGCTTAAAGGTAAAGATAAAAGTTCCCCTCAGACCTAATACGTGCTAGTCGTATCCACATCTAGGGGGTGCTGCATATCTCCGTTACAAAGCCGAAGAGCCAGCGCTGTCCGAAGACGTCTCCGTGGTCATGTGGCCGGCAGGACTAAACACCGAAGGCGCACGGAACGCTCTTACCTTCCCACCAAAGGTGGTCCCTATTTTTCTACTTGCATTTTTTTTTCACATGCTTTCGAACTGCCAGGTTGGCAGAAGCTGGGACAAGGAATGGGAGCTCCCTCCATGACGTGGTGCTGGGGATTCGAACTGCCGACCTTTCTGATCGACAAGCTCAGCGTCTTAGCCACTGAGCCACCGTGTTCCTTTAACTCTAAGCTTAGCCCCTTCTTAACCCCTCCCTCCAGTCTAGGGGGAGATTCCACCACAATCTTCGTGGGATCCCTATTTTTGAAGGCTACACCCCCACATGGGCTTGTGCTGAGTGAGAGAATCTGACCTTTGAAGGCCAACCCTTGTTTACAGCGCTAGGCAGGAGAAGGTGGAACCAAGCCGCTTACGGGGAGGCTGACCCTTCTTTCTCTCAGGTCTCCAAGTGTCTGTGAAGGTCTCCAAGATGGCTGCCAGGAGTAGAAGAGCCGTTTTCCTTCTTTGGTAGTTGGAACCTGACATTAGAGAAGTCGTGCAGAGCTGCAGCAGCCAATCCACAAAGTCTAGATAAAGAAAGATATATTTTGCTTGACCTACACAAAGGTCGATGAATGAGGATTTGGGGGAAGATCTGGGTGGGGAAAGATTTGATTTCTGTTCTCTGTGAGGAGGAGATTCTGGTCATAATTTGAGGACTGGTCCCAAATGTGGCCATAATTTGAGGACTATATATTTGTGTGTGTGTGTGTGTATAAAGAAGAAAAGAAAGAAAGACAATTGTTATGTATATGTAAATAACGTAGTTGGGTTGGCAATATATAAATTACAAATATATATGTTTGTAGCTTTAAGGAAAAACACTGCAATGTATTCTGCTGTATTCTGATTGGTTAATTATGCTACAAGTTGCCATAAGAGGGAGCTATAGATCATGGTTTAAGTCTCTTTCTGTTTTGCACTGAGGATCTCTCTTTATACTGACTGACTATGGACCGATACTGACTAACCCTGTTTATTTTGATATTCTGTTGATATCGAAGGTTATTTATTGTATTATGGTTTGATATTTGTCTGCTGTAAAAGACATGGAACCGGTAAGAAGACTTTATAACTAGATGTAAGAAGAATTTATAACTGGATATTTCTGGATTGTTAAAAACGTGTATGACATGGACTGTTTATTGGACTGTGCTATTTCTTCAAGGAAACATTAATCCAATTTGTTCCACTCTGTGTGGCTGTATATTTCTTCATAACTGTTCCCATAAACAGTTTTCTGTGTGCATATACTCTGCACATATCCTAACAAAAATGAAAGAAAGAAACAAAGCTTCACTCATCTTCAAATCCCTCTGTTGACCCTCTGTTATTATATTCAGCACACAGAAAGTCCATAAACGGTTTCCAGTCTCTTATAAAGCTGTCTAGTCCATTAACTCTAATCCAACCAGTTCATTTCACCATCACTGTCAATTCAGCCAATTTCAAAATCCGCACGTCAACAGTTCCTTTTTTTCCCCCCCTTTCCGCTGTTTGTCAGCTACAATCCTCGCAACCCACGCACGATCTTCCTTTGAGGACAACCTAAGCTCAACCGGGGGGGGGGGGGGGGGGGGGGGCTTCAAAAATTTTAGTGACGGGTTTTCTACCCGGTGGCTGGGTGGGCGTGGCCTAGACTGCCTCCTGCACCACAGCGGGGGGGGGGGCTTTTACCCTCCCTGGACTCTGGAGGCTTTCCTCAAGTCTCCAGGAGGGTGAAAATGGACTCCCCGGGCTCTGGAGGCTGTCTGGAAGCCAGAAATAGGCCCATTTCCAGCCATCCCAAACTTTTGCTCTCTCCAAGCTTCCGTGCATACCCTGCCCTTCCCTGCATCCAAAATGGGCCAGGTGGGGACTCCTGGGAGGGGACGGGTGGGTGGAGCCAGCCAGGAATGAGATTTGGGGGTTGCACGGAATCTAAGCTGGGGGCCTCTCCCCAATCCCTGCAAACTCCTAGCAGCCCACCCCTGAACTCAACCCATTGCTTCTGGCACAGCCTTTCTAAAACTTGGTTAGGACGTAACTTACCTACAGCTCGGAGGACATCCCTTTCTTGGTCCTTTCTGACCGAGCTTTCCTCCCGGTTGACCTTCCGTTGCCGAAGGACAGCGAGAGAACTGTCCCTCATTCTGACCAATGCTTTCTTCAGCGTGGCTTGAAGGAGCTGCCGAAATGAAGAGGAATCGCAACTCAGATTCAGGGGCAGGAATTCTTTTAAGAGCCGGATCTCCTTCTCCAATAAGACTTGGCTGGTCTTGGGAGCTGAGCAGAGGAAGCCCAAGGCTGCCAGACGGACAGTGTCTTCTTGGGAAACGAGGCAGCAGGTGAGCCTCTCCAGGGTCTCCTTGTCAGTGAGCAAGTCTCCCGCAAGGCTCTTCTGAACGTTCAACAAGGAGACCCATGTTCGGAGCTGAGGGGCCTCCCCGCCCGCAAATCTTGTGGCCAGTAGGGCGTAAGAAGCAGGGAAAACTCTCAGCGTCCACCCGAGAAGCTGGCTGGAGGCGTTGCTCTGAAGGAACGAGTCAGAAGATGTCAAGGCACTGGAGAAGGTTGGTAACCAACACCTGGACCACTGGTGGGCCAGCTGTTCTTCCAGGACTTTTTCCTTCATCTCCTCCGTCCAGGCTTGGCGCTGCAGTCGTAGGACAGTTTTGTACAAATCGGAAGCAACGGGACACAGACGGTTGGTGGACAAGCAGTTGAAGAGATGTCGAGGGAGATCCACATAGATCTCCAGAACCTTGGCAGAAAGATCCACAAAGCGATATAACCAGAATCCGTAATACCATGGTTCTTTTACCTGACATATTTAATATCTGGACAGGTTGGGGAGGAACTTCAGGAAGAACAAAGACTAAGATCGGAATGTACTAACAATATCCTTTCCTTTTTTTCCCTTCTCTTCCCTTCCCTGTCCGAAGACGTCTCCGTGGTCATGTGGCCGGCAGGATTAAACGCCGATAAGGCACACGGGGGCACTGTTACCTTCCAAGCAAAAGGGTCCCTCTTTTTCTACTTGCATTTTTTTACATGCTTTTGAACTGCTAGGTTGGCAGAAGTTGGGACAAATAATAGGAGCTCACTCCATTACGTGGCGGTAGGGACTCGAACCGCCGAACTGCCGATGTTTCTGATCGACAAGCTCAGCGTCTTAGCCGCTGAGCCACTGTGTCTATTGCCTAGCCACTGATAAAACATGTCCCATGTTAAAAAATATTCTGTTTCTTCCTTGTCCTTTATTTTTAATGTCGATTTATCCATCTCTTGCACAGTCTAGTATCTTTCTATCTGCACATGATTTTTAACGACCACTGTCAAATATGACAGAGAGTTAGTCAATTCTGAAAATTGTGATGATCATTTCAAGAACAATCCTGGCAACCAATTTTATAGACCGTGATGATATCAAAAGAGATACTTACCTTTTGGGGGCCCAAGTAGGGAAGAATTGCACTGAGTGCAAAGTATCTCGCTCTTGCTTCCCAAGGCATGAAAATAACTCTTTGGAGGTACTCTCTAAACAGGGCTCTCTCTGGATCCCCAAAGTGATCACATTCCAGACTGTAGATCTCCAAGAGAATCCGAAAGGAGTTGTGGACAAAATTGCTCACTCCTTCTGTCTGGATCAGGATGGGAGAGAAATTGATCGAGAAATAAAAGAGGTGTAAATGGAAAGAGATCGCTCCATTTCAAGACTAAAAGACCATGATACAAGCTTGGGAACAATTAACCATTAATATTTTGGATCTCGCCTTCTCTCTCTTAGTGTTATCCAGTCAAGGCCTCTTTTTAAAAATTAGATTTATTTTTTTAGTTGATTCAGTATGTTATTTGCATCTTCTTCCATTTAATTACTTTTTTTGGGGGGGGGGGTGTTTTGAATCTGCCTTGATTTGTTTTCTGGGGTCTTTAGTTTTCGTGTAAGATTATCAGAAGCTTTTGTGCAAGATTATCAGAAAATATTATCTTTTCTTTTGATAAGACAGAAAGACTAGCCCCAAGTCACCCAGATAGCTTTCAATCAAAGGCAGAACTAGACTTCCCAGTCACCCAGTTTCTAGCTTCATGCCTTCACTGTTATGCCAAACTGGCTCTCTTTGTTTGTATACCATATTATCATGTACAAAGAGTATTTATTTACTTATGTATCATTTGGCTTTGGAAAATCAAAGGATAAACCACCACAAAGTATCAACAACCAAAGCAACCAGATTATAAAAAATAATGATGGAATTACAAACCACATCAGCTCTTCCAAGATTTAAGAAAGCTTTTGTGTAGCTCATTCATTTTGCAACGTAAACTTTGCTGGGTGGTACCTGGAGAGCAAAAAGAACAAAACCTTCCCCTTAAATAAAATAAATATATTGCCTTACTGGACTTTCTGCATTGTTCCAAACAATCTTGCTCAGCTTTTGGAGAAGTGTTGAATTGTTGCTCAGCAATGGGCTCTCCTTGACTTTCCAGAGTTGGTCCAAACTTTCTCGGACACGTTGAAGCCACAGAGAAAAAACTGGAAAGGCAACAAGGAATCCATTAAGCTACTAAAGACAGTGTTGAAACGATTCTTGCGTTCTAGGTACTTAGTCGTTTTTCTTTAAGTTTGGTCTTTCTCCAAATTTCCTGGTCATGAGGGGTCCTTGGTGCTCTCCGAGCTGGGTTCTTTTCTTACAGCGTTTCATTAGCCAAATTAAGGTAACCGCATCAGTGCTAGTAAAGAGTGGGGTTTGCTCTCAGTTCACATTGGGGGCAGAGTTAAAAGGAGGATTACCCTAGAATCTCTAAGTAGCCACAAGTGGAACCTCCAAGACCATGCTCACCTACAATGACAGGGACATCCACTTGTATATAAACAGAGAGAAAACTCCACTCCCTTGCAGCACTGATGATGCTACCTAGTTAGGTAATAAAAGGTCTGCAAGTAAACAAGCTCAGAGAGCACCAATAACCTCACAGTCTTCCTCCTCCTCCTCTCAAAAACCACTCTCCCTTCTAGTTCTGATGATGTTGCCTAGTTGGGTAATGAAACGTCTGCAAAAAAACAGCCAAGCTCAGAGAGCACAAAGTCCCACAGTCCTCCTCCTCCTTTCCTCCTCCTCCCCTCTGCAAACCCAAATCCCTTCTAGCACTGATGATGTTACCTAGTTCGGTATTGAAACGTTTGCAAGAAAACAGCCAAGCTCAGAGAGCACCAAGGACCCCACAGTTCAACACCGAGCTACAAATATTCTCATTTATTAACTTTGTCATCTTGAACCAACATAGTCTTGTCTTTGACAGGAAGATTTCATAATAGTTTTCAAACATCTTTGCAATTTATTTCCTATACTTTGTCCAGATCACAGCCCAGGTTGTCTTCCTACCATATTTATAAAGTCTGCTCTGTTATGATCTTTTCCCCTTGACTTGACAATTGCTCAACTCTTTGCGACCTTCCTAGCTGTCTTCCGGGTCAATAGGGGAAGTTGGATTTTCTGAACAACTGCATGATTCATTCCAACAGCTGCAGAGATTTGCTTAACAACCGTGGCAAATAAAAACCATAAAATGGATGCGACTCACTTAAAAGAACAATGTGAAGGAAGACAGGAAGGTGGCCAGGGGTTGCTGTCTGAATGGGATGTTGGCACATGGTTTTGCCTACCTTGGAAGGAGTAATAAGGGCAGCTTGTGGGTTCTTCCATCACATCTAAAACAACTGGAAACAGGACATCCAGCAACAAGCACTGCAGGGAAGCAAAACTGAAGTTAAGGAAAAATGGGGGAAACTGCAATCACATCGAGATATTTTTTTTGTTAATTTAGGAGGGCTTGTTTTGTAAATTACAATTACAATTTCTACCAACCTGCCTTCCATGAAGGACCTGTATCCTGCACGAGTCAAAAAAAGGTCTGTGAAAATATCTACAGACCTCTCCCATTCCGGACATAAACTGTTTCAACTTCTACCCTCAAAATGATGCTATAGAGCACTGCACATTAGAACAACTAGAGGCAAGGACAGTTTTTCTCCGAACGCCATCCCTCTGCTAAAAAAATAATTCCCTCAACACTGTCCAACTATTTACAAAGTCTGCACTACTATTACTATTAACCTTCTCATCATTCCTTATCACCCATCCCCTCCCATTTGGGACTGTATGACTGTAACTTTGTCGCTTGTATCCTTACGATTTATATGGACTGTTTCCTAGTATGATTTGATTGATTATTGTACCCTATGAGTATCATTAAGTGTTGCATCTGATGATTCTTGACTCTTGATGAATGTATCTTTTCTTTTATGCACACTGAGAGCATTTGCACCAGGACAAATTCCTTGTGTGTCCAATCACACTTGGCCAATAAAAGAATTTATTCTATTCTATTCTATTCTATTCTATTCTATTCTATTCTATTCTATTCTATTCTATTCTATGTAAGGCAGCTTCTTTTGGGAAATGGGGAACGTCAGTCCATGGACAAGGCTCAATCTTAAAAATAGTTTTTAAACTTGAATTTTGTATATGGAATTTGAATGTATCTACAGAATCTGGACTGAAAGGTCAATTGATCTCCAAGTTAATGAACTGGTCATTCATAACTTAGGCCCTGATGTTCACCCAGCTTTGTGTAATGGTCTATGTTGTGCTGGAATAATTATGCTTAAGGTATTTTTAAAACGCTAATATTTAAGAGTACCTTTTGCGGGCTATTACCATCCAGAAGACAGCTCAAGATCTCTTTCTTGCAACAGGTTAGTAAGCCACGGGTTATCACCAGCTTCTCCAAATCACCTGGGTTCAGGAGGGAAGTGGGGATCCAAAGTGCCCCAAACTGGCACCCCCCTGGGAAAAAAAATTAATCCAAATATGCTATCGATATAAATTCTGCCATTCAGATGGCTCAGTAAGAAGTGGAAGAAGAAAGACAAGAAGATGAGGAGGAAATATGGAGAAGGAGCAGGAGGAAGAAAGAGGAGGAGGAGGAGGAGGAGGAGGGGGATAAGATGAGAAGAAGAAGGAGATGAGAAGGAGGAGGGAGAGAAGGAGATAAGGAAAAGTAGAGGAGGAGGAAGATGAAAAGAATGAGATGAGGAAGAGAAGGAGAAGGAGAAGAAAAAGATGAGATGAAGAGGAAGAGAAGGAGAAGAGGATAATGAGAAATGAGGAGGAGAAGGAAAAGATAAGGAGAAGGAGCTGAGGAGGAAGAGAAAATGAGAAGGAGATGAGGAGAAAGATAAGGAGAAGAAGATGAGGAGGAGGAGGAGGAAGAGAAGGACAAAGGAGAGGAGGAGGAGAAGGAGAACTGATCAAAGCCACTGAGATTTACAGATAGTTAGAAAAAAAATCTGTGGGTTTTCTAAGATATTTCTCAAAGAGGCATAAGCGTTGCAACATTTGCAATCAAACGATGCCTCCTCAAATAAACGAACAGGCAAGGAACAGAGCTGGCCAAGAATCTGAGCATACCTTTTGGTTCACCTGTTCTTTGAGCATTTGAATTCATGAGGAGGTAAAAAGCCCAGATCGCTTGTGCTCCTGCTTCAACCTCTGGCGCTGTATTCACCATCATGCTCACCGTAGTGCCAGCCAGGAGACGGTTATCTTTGCAGGCGGTCTAAAACCAATAGCCAAGAGGTCAGCCTAAGCCAGGATTCTATTTTAATGGCGGTTTGTTTTCTGACAAAATGGCGCGGTTCAAGGTTCTCATCGTTTCGTGACAGTCTTCTCCCAGCCCATAGCTCTCAGACGGGGATTATTTTGGAAATCCCCCATAAAATTCCCTTCCTTCTGATTTGTATGTTCTGCAAAATGGGGATCTCCTTAAAAACTTGCAGATTGTGATTTCAACATGGCGTAAATGATGCCAGCCAGAAATAGGAGAACGGGGGGAAAAAAAAAAGAGAGAGAGAGAAGTTTTCCTTTTTCTCATGGAACTCCAAAACCTATCTACCTTCTTTCATGACCTGAAAAGATGCTGAACAATGGAAGATTCAGGATAGATTTTAAAAAAAACAACCCCTTGAGAACTTTAGTCACATGGGACTAAAAAAAATAATCTATTTCTCTTCCCAGGATATTGTAGAAGAAAAAAAAATGGCAGAATCTGAGTTAAAATTGGCATCAACCTAGAATCCCTAAGTAGCCACCAACAAAGTCCAACCTCCCTTGAATTCCATCTATCGCCTATCACATTCCAATGCTTAGTCGAGAAGATTCCTGCACATAAGCTGTTTAGCAACCGATCCGTTTAATTGGTCCTTAATGCGTAGACCTGGTCTTTCGCACCTGATGGACAACCTCACCTGATCCATGATGGTATGCACCAGGGATCTCAAGATCTTTTGCAGCATTTCTCTGTGATCCGTTTCCTCCCAGACAAGAGGCTGGATTTCCTCTGACATCCCTTTGAAGAGATGCAAGCAAACCTGAAGAAGCAAGGAGGAGACAAGAAGAAGGTTGGACGCATAGGGCGTCAAATTTGTCAACGCTCCCATTTCCAAACAATTCTGACTTGCCTTGGGGATTGTAAACATATTTTGGTTACTCCGATATAATTTAGACGATCCTCCCCCCCTTTACCTGCACTGAGTCTCACAGCTGATTTTCAGTCGCTTTGAGGCCTTTTTCGGCCTCCCAGAGGCTTGAGGAAGGCTTCTGCAGGCTTTGCAGGCCGAAAACTAGGCATGTTTCGTCACTTCTGATATTTCCGGAAAAACAGGAAGTGATGAAACGGGCCTAGTTTTTGGCCTGCAAAGCCTGCAGAAGCCTTCCTCAAGTCTCTGGGAGGCTGAAAAAGGCCTCAAGCCAGCCGAAAATCAGCTGTGAGGCATGCGCATGCACAGTGAGTACGTTTTTCCTGCAGCTCGTGTGCTGGCACAAATGGCTCTGTGTGCCACCTGTGGCATGTGTGCCATAGGTTCAGCATCACGGGTATAGGGTCTCCTCCTGCTTGAGCAGTGGGTTAGACTAGAAGACCTCCAAGATCCCTTCCAACCGTATTGCTTTATGTTCTGTGTTCTAAATTTAAATGTCTATCTTCCCCTTCAAACTTTAACTTCAGATGGGGTCAAATGGCAACCACGGACCCTTTAAAAAAAAGGAAGAAACTTTCAATCCAGGTGATAACGCCTTATTTACCTTCATTGTGATATAATGCCACTCCACCTGACTAGAGTTTGAATCTCGTAGGAGGAGATCAAAAGTAGCCACAATGGTTCTCAAGAGCTTCATCAAATTCTTTTTCCAGTACTGGTGTCCCAAGGAGCTTTCTTCGATAAAGAGGCTTACTGATCAGGAATGGAACAAAGAGTAAAATTAATGACTGCTTTGTAGAAGAATCCACAGCTTTGTGGGCAGGACCTGGCATTAGTATACACCTCTCCATGGAGGTGGAAAACTGTGACCCATGAAGGATACTCATCAGGTTGCCCTAGGGCCTATTAAAACAGGGTCTTTGTAACTTTTAATCAGTCTCTAAACTAGGGGTCTTCAAACTTGGCAGCTTTAAGACTTGTGGACATCAACTCCCAGAATCCCCCCTCCTCCAGTCATGTTAGCCCAGCAATTCTGGGAGTTGAAAGTCCACAAGCCTTAAACTTCCCAAGTTGGAAGACCCTTGCTCTAAACAGATGGTTGCAATCTGTAGTTGCATTCCTTTGGAGAAAAACACTGGCTTTAATTTGGCTTGGGAACACCAGATACATATTTTGTAACCGGGAAGGAAGGAAGGGTTGGAAGACTGACCTGTCTGGAGAACTTCAGAAGACGCCGGCTGAAAAGAAGAGAAAATGGATCAGATTTTTCAGGGAATTCCATATCAAATTTCTTCTCATTACAATTTGATCTGTGCCGACAACCCCCAGCTCTGAGCTTCTTACAAGCTCTGGGCAAGGAGAAAGTCTCCTTGTATATCTTTTTCTAAAAGAAGAGAATACCAAGGCTAAAATAGTCTTGCTTTATATCTTTGCTCTCTGTCCCACTCCTTTTTAGAACTGATGATGTTAGCTAGTTGGGTAATGAAACGTCTGCAAGGAAACAGCCAAACTCAGGGAGCACTAAGGACCCCACAGTCTTCTTCCTCCTCTCTTCAACCCCGTCTGGTTTAGCCCTAGTTGAGTTATGAAACATTTTCAAGTAAACCACCAAACTCAGCTCCAAGAATCCTATAGTCCTCCTCCTCCTCCTCCATTTCTGCCCTGATGATGTTACCTAGTTGGGTTATGAAACGACTGCAACTCAGGGAGTACTAAGGACCCCACAAACAGAAGATGAGAAAACAAGAAACTACATCGCCCAAAGAAAAAGTCCAAAGGAAACCTGAAAACTATTGAAGGATCAAAATTCAAAATCCACCATCCATTTTTTTACCTTTTTATCTTCAATCAGCCCATCCATCAGCCTACTCAACTCTTCAGAGACCAAGGTTTTGTTCTGCTCTGATAGCTTCCCAACTATCTACAGGGAAAGGAAAAACAAATCTAAGGACCGCAACCTTAGAATACACACACACACACACACACACACTCCTATTATCATTTTATTAACAACTTCAGACATGCCTCTGCTCTATATAAAGTGGGGATGGACAGACATTCCTTGTTGTGATCTTGGTGCTGATAGGCAAACTATTAAATATATTTGTGCAAGATTGTCCCATCTTCTCCAGTTCTCTAGAAGATCTCCACAAAGTATAACCCCAGAGGTGATTGCCTGGATAGCTGAATTGGACATCCAGTTATGAAGCTACTGACGTTTCCCCCTCTGGACGTTTTGTATAAAATTATGTGGGTTGTCTGTATAGGTTGACTTTTCTTCTGTCATGGTCTCCTTCTAGCCTAAATAATAGTATGCCACAAAGGGGGCTGCCCCAAAGAAGAGGGAGCCAAGCTATTCTTCAAAGCAACAGAGGGCAAGACAAGAAGAAATGGATGGAAACTAATCAAGGAGAGAAGCAACCTAGAATTAAGGAAAAATTTCCTATCAATGAGAACAATTAATCAGTGGAACGATTAATGGATGCTCCATTATGGAAGTTTGAAAGAAGAGATTGGACAGCCATTTGTCTGAAGTGATGTAGTGTTTCCTGCCTCAGCAGGGGGTTGGACTAGAAGACTTTCAAGATCCCTTCCAACTCTATCATTCTATTCTATTCTATTTTACTCTACTCTATCCGACTCTACCCTACCCTACTCTATCTTCTCTTCTCTTCTCTTCTCTTCTCTTCTCTTCTCTTCTCTTCTCTTCTCTTCTCTTCTCTTCTCTTCTCTATTCTCTAATCTATTCTCATTCCATTCCACTCTCCTTCTTTTCTTCCTCTTCCTCCTCCCTCTCCTCTATTCTATTCTATTCTATTCTATTCTATTCTATTCTATTCTATTCTATTCTATTCTATTCCATTCCATTCCATTCCATTCCATTCCATTTCATTCCAATTTTTTAATGTGTGTTAGTGAGATATCCTCAATGGCCTCACTGAGCATATGGGCACCTTTTCAAGTCGGCAGAACAAGCTGGAGCTGGTTGTGGTCTCCATTTGACACCTGAGCACGCAACGCACCAACGGTAACATGTTCTCCCGATCCAATTCCCACAATCTTCTGCTCAGTCTTGCCAACAGTTGAGAAGCTTCCTCCAAGTTTTTCTCTTTGCATCGCTTCACAGAGCCTCTAAGATATGTAGACAATCCCACAATTAGAAACTAACACAGCAAAGGATCAAGTCCAGCTTGAACCATTCCTCCAAAAACTTGATTTTCTTTCTTACTGTTGTTTTTCAAATGAAGATCTGCAAAGTTTCCCAGCCCATTGCTCAAATATCCATGGAGATTCTCAGTCATTCAGGTCACAGTTGTCCCAAAGGTGCTTTTTATTTTTCAAGAGGCAACTGGAGTTTCTTGGGTTTTTTTTCTTTGAAGAGGTTTCACTCCTCATCCAAGAAGCTTCTTCAGTTCTCTGAGAGCTTCTTGGATTAGAAGTGAAGAAGCTTCTTGGATGAGAAGCAAAACCTCTTCAAAGAAAAAAACCAGAAAGTCCAGTCGCTTATTGAAAAAAAAAACACCAAAAAAACACCTTCAGGACATTGCTTAAATATATTGAGATGTCAACTCTTAGAACTTGGGAGCATTTGGCCATTCTGGCTAGGGATTCTGGGCAGGGGTGAGCTTCAAAAATTTTAGCAACAGGGACTCCGCCTGGTGACTGGGTGGGTGCGGCCTAGTTGGCCTCCTGTACCACAGTGGGTGGGCATTTTTGCCTTCCCTGGGCTCCGGAGTCTTTTTTTGAGCCTCCGGGAGGGCAAAAATGGCCTCCCCAGACTCCAGAGGCTCTCTGGAAGCTGGAAATGGGCCCATTTCCAGCTTTTCCCGAACTTCCATGAGGCCTGTTTTTCGCCCTCCCCGAGCCTCCGCACTTACCTGCATCCAAAATGGACCACGTGGAGACTCCTGGGAGGGGTGGCGTGGGCGGGGTCAACCAGGTGTGGGATTTGAGGGGATTCTCCGAACTCCCGAGCCCCTGTGAACCCCCAGCAGCCCATCCTGATTCTGGGATATTTGAAAGACAAGTCATAGGAAGACTGAGATAGATAGATAGATAGATAGATAGATAGATAGATAGATAGATAGATAGATAAGATGATAGATAGATTAGAGAGATAGATTAGATAGATAGATAGATAGATAGATAGATAGATAGATAGATAGATAAGATGATAGATAGATTAGAGAGATAGATTAGATAGATAGATAGATAGATAGATAGATAGATAGATAGATAGATAGATAGATAGATAGATAGGAATATTGCAAAATCGAATTTGGGTCAAAGATTTACCCTTCCAAGCTTTTGGGATCATGCCATGGTAACTTCCAACAGTCACTAAATGAACTGTTGTAAATCAAGGATTACCTGTATTCCTTATTGGCCAAGTGTGATTGGACACCCAAGGAATTTGTCTCCAGTGTATATTAGATCTCAGTGCACAAGACAAAGAACGAAGCTGTTAATCATCAATCAGAAATCGTAAGATACAAGTGAGAAATCATAGGCGCCAATAGGAGAAGGAAAGGAGGAAAAGGAAAATAGCAGGAAAGGGAAGAATCTTGTCAAATTATAAAGGCATCTAAAATCACTTAACTACCGGTGGGGCTACTAACTGAACAAATCGAGCGATTCCTTTAAGGACTGTGGCAAGGTAGGTTGTAAAATGGAGCGAAACTCAACACAAGTGGAGCCACAGAAATTTGCAGCTCCATTGCGATTTGACTGCTTTTTGGACATTCTGCTAAATTATACATCACGAGTTGATAGAAAGCGAGCAAGCAGAACATTCAATGCAGAAGCCCCAAGGCTTGGCTTCTGCAGAATCCTGACCCTAAATAGTTTTTTAAGCCCACTTTTTAAAAAAGTAAAAAATTACCTGTGCACCAACCAACCTCATTCACTGGCTACTCAACTCACTTTGCAAACTGCTGGAGGCTCTGTAGCAAAAGGAGAATTTGACGGCTGGTTTCCCACTGCTGATCTGCCGCTTCCAAGCTTTGGTAAAAAGCTGTGCATCGTTCGAGCTCCTGCGTTGCTGTGTTCATCCTTTGCAAGAGGGGGTGGCCATTCACTTTCGGATCACTGCCCCCCAAACCCTCAAGGAGATGTCTAACTTTCTGCAGGAGCACAACATGGGTTTACCACCGAGTGCTGCAGGAATCTAAACAATGAGACAACAGGCACACACCGGAAAGAGCTGGATTTCCATGCACAACAGCTCCAGCTAGTGGGGACGCCACAACTTCCATCTGAATAGTGTGAACAGAATAACAGAGTTGGAAAGGACCTTGGAGGTCTTCTAGTCTAACCCTCTGCTCAAGAAGGAGACCCTCTACCATTCCTACCTCCAGGGATGGAGCACCCACAACTTCTGAAGGCAAGGTGGTTAGTTGTTCTCCCTGTGAGGAAATTTCTCCTCAGTTCTAGGTTGGATTTCTCCCTAGATTAGTTTCCATCCGTTGCTGCTTTTCCTGCCTTCAGGTGCTTTGGAGAATAGCTTGACTCCCTCTTCTTTGGGGCAGCTCCTCAGATAATGGAAGATTGCTATCATGTCACCCCTAGTCCTTCTTTTCATTAAACTAGACATACCCAGTCCCTGCAACTGTTCATCGTATGTTTTAGCCTCCAGTCCCCTAATCATCTTCATTGCTCTTCTCTGCGCTCTTTTTAGAGTCTCAACATCTTTTTTACATCATGCTGACCAAAACTGGATGCAGGATTCCAAGTGTGGCCCTACCAAGGCCTTATAAAGCAGTATTAACACTTCACGTCATCTTGATTCTCTCCTTCTGCTGATGCAGCCTAGAACTGGATTGGCTTTTTTGTTGGCAGCTGCAGCACCCTGTTGGCTCAAATTTTAAGTGATTGTTTGCTAGCGTTCCAAGATCCCTCTCACAGTGACTGCTATTGAACCAGGTTTATTGAGCCAAGTGTGAGAAAGTTGGCTGCTTCACCCAGTGCGCAGAATTGTGGTTTGATAAAGAAAGCCTTGTTAGTTGTATTTAATCAATCACATTAACCAGCTTAATGTCAATCAATCACACTAACCTGTGAATCTTGGTTTCCAAACCCCCAAACCCGTGTTTGTGTACTGAGCAATGCTCAAACCATGCAAATCACTTTCTAGCTTCTCTTCTGAGTGAAGCCAATCCCTGAGTGGATTCACACCTTCACTTATATTGTGGTTTCAACTTCTTGAGTACAGTAATTCAACAGTAAAAATAAACAATTCTCCAATCAAGACACTATCAACTCAGACAAACAATCCAGCAGTAAACAATAGCTGAATCAAAGAACCACAAAAAAACATTCCCATTTTATCCTGGTAGGGCAAGTCACTGGTATACAAATAGAAAGCAAACCCCACTCCCTTATAGCACTGATGATGTTACCTAGTTTGGTAATGAAACATCTGGAAGAAAAAAACCAAGCTCAGAGAGCTCCAAGGATCCCATAGTCGTTGTTCTCCTCCTCCTCTTCCTCCTCCTCCTCCTCCTCCTCTTCCACCTCCCCCCCTCCTCCCAGCAAATCCCACTCACTTTTAGCACTGATGATGTTTCCTAGTTGGGCCATTGAAATGTCTGCAAGAAAACAACCAAGCTCAGAAAGTACCACGTTCAACCCTGAGCTACAAATATTTTTTCTATTACTTATTAAGCACATCGCAACTTATGGGTTCATCTCCTAGCCTGAGTCTGAGTTTAGACGAATGCAGTTCACAAATAACAGCCCCTCGGCTGGCTAGCGTGCTAGGTGGGGACTACATAGCTTGCCAGATGCCACATCTAATTGGCCAGAAAAAGCTACTCTCCTCTGGTTGCTTTCTGGTTATCTTGTGGTTGCCTGGATTTTTGCAGGCCAGATAGATTCTAATGCCCATCCTTTACAGCAGGGGTATCCAACCCCGGTCCATGGATTAGCAGCAGTCTGTGATATGCCAGAAACCGGTCCATGCAAAGAAGCCAAGCCCTTCTGGTCACAGAAAAACCTCTGTTTATGGAACCGGCCACAGTGTCCAAAAGATTAGGGAGTTATCACCCTGCCAACAACTGTGCGTATAAGAAAATAATGGAATGTGCAGAGATGAGTAGGTTAATACTGGCAATTAGAGAGCAAGAAGAGAAGGAGTATTATAAGATTTGGGACTTATTTTATGGATAGTTAGAAAGTAGAGTAAGAAATTAAAGGATATAGTAATAATGACATATTGGAAATGATTATTTTGATTAAGTCATGGCATGAACATCATTTAGTAAAAGTTGGATTTGCCATTAAAGTTAGATAGATGGTAATTGAAATAAAAAACCTAATGATATTGTAATAACTATAAAATATGATATATAGTATTGACTCGAATATAATATGAATGTAAACTCAGTGAGAAATGTATACAAATGTTTTTTATGTGGACAAGATATATGTACCCAGACGACACACCATATAACTGAAAGATGGTTTTTATTTGTTGTTTTTATTGTAAAAATATATTTTTTTTTAAAAAAAGTACATATAGTCAAGGCTATGGTTTTCCCAGTTGCAATGCATGGCTGTGAAAGTTGGGCCATAAGGAAGGCTGAGTGCCAAAGTATGGAGTCCTTTGAACTCTGGTGCTGGAGAAGACTCCTGTGAGTCCCTTGGACTGACTGCAAGGCGATCCAACCGGTTGGTCCCAGAGGAGACCAAACCTGACTGCTCTTTAGAAGGCCAAATCCTGAAGATAAAACTTAAAGACTTTGGCCACCTCATGAGAAGGAAAGACTCGCTGAAGAAGAGCCGAACGCTGGGAATGATTGAGGGCAAAAGGAGAAGGAGATGGCTGGTTGAGCCATATGCACTGAGCTTCAATGGACTCAAGAAGATGGTAGAGGACAGGAAGGCCTGGAGAAACGTTGTCCATGGAGTTGCGATGGGTCAGACACGATTTCGCAATGAACAACAACAACAAATGCTTTGCAGGCAGCATGAATATTTGTGTCGGATTAAGAAGAAAAACATGAGTGGTGGAGAAAGATGGCATTACTATTGTACTATTTGGAGGAGGAAGGTGGGAATCGAACCTATAAATTCACTTTTCACAAATGAATAGCTAAAGCAGATTAACTCTCTGCTTTTTTCTCTCTCTCTCTGGTTAATCCTCATAATGGTTTTAGAGTCTCTTACCAAACCGATAAAGGCTTCCCCCCCCCCCAATTCTCTCCCTCCCTATCTCGCCATTGTCTGGCACATGTCTATACATTCCCCCCTCACTTCCATTCACCTTGTTTTTATTTTCTTCTTTTTCTCCTTTAAAAAAAAAAAAAAATTGGAACGGCTCAGGGAGATCTGTATCTCCGTAAACACCACATCAATCCATCCTTTCCATCCCGCCGTATCTGGGAACCCGGATACAAAGCACCCCTGGCTGATTTAGATTTGATTACCGGCCCTTATCAAAAATGCCTCTTGCTGAAAATCTGGGTCTTAAATCCCATAATTCTTTTGATAAAAGGAGCATTACCGGTCTATTTTTCCCCAAAGTGAAAGCTGCAGGGAAAATCAAAGAAAGCAATCAGCCGGGAGACTAAGAGGCTAAATGCGCCAGGCCCGGATGGCGAGATAGGTGTGGAGACGCACACAAAGATTTGTGGAATAGGGTCTCGGTCACCGTCATTGTGAGGGGGGGCGGGGGAGAGAATTGATCAGCCTCAACTTGGAGAAATACTGCTCAAATCCGCCCACCCCACTCCTTTTAGCAAATTTTGAGGAGCACGGAGATGGCATGGGGGTCTAAGAAGGTATCTAGTCCACCCCCGGGAAGGAAATTGGCCCCTGAAGCATCAGAATAACACAGTTGGGAAGAGATCTTGGAGGTCTTCATCCAACCCCCTGCACAAGCAGGAGACCCTACTGTCAGGGTTTCAAGTAATACACCCATAGCAAACAAAACCCCGAGGAACGTGGGTTCCTCAAATAATAGTTGTATTGGATACTAGTTCTGTACCTGTGCTTTGCTATGAAACTATGTGGTGGGGCTTAGTTTTTGGGGAGGAAAATAAGAGAGGAAAATTGTGCCTCTGCCTACCAGCATCCATCGGCATTCATCTGGCTAGCGTCCTGTCAATGTGTGAGAGAGTTGAGGGCTGTTTGGAAACCAAAAGAGCATTTGCTGTGTGAGCAAGAAAGAGATAGCAAGGAGCCTGGGCGTGGCTTAGCTCAGCTGTTCCTGTGCTAAAGCTGCTTGATGCTGTAAAACCGACATTGAAACTCCTCTCCTCTGCTTGTGTTTTGCATTTGGAACAGATTTCTTTTCAGGTGGGGAAAGGGAGTAGAACTCTTTAGCATCAGAGCATGTTAATAATAATAATAATATAGGAAATACTAATAGCTCTGATGGTCATTTTGAAAAATCCTTTCTTAGCGAGTACCTAGAAGCCAAGAGGAACATAGGTGCCAAATTTCAAGTTTGCAGGCTTGACTGTTCTGGAGATTTTGTGATGATGCATGAAGGATATTTCACTTTTAGACAGACAGACAGATAGATATAGATATAGATATAGATATAGATATAGATATAGATATAGATATAGATATAGATATAGATATAGATATAGATATAGATATAGATATAGATATAGATATAGATATAGATATCATATTGGCACAGGCTAGTGAAAACCGACTCTTAATGTTCCTGCTAATGTTAATTAAAAATAAACGTTTTTCCCCTTTCCCAAAACAATCCATCACGTGGTCCAATCAAGGTGCTGTCCCGTTGTCTGGCAACATCTTTCTTTCTCCCTCCGGCCACCTGTGGGAATGTCCTTGGTACCATTCTGGACATACGGCTATCCAATCTCTTTTGAAAAATCATAGCTCAAATCAATGTACACTTCTGGGTAAAGAGTTAAAACTATCTGGGAGAAAAACTTCTGGGGAGTTTGCTTCCACGGGAAATGGCTGAGAAGGGCGCTTCTTAAATTTGGGGCTCTGAAGGCAGCTTCTCAATTTTCAGAATGAAGGAGGACCCCCAAATTATTGTGATGATGATGAAGTTGTCCATTCAGTTATAGGGGCCAGACCTCATCTTCTGATCTTGCAAAATACTGTAAGAACCCTTTTTAATATTGTAAACTGCCTGGAGTTACCCTGTGATAAGATGAGCAGCCAATAAATTTAATAAATCATAAAGATTAAAAATAAAGATATTTCATTTGTATAGGATCTGTCTGTCCACCCATTCATCCATGCCTCCTTATATAATTTCTCTCTAATTTCTAGTTCTCAGTCATCTTCTATACATCCATGCAATTTGGCAGTTCAAATCCCACCAGGCTCAAGGTTGACTCAGCCTTCCATCCTTCCAAGATCGGTAAAATGAGGACCCAGATTGTTGGGCGAAAGAGGCTGACTCTGTAAATCACTTAGAGAGGCCTGTGAAGCGGTATATAAGTGCTATTGTTATTACAACCTATCATCTTTCATCCATCATCCGTCTATCATCCATTCATCCATCCATCATATATATATGCCTGATGATGGCAGATGAGATTCTGCTGAAACGTTGCTACAACTTTAAAAGCACCACGTGGGAAAATACCCGAACAAAGCTGAATGCCAGACATGTAAGTACCCGCGAAAATATATATATATATATATATATATATATATATATATATATATATATATATATATATATATATATATATATGGATCTTTGGTTATTCGGGTTTTCTCCCGCGTAAGATTGGAAGTATCTAGGCAACGTTTCGATGAAGTCTCATTCATCATCTTCAGGCCTGGTCCTCAGCTCTGTGCTTCTCTCTCTCTCTCTCTCTCTCTCTCTCTCTCTCTCTCTCTCTCTCTCTCTCTCTCTCTCTCTCTCTCTCTCTCTCTCTCTCTCTCTCTCTCTCTCTCTCTCTCTCTCTCTATATATATATATATATATATATATATATATATATATATATATATATATATATATATATATATATATCCCTCCCCCTCTGTCTGTCTGTCTGTCTATCTATCTATCTATCTATCTATCTATCTATCTATCTATCTATCTATCTATCTACCTACCTACATACGCATACGCATACACACACATACATATATAAAATCTCTTGCACGTGTTCTCTTATCTACCTTCATCCATTCATCCTTTCTTTTTCTTTCCTCCCTTCCCTCTATCTCTCCTAATCTTAACTCCAGATCCCTTTCTCTTCCCCTTTCCCTAAAGGCCTTCCTTCTACTCCAGACCTACATTCCTAGTAGCATAATCTGGAATTTCTGATCAGCCTAATGTCCCATTAACAGGGCTTCCTGTTTATTCTACAAAACAGAGAAAAAACAGTGGAACTGATGCCTCATCAGAAACATTGATAATATCCAACTTTTGTCTGGGTTCCCAGTCACCAAGATCTTGAATTACAAGAAAAAAAAAAAACTTCTATTTTGCAAGAGATAGATAGATAGATAGATAGATAGATAGATAGATAGATAGATAGATAGATAGATAGATAAATAGATAGATAGATGCTGCTAATTCTTGGCTGCTACTAATATTGTTGGCTTCCTCTTGTAAAGCTAAATTCATTTACCCCATTCCCCTAACCCCCATCTCTGTCCTTATATCGTGCAATATATTTACCCCATTCCCCTAGCCCCCATCTCTGTCCTTATATTGTGCCTTTTGACAAGAAGCCTTTCCTACGGTCAAAGAAAAAAGAAATAATTTGCTTTCTTCTTTTTCTTCTTCTTCTTTTCTTTTTTTTCCAAGGCGCTAATCCTCCCGGGCCATTTCTGAGGCCTGAGAAACAGCTTTTCCCTGCCCTCCCCTTACCCTCCCAAAGAAAGAGAGAGACAAGCTTTGCCATACAATGGACATTATAAAAACCAGCTTCATCCGACCGTTGAGATTGAGAAATCAGATTTCCACCCAGTCATTCCTGCAGGATTAGCTAAATCTGAGATCCACACTAACCCTTCACAAAGCTGTCAAGATTAGCTTGAATGTATTTTATTCCAGCTTTTCAGGGGTGTGAGGGCTGGTGGTTATTTTCCAAGGAGGATTAAGGACCCTGAGCGAGTATGTGTGTGTGTGTGTGTGTCTTTGTATATTTACGATGCTTTTATAAAGCAACTAAACTAGATTACAGAGAGACGGCGGTGAGGAAGGGATGGTTGAAACTCTTCAAAGAGTTGTCCACTGAGCAGAAGGTATGTTCCCCTTCCAATGAACATTTACGCCTGGTCTCCCCTTTCCATTCTGGGGGGAAAATCTTCCAACTGATGATAAAGCAGAAGCCGTATTTATCTCCTTTGGTCCCTCAGATGTAGCTGAGATCCAACAGAGAGAAGGATGTCAACAGAAGCTCCTTCGGTGGCTGAGCTGGAGAAGAGCCACCAGAAGAAGCCCTATGCCTTCACCATTGAGAGCATCCTGTCCAGCTCGGTGGAGAGCCGAGCCCCTGTCCTCTTCCCCTTCTGCTTCCGAGGTATTTGGGAGCAGCAGGACCCCAAAACCTTGTGCTTTTGGGGGAATCTGGCTACCGAGGAGGAAACAGAGGAAGTAGCTGAAAGAGTTGGGTTGTCGTGCGGCTGTTGCTGTTGTTCCAAGGAGAGCCTTCGCACATGGCAAGACAGCGCAAATTGGCTGGGTGAGGATTTCGGTTGGTGTAGCGGGGTGCAAAAGACTCAGGGAGTGGGGTGGGGGGCTATGAGGGTGGGGGAGGTAGCTGCTATTGGGGGCCAACTCCCTCCAGCTGGACTTTATTGGAGAATCAGAACACCCCCATCCCCGAGGTCAAAAATCAGTCTTGGAGTTTCATAAAAGTTTTTTTGTCCAAAGAGGTCTTGTTTTCTTTAGTTCTTTCAAGTGAATTTCCTTGGGTTTTTTCTTTTGTGTGTGTGTGTGTGAGAGAGAGACAGAGACAGAGACAGAGACAGAGAGACTTTATTGTTATTCTTCCAAGGTGTGTGTGTTTTCTGTTTCCTTAGTTCATTCAAGCAAATTTCCTTGGGGTTTTTTGATATGTGTGTGTGAGAGAGAGAGAAAGAGGGAAGGAGGGAGATATATATATATATACATATACATATGCATATACATATATATATATGTATGGCATTCAGCTTAGTTCTGGTATTTTCCCACGTCATAATAGTGGTGCTTTTAAAGTTGTAGCAACGTTTCAGCAGAATCTCATCTGCCATCATCAGGCTTCTGTATAGCCATACATGTAAGTACCCGCGAAAACTTAAGAAAACAAATATATATATATATATATGTATGTATCTCAACAGACTTTACTGTTATTCTTTTGAGGGGTGTATTTCTGTTTCCTTAGTTCATTCAAGCAAATTTCCTTGGTTTTTTTTTTTTAATATGTGTGTGTATATGTGTGTATGTGAGAGAGAATGTGTGTGTGTGTAATAAATAGGCTTTATTGTTATTCTTCCATGGTGTGTGTGTGTGTGTGTGTGTGTGTTTGTTTGTGTGTGAAGGGGAAACGAAAGAGTTGTTTCCATGTTTCATCCCTTGGCACCCATCTGTAGCCTTTCCTGGAAAATGGTCGTATTTCAGATGTAGTCCAGGTAGCTCTCAACCGACAACCGTCCATTGAGCGACTGCTCGAAGTTACAATGGGACTGAAAATAATGACCGATGGCCGTTTTTCCACAAGTTATGACCCTTGCAGCCTCTCAAATGGTCACGTGATCAGAATTTGGCTGCTTGGCAATGGATTCATAGTTATGACGGTTGCAGTCATATCTATTCCCAGTGTGTCCAGAGAGAGAAATACATGCCTCTACCTAGGATCGAACTCACAGCCTCCTGGTTACGAGGCGAGAGCTCCACTGGTAGGCCACCCGCACCACTCCAAGACCATCCTCCATACCATCATCATCTTCATTTAACGACCTCATTAATCCCTTGCATTGGGATGGAGTCTGTGCAACCGAATGGAGCTGAGTGTTTACTGGCCAGATGCCCTTCCTGTCACCAATGCAGAGTCTTGTTCAGCAGATATATTCTCATTGTGCCCAGAGAGAGAAATATCTGCCTCTACCTGGGATTGAACTCACAGCCTCCTGGTTACGAGGCGAGAGCTCCACTGCTAGGCTATCGCACCACTCCAAGATAGGCAGAGCTGGGGCAAAAACCGCTCCCCACAGATAAGCAGAGGGCCCTATCTTCCCACGCCTTGAGACCAACGGATTTGGTTCACAGCATCTCTGGAGACCAACCCAACAGATTGTGCTTCCTTCTAGGGGACACCAGGTACGTGTGGCCCATGAAGCTCTTCTACCCACTGGCCAGGCCCTGCAGGAATCACCGCGGTAGCCCCAGTGAGCTGCAAAGCTTCCAGCAGATCCAGCGACGGACTAGGCGACATCGGACTATCTTCACGGAGGATCAGCTCCAGGCCTTGGAGACCCTTTTCCATAAGAACCAATATCCAGACGTGATCACCAGAGAACACCTAGCCAGCCAGATCCACCTGAAGGAAGAGAGAGTTGAGGTAACTTTCGGGGTGAGGATAGGAGGGGTGGGATGAACAGGTGACAAAGAGCAGGACTGCAGGAGATTGAGGGTGCAGAGGGGTTCATAATCCTTCCAGGAGATCCGGTCAAGGGCTTCCTCCTATTTTCTGCACAACAACAACCCCATGAGATGGGTTAGGCTGAGAGAGAGAGAGAGGCTTGCCCAAAGTCCGCCAGCTTTCATGCTTAAATAGCATTAGTGATAGCATTTATATACCGCTTCACAGTGCTTTCCAGCCCTCTCTAAGCGGTTTACAGAGTCAGCATCCTGCCTCCAAAAATCTGACTTCTCATTTTACTGACCATAGAAGGATGGAAAGCGGAGTAAATCTTGAGTGGTCAGGATTGAACTGGTGGTGTGTGGGCAGATTTAGCCTGCAATACAGCATTCTGATAGATCAATAGACGAGACAGAGAGGGGGAGAGAGAAACAGAGAGACAGACACACAGACACACAGACACACACACACAGACACACACACACACACACACACAGAGAGAGAGAAATAGCACTCATGTTTTTCATGGTGGATGATATAATCTCCTTCTATTTTGAACAATTTTCCTCATTTTACAAGACAATTTTCATTTTTTGCAACATTTCAATATTGGTATACATATGGTTTCCATTTATTTTATTTTATATATATCTATACCTATATAACTATATCTATATATCTATATCTGTCTATCTTTATCTATATACACACACACATTCCTTTATATATGTTATTCCACTAAAATATGTACAATATCTATTTCTTATTCTGAATATTTTGCCCTTTTATAATGCATATTTTACATTTTATTATCCTACTGCAACATTTAATATTCTTTCTTTATCTTTATGTCAACTATTTAACCAATTGTACCATGCATTCCAAATCAAATAATATTTCCGTTCCTCCTCCATCTTTTTATTTCCATTGTCAGTCTATCCATCTCAGCGCACTCTAATACTTTCTTTATTACAGACACATACACACTAATGTCCTCCTTCTGTTGTCATCACACAGGTTTGGTTTAAAAACCGCCGAGCCAAATGGAGACATCAAAAGAGAGCAACGGCTTCGTCAATCATCCTTCCTGGAGCCAAGATTTCCTCCGAAGAGAAGTGCTAATGAACGGGTTATCGAACACAGGTTATCAACACAGGAACAAACTATAGGTTAGCAGAGTTCACACATCCCTGTGTCAGGATTCCGGCATTTACCCGCATTTAAATCATGAGTCTCGAGCCAAACTTCCAAAGCTTCAAAAGGATTTATTGGGAGTTAACGTGTCCAGCACTGCCTGGATGTAGCCAACTCTGAGACACATCATTCACTGTCACCTTTGACCCTGGTTTTCCTCCCACCCGCTCTGAGTGTATCGTAATTCCTATTCTCCAATGGGACACATCCATAGCCCAGAGTCATCAATCCTTTTGCGGGGCAGAAACTTCAGTCACCTAGTTACAATCTTTGAAGACATTTCTGGAATGCATTTTTGGTTTGCAAATGGCTGCACTGCTCCCCCCTTCCTTTCTGTTGGCAACCCTAAAAAAACCAGAGAAATATTTTATGAGTTGACGCCCTGTTCTGGTTAACCACGATTGATCTATCAACACACATCAGGTTTCGTTCGGTTCTTATACTGAGAACTGATTTACCTGTAATTGTTGGGTTTCATGCCATGATAGCTCAGTAGAATACAGGTAGTTCTTGACCTACAATCGCTGTTCGCTTTTACAATGGCACTGAAAAAAGTGACTTACGACCGTTTTTCACACTTATGACCATTGCAACATTCCCGCAACCATGTGATCAAAATTCAGACCCTCAGCAACTGACTCGTACTTATGACGGTTGCAGTGTCCCCTGATCCCCCTTTGTGACCTTTTTACAAGCAAATCAGTGGGGAAGCCAGATTTTCTTAACAACCATGTTACTAACCTAATAACTGCAATGGTTCACTTAATGACCAGGGCCAGAAAGGTCATACAATAGGGAAAAACTCACATAACAAATTTCTCACTTTAGCCACACTGATTCCGGGCTCAATTGTGATCATAAGTTGAGGAATACCTCCATTTATTTCTTCTCTAGTGAGCAATTAAGCAACTACACAGAGCGATTCACATACATTATGATTAAATTACGATTTACTGCCCAGCTTGTCTGATAATTCAGGAAGTCCTCAATATATGACCACTTCAGAATTCCCATTGCTAAACAGGGCAGCTGTTAAATGAGTCGCACCTGATTTTACAACCTTTTTTGGTGGTGTAGTTGTTAAGTGAACCAATTGTAGTTGTTAATTGAATCCTAAAGTGAATCCACCTTTCTCCATTGGCTTTGCTTGTTCAGAGCAGGATGCAAAGTTCTCAAACAGGATCATAAATATATGCCGTATATTTATACGAATAGTGATCACGTGATGGTCATAGATACGAGGACCAATCATAAGTCATAAGAGACTGGACAGCCATTTGCCTAAAATGTGATAGGATCTCTTGCTTGAACAGGGGGTCAGACTAGAAGACCTCCAGGGTCCCTTCCAACTCTTGTCCTTCTGTCATTTTTTCCCCAGTGCCATTATAACTCCAAGCAGTCGCTAAACGGGTAGTAGGACTCGTAGTTGCTTTGCTGGCCAACTCAAAAGCCCAGAGTAGGATTGAAACATAAAATGTTTGCAAAGTCAATGTTTTCGAACTGTAACGTTTCCTGCCAGTGGATGTAGCTACAGTTTTATCTGCTTTTCAGTCCGGATCTTTAAAAAAAACAACAACATTCCACCGGCTACACAGGCAGACAAAGAAAAATAAAAAATGAACTTTGTGTTTGTTTTCCTTTTGTGCCCATTTGTTGCTCTTTTAAAGCATTTAGTCATTTTTTGCAACATTGGTCCCCATGTTCCCCTGTCAATCACACCTTCTCTCAGTTATTGGATGTTCAACTTTGCATCGGATTTGATGTTATCAAGCTAGCGAGTTCTTCTTCTTCTTCTTCTTCTTCTTCTTCTTCTTCTTCTTCTTCTTCTTCTTCTTCTTCTTCTTCTTCTTCTTCTTTTCTTTCTTTCTTTCTTTCTTTCTTTCTTTCTTTCTTTCTTTCTTTCTTTCTTTCTTTCTTTCTTTCTTTCTTCTTCTCCCCCTCCTCCTCCTCCTCCTCCTAACCCTTTCTGGCATTGTTGCTTCCTCCAATCAATTTGCACACATAACATGGGCAGGGAAAATCAGATATACAGCTAGTCCTTGACTTATAACCGTGATGGTGAACCTATAGCATGCATGCCGGAAGTGGTGTGAAAGGTTGCCCGGAAGAGCCCCACTATGCATGCACACATGCCCACCACCAGCCATCTGATTGTCAGGTATCTGCTGCACATCCATGTGGGAGATGTGTGTGTGGCACGCAAAGCGGAAATGGTTAGCCATCACTGACTTATAAGAATTCATTTGGTGACCATTCTAAGTTATGACATCACTGAAAAATGTTGAGCATTTTTCTGATGAAGAGCATTTTTCACACTTACAACCTCGAGCATTCCCCCATGACCATGGGACCCAGATCTTCCTCTGGGTACAATGAGAATATATCTGCGGAACAAAACTCCGCATTGGCAGCAGGAAAGGCATCCGGCCAGTAAACACTCAGCTCCATTCAGTTGCCAAGACTCCACCCTGCAAGGGATTATGGGGTCATTAAAAGAAGATGATTTGTAATGGCTGTTGTTTGTGGCATTTTAGATGTTGATTGGGGTGTGTAAAATGCAAAAATATATTTATAGTGCAACAGCGCAACACAACATGCAAAGTAGAACAGTGAAGGTTTTGCCCTTACGGATCCCAGGATTCCTAAAAAATGCAAATTTTGCAAAGATGGAAATAGAAATCAATTGATCATTCCATAATTAGAATCGAAGGGGCGCATATCCCCGCTTTTCAGATATCCACGTGTCTTATTTTTTTTATTTTTGGGGGGGAGGAATGAAATTAGGAGGACTGAGTCTAAGATGAACGACGACCCTGTAGAGTAGGCTCGGTCGGGCGTTCCAAGCCACTCACACCTTCCCCTCCCGCCCCGCTGCAGCTGCGAACAGAACCCGAAGCGATGACACGCTGCCCCCTTCGCCTTACCTCTATATCACGTCAAGAGGAGGCGTTCCTGCACGCTCGGATTGCCACCCCTTGGGGGCGTGGCCTTGGCGCGCATACCGGGACGGCGTAGGAGGAAGCGCTTCCGGTGTGTCTCCGGAAGTGCCCGTATTTCCGGAAGTGAGAGCCCAGGCCTGTCTGCGTTGCCACGGGAGACGATTCGTGGGGCGACATGGAGCCTCCGGGGGGCCCGGCCGGGTGCGGCGCTTCGGCCCAGGCGCTGGTGCCGGTCCAGGCCGAGGCTTCCGCCGTAGCTCTGCGGAAAGAGGCGTCCCAGGAAGCCCCCAAGTGTCCCAAGAGAGTTCTGGATGAGGATTCCTACATTCAGGTGAGGGGACGAGGCCGGAGAGGCCTTCGGGGGACCCGGCTGGTCGTCGCCGAATCAGCCCTCGGGCGCTTCCCCGCCTGGTTGGCGGCCCGGCGTTCTTTTTCAACCCCCGTTCTGGCCTCCCTCGCAGGGTCGTCGTGCGGTGGTAGGAGGAGGAGGAGATCAAAATATTCCTAAAACATTGTTACATTCCATCCCTTTAATCTCGGATTCAAATTTATACAGTTTGCTAATTATCGCCCTGGCTTTACTGGTACGGGTGCTCCTCGACTTACGACCACAACCGTGCCCAGAATTTATGTGGCTAAGCGAGACAGTTGGGGTTCCCACCCATCCCACCCCCCCGGTTTAACATTTTTTTTGCAAGATAAAATACGATGCAAAATACGAAAGTAACAAAGGGAAAGAAGGGGAAGAGAAGCGAGGGAGGAAAGGGAGAAAAAGAATTCTACTGTCAATAGTGCAATGTGAGTGGAAATATCAGGGGAATAGGAATGATAGAATAGAATTAAAATTAGAATAAAACAGAATGGAAGGAGAAGGAGAAGGGAAAGAAGAAGGAGAAGAAAGAGAAGTAGAAGCAAAAGGAATGGAATGGAGAGGGGGAAGAGGAGGAGGAAAGAAAGGGGAATGGAATGGAATGGAATGGAGAATATAGAATAGAATAGAATGAATATTGGAGTAGAGTAGAACAAAATAGGGTAGGGTAGGGTAGAAAATATGGAACGGAATGAAGAATAGAATAAGGGACAGGATAGGACAGGGAGTTGGAAGGTCTTCTAATCCAACCCACCAATCAAGCAGAACACAGCAAACTCCAAGACCAATAAACACAGACCAAGACTCCCAACCAATCAGGATGAAGAAAAAAACCATTCTGGCACAGCAGTAGGCTAGTCCCAAATTTAAAACAGAAAGGGCTGTGAAAGTCTGACTCACAGAGAAACACAGTGCAGAAGCCTGATTGATGGCAGATGAGATTCTGCCGAAACATTGCTACAACTTTAAAAGCACAACTGTAATGATGTAATGCCTCCTGTTTTAAATATTTATCAGGGAAACATATTTTGGTTCTTCTGAATGCTTTTGCAGAGCCTGGAAAAAATCATCCAGAGGGATTTTTTCCCTGATGTCGAGAAGCTGCGTGCCCAGAAGGAATACCTGGAGGCTGAAGAGAGCGGTGATTTGGAGAAGATGAGACAGATAGCCATCAAGTTTGGTTCCTCGCTGGGCAAAACTTCCAGAGATACTCCTGCACCTTGTAAATATGAATGCCTGATCACTTGATGAGTTCGATTCATTGTGCCACCAAGTCATTTTTTATTCCTAGCCACTACATAGTTTCTCCATGAGGATCTGTCCCTCACCTGGCCTTCAAATTTCCCAAGGGTGCATTTGTTGCCCTTTTAACTGGGACTGTTCACCTCTGGTCCCAATGACCAACCCAGATTAGACCCTCTAGGATCCAATCTGGGTTCAGGTTAACAGAATTGGAAGGGACCTTGTAGGTCATCTGGTCCAACCCCCTGCCCAAGCAGGAGACCCTACACCATTTCTGACAGATGGCACTCCAACCTCTTCTTGAAAACCTCCAGGGATGAAGCTCCCACAGCTTCTGAAGGCAACTTCTGATCCATTGGTTGATTGTTCTCACTGTCAGAAAGTTTCTCCTTAATTTCCAGGTTGAATCTCTCCTGGATCAGTTTCCATCCCTTATTTCTTGTCTGGCCTTCAGGTGCTTTGGGAAATAGCTTGACCCCTTCCTCCTCTCTGTGGCAGCCCCTCAAATATTGGAAGACTGCTCTTCTGTCTCCCCTGGTCCTTCTCTTCCCTAGACTAGCCATGCCCAGTTCCTGCAATGGTTCTTCCTATGTTTTAGCCTCCATCTTAGATAGATTCAGATTAACAGAGTTGGAAGGGATCTTGTGGGTCACCTAGTCCAACCCTCACCCAAGCAGAAGACCCTACACCATTTCTAACAAATGGGTTGGTCACCCAGACCAGAGGTGGGACATGTCTAATTCACCTTCACTGTCCATCTTGCTGCTGGTTATCCCCTTCTCTTTTTTTCTACAGTGATCCCTTAGTACTTGTCATTCATTGGTTCTTGGAGCCATGACAAGTAGTAAAAATGACAAGTACCAAACATACTTAACACGCAATCCTTTGTTTTGGCTGGAAAGGGTAGCAAGTCACGAGGCAGCTGACACTGGCTAGTTTTCGCTGGTATGTCAGGTACCAAGCAAACAACTTTCTTTGAAGGGACATTGTCATTTGAAGACAGAGGTAGATGTATAATTAATTGCCAACTTATTGGATTGTTACCTTGATTTTTTTTCACCAAGAAATGAAACTTGGCCTGGTAATTTCCCAGCCTTCAGTCCCAAAGCATCATTAGGTCAATTGGGCTTTCTGGGATTTAATGTTTTGAGATTTTTTCTGATGGGGATTTGTATTTTCAGAGCAATAACTTTCTATACTTTGTAAATGTGTGTTTTCTGTTCCTTGGGACAGATGTTACCCCGGCAACTTTTGAAACCCCTGAAGTTCACTCTGGTGATCCTTCTGTGCTGAGTAAACCCAAGCTCACCGTGAAATCTCTTGATGAAGGTAAGCAGTTTGAGTAGTACTTTTGATTGTTCAGTGTATGGCCCTTTGGGTTTTGACTTGGAGCGGGATATTCCAACGAAACGGATTTATTGCTAATCACGCCCATGAACAGGAAACTTCGCACTGAATGGTTCATACCAAAGGTGCCTTTTTTTCAAAAGGCAACTGGACTTTCTGTTTTTTTTTTTGGTTTTTTTTTTGAAGATGTTTCTCTTCTCATCTAAGAAGCTTTTCCAGCTAAAGAATGCAAGGAATATAAATCCTTCCATTTCCCACTATCCTATCAGAGCTGAAGAAGCTTCTTGGATAAGAAGTGAAACCTCTTCAAAGAAAAACCAGAAAGTCCAGTGGCCTCTTGAAAAAAGCACCTTTGGGACAACTTTTTCAAGAGGCAACTGGACTTCCTTGGTCTTTTTTTTTTTTGAAGACATTTCGCTTTTCATCCAAAAAGCTTCTTCAGCTCTGGCTGGATTGGGGTGGGGTGGGGGATTAAATTTATTTGTTAAATTTATTTGTTAAATTTATTTGCGGCCCATCTCACAGCAAGAGTTTTTCTTTGATCTCATTAAAATCAGAGTAGCCAGTCTCAGCACTGTGGCTAGATTACAGTTTTACCTTCTTTCTGTCCCCACAGCTTGGAAGATTTGATCTTTCAAAGAACGTGAGCTTCTTAATGTGTCTGGATCTCTTTTTGTTTTCCTTCCCCAAGTTGCATTTTCTTTATTTTCAGGTGAAGTGGAGGAGGAAGAAAACAAAGATGCTTTGCCCTGCTTGGACAGTTTCTTGGCCAAACACACCAGCGAGGATAATGCTTCGTTCGAGCAGATCATGGAAGTGGCCAAAGAGAAGGAGAAAGCGAAGCATTATTGGCTTTATGAAGCCGAAGAGGAATTTGCCCAGGTAAGGAGCAGCTTTCTCTATATGGAGGTTTGGAGCCATGGGTGAAAGGATTGCTCCTCCCTTGGTCAAAGAAAAGAGGCTTTTTAAAAAAACATATATTTTAGATTTTTTTTTTTTTTTTTTGGTTCTGCCTTAAAGTGCCTGAGAGAAAGGGACTGGCCCAAAGTCACCCAGCCGGCTTTCATGCCTAAAATGGAACTACAACTCACAGTTTCCAGGTGATTGGTCCAAAACCACCTAGCTAGCTTTCATGCCTAAGGTAGAACTAGATCTCACAGTCTCCTGGTGATTGGCTCAAAGTCATCCAGCTGGCTTTCATGCCTAGGGTGGGGCTAAAACTTACTGTCTCTGGGTGATTGGTCCAAAGTCACCCAACTGCCTTTCTTGCCTTAAAGTGGGACTAGAAGTCACATTCTCTGGGTGATTGGTTCAAAGTCACCCCGCTGGCTTTCATGCCTAGGGTGGGGCTAAAACTCACTGTTTCCTGGTTTCTAGCTAGGTGCCTCCACCACCAGCTGGCTCTCTAAGCTGGCTTTTCTTCTATTCCTCATTTTGGAAAGATGACAGTAGTGCCATGTCATTCCTTTTCAAATGCGGACAGTTTTAAGTTGTAGAAAATTAATACCATCAGCACAACAGGCAGCCCGTGGTTTCCAAAGGCCTTTTTGTGCAGCGACCAATCACCCTGCTTAAACAACCAAATGCTTTCCAACTAATAAATAACAATAAAAAAAACAAACTAAAAAAAAAATCTATTTTCACCAAAGACCCTATATAATCATCAGCCCAACCCGTGCACCTGAGAAAGCTACATGCACATTGCATCATCCCTTTTGTTTCGCATGACTCTTGGCCCATCGAAAGCCATGTGCATGTGAGGTAAACTCACACTGGGGGAAGGAGGCCCTGAAGCTTTCCTCGATCGATCTAATTCCATACAGGATACACAGTTGAGTCCTGCGAAGGAGAAGCTGGCTAGGCTCAAAACACTAAAATATTAATTTACTCCTAGGTACATTTCAGGATCATCGGGTGTATGTCCTCCCTTCTGTTCGTGCTTGCAGCTGATGGTGTTTTTCTTTCCCGTTTCAGCGGCATCAGGACCAGCTAGCTCTCCCGTCGCTGGAGGACCAGCAGGCCTTGGGGAGTGGCAAAGCTGGAGTAGAGACATGGGAATACAAGGCCAAGAATTCACTGATGTATTATCCACCAGGTGAGGCTGCTTGTGTTTCCCCTGACAAGGTCTGTTTGTTGTAAAAAGAGAGTTGGGTAATAATGGTGATTTACCACCCCCACCCCCACCAAGCTTACATTGGTTGCTCTTTGTTACTTGTTAAGAGAGCCAGGTTGGTTTGGTAGTTAAGGCACCAGGCTAGAAAGTAGGAGATGGTAACTTCTAGTCCTGCCTTAGCTGTGAAAGCTGGCTGGGTGACTTTGGGCCAATCACCAGGACACGGTGAGTTCCAGTCTTGGCTTAGTTAAGAAAGGTGGATGGGTGACTTTGGGTCAATTGCTAGGAGATGGTGAGTTTTAGTTCTGCTTTAGCTGTGTAAACTGGTGGGTGACCTTGCATCAATCCCCAGGAGACTGGGAGTTCTAGTTCTACCTAAGCTATGAATGCTGTCTGGGGGACTTTGGGTCAATCCCCAGGAGACGATGAGTTTTAATCCCGTCTTAGTTGTGAAAGCTGGCTAGGTGACATTGGATCACCAGGAGACAGGAGAGTTCTAGTCCTGGCTTACCTATGAAAGCCAGGTGGGTTATTAAGCACTAACAAAATGTAAACAACAGAAAATCAATAAAATATTTAAGAAAAAGAAAAGAAAGCCAGGTGGGTGACTTTCGGTCAGTCCCCAGGAGGTGAATTCTAGTCCTGTCATAACTATGAAATCTGGCTGGGTGAGTTTGAGCCAGTCCCTCTCTCAGCCCAACCCACCTCACAGAGTGGTGGTTGTGGGGAAAATAGGAGGAGGAAGGTGTGCTGGATATATTTGCCACCTTGAGCAATTTGTCAAAATAGCAAAGCCGGAATACAAAAAATAAAATAAACACAACTGGTCCCTGCATCATCTCTCGTTTTCTCCACTCCATTCATTTTTGATCCTTGATGTTTTCTTATTTTGAAACAGCCAGGAAAAAAAAATCCCCTTCTTTCAAATCTTTCTCCCGTGCAAGTTGATCTGTCTTACCTGCCTTGTTTCCATCTGTCACAGAAGAGAAGCGATAAAGGCAGGAAAAGAGAAAGCAAGCGTCTTTGGATTCTTATTATTTGCTTGGTGGCTGATTTGGGTCTCTCTTCCATGTCTTGAGGTTGTCTTGCTCTTTCGTTGAAGAGGGCCTGGAATTCATGCTGAGTTCCCACTTTGCAGGGTTGTGAGTAATACGGTGCTGTGTCTTTTTCAGGAGTTCCTGATGAGGAAGATGTGTTTAAAAAGCCACGCGAGGTCGCTCACAGGAACACCCGTTTCTTGAAGGATCCCTTCAGTCAAGCAGTGAGCAAGAGCCAGCTTCAGCAAGCAGCAGCCCTCAATGCTCAGGTGGGGGCTTAAGGTTTCCCACGTCCTGTCTTATTTATGAGAGGGCTGTTTCTGCTCTTTTGAACTGGCCAGTGAATCAGAGCCAATTGAATGAGAAATAATGGCAGAATAGGAAAGAAGGAAGGAAGGAAGGAAAATAAGAAAGGAGGAGTTGGAGGAGCAGAGGAAATGGTAAGCAGGGGAAGGAAGGAAGAAAGAAAGAAAGTAGTTGGAGGAGGAATATAAATGATAAGCAGAGGGAGGAAAGAGAAGAAGGAAGGAAAGGGGAGGAAATGGTAAGCAGGGGAAGGAAGGAGAAGGAAAGGAAGAAAAGAAAAGAAGAAAGGAAGGGAAGAAGAGTTTCCAGTTTACCTGGGGGGAAAATGGTGGTTCCTCTGCTTTAATTCCATTTACCGAAATGTGTGTTTTCTTTTTTAACAGCCTGAGCCTTTTTAGCTTTTTTCTCCCACTTTTGCAGGGTGGCAGGCAACACCTTTAAAGCACTCTGTAATTAACACTAAGGATTATTTTCTCTCTTGTTAATCCCAGTACAAACAAGGCAAAGTGGGGCCCGACGGGAAGGAGCTTATTCCCCAGGAATCTCCGAAGGTAAACGGATACGGATTTGTGGCCACACCCTCCCCTGCTCCCGGTAAGAAAGAAAATCCTCTTTATTGTGTTTTTTCTCTCTCTCTCTCTCTCTCTCTCTCTCTCTCTCTCTCTCTCTCTCTCTCTCTCTCTCTCTCTCTCTCTCTCACACACACACACACACACACACACACACACACACACTATCCAACTTCCTTATTGGAAGCTGGCTGGGAAAGGTTGCAAATGGTGATCTTATAAACCCTGCAATCCTGGCAATTGTTGTAAATTCGTATCAGTTGCCAAGCACCTGAATTTTGATTGCATGCTGTGGCAGTTGTAAGCGTGAGGACCAATAAGTCATTTTTTTCCCCCTGTGGCTTTGTAACCAGTCACTAAATAGTTGATAAGTCAAAGACTCTTTGCAAATCATTACCTTTTGATCCGTGGTGTGCTAAATACATACATATATACGTACCTAAATTACAGGAGGTACTTTGACAGAACCTATGTTTAAGCTCTGGTTCTTTCTATTTTTTAATATTTTACCTTCTTTCATATCTATCTTCATATCTTTCATAACAAAAGGATTGCACTAATAAAGGAGAATATTTGTAGCCCAGGGTTGACAGGAGAGGTCCTTGGTTGCTCTCTGAGCTTGGTGGTTTTCCTTGGTGGTTTTTCATGATCCAAACTAGGTAACTCCATCAGTGCTAGAAGGGAATGGGGTTTGAGGAGCGGGAGGAGGAATGTGGGGTCCTTGGTGTCTTTGAGCACGGCTCTTTTCTTACAGACATTTCATGATCTAACTAGGTGGTATCATCAGTGCCAGGAAGGAGTGGGCTTTGCTATTGATGATGTTACATAATTAGGGTCATGAAACATCTGCAAGAAAGCAATTAAGCTTAGAGAGCACCAAGGACTCCACAGTTCTCCTCCTCCTCCTCGCAAACCCACTCCCCTCTAGCACTGATAATGTTATCTACTTGGGTAATGAAACTTCTGCAAAAAAGCAACTAAACTCAGGCGGCACCAAAGACTCCACAGTCCTCTTCCTGCTCCTCCCCCCCTCCTTCCAAACCCCATCCCTTTCTAGCACTGATGACAACAATCAAGATCAGAGGATACCAAGGGCCCCTCAAAGGGACTGTTTTTACATTTTTTAGGATTCAGTATTTTCCGTTTTGTAATAATGTCTCCTTCAGCTGGTCTGTAAGGAGAAAGATCCCTCCCTCCAAATATTTGAACCAAGCAGACTAGCATTCAGATGGCAAGCCAGTGTTTCCTGCCACATCAAGTACACTGACTGGCCAATGTGTCTTCCTAGGTGTGAATGACTCTCCTCTTATGACCTGGGGGGAGGTAGAAAGCACCCCTTTGCGGTTGGAAGGCTCCGATACGCCCTATGTCGACCGGACCCCAGGACCAGCTTTCAAGGTATTTCAGGTCCTCAACTTACAACCACAATTGAGCTCCCAAATTTTGTTGCTAAATAAGATGTTTGTTAAGTGAACTTTGTCTCTGTTATGACAACTTTTTTTTTGCAGCAGTTGCTAAGTGAATCACTGCAGCTGTTAATTTAGTAACCTGGTTGTTAAATGAATCTGGCTTCCCCAATTAACTTAAATCAGGCGTCCCCAAACTTGGCCACTTTTAAGACTTGTGGACTTCAGCTCCCAGAATTCTCCAGCCACCTATGCTCACTTGAGAATTCTGGGAGTTGAAGTCCACAAGTCTTAAAGTGGCCAAGTTTGGGGACCCCTGACTTAAATAGTTGAGTCACTGCAGCAACACCTGACTCTTAACCTGCCCTGATCTGGATGGCACTTTGTGTGGAGGAGTTTGGGAAAATGGGTTCCAGAGCATCCTTTTTGGCTTTCTCAACCAGTGAGAAAAGGGTAAGGAGGATTAAGTTACAGTCGGAAGGATCAGACTCCAATCAGCTGGTATTTTCACAGATCCTGGAACCTGGGCGC
Organism: Hydrophis major; assembly: GCA_033807585.1. Taxonomy (NCBI): domain Eukaryota; kingdom Metazoa; phylum Chordata; class Lepidosauria; order Squamata; family Elapidae; genus Hydrophis; species Hydrophis major. The sequence goes on along the minus strand of CM066339.1, from coordinate 7,330,358 downwards.
CGAGAGAGGCTGGGGCTTAAGATGGCCAATGAGGCAGCTGCTAAAAACAGAGCCAAGAAACAAGAAGCCTTGAGAAGAGTCACGGAGAACCTTGCCAGGTGAGCGATCCGTCAAGGTAGCACACTCACAGGGCTTTTACATCCCTCTCTAAGCAGCTTTACAGAGTCAGCCTCTTGCAAAACCCCCAACAATCTGGGTCCTCATTTTACCCACCTTGGAAGGCTGAGTTAACCTTGAGCCGGTCAGGATCAAACTCTTGGCAGTAGGCAGAGTCAGCCTGTAATACGGCATTCTAACCGGAAGGAAGGAAGGAAAGAGGGAGGGAGGGAGGGAGGGAGGAAGGAAGGAAGGAAGGAAGATAGCAATAGCCCTTAGACTTATATACCGCTTTTCAGTGCTTTACAGCCCTCTCTAAGAGGTTTACCGAGTCAGCCTCTTGCCTCCCAACAATCTGGGTCCTCGTTTTACCCACCTTGGAAGGCTGAGTTAACCTTGAGCCGGTCAGGATCAAACTCTTGGCAGTAGGCAGAGTCAGCCTGTAATACGGCATTCTAACCGGAAGGAAGGAAGGAAAGAGGGAGGGAGGGAGGGAGGGAGGAAGGAAGGAAGGAAGGAAGATAGCAATAGCCCTTAGACTTATATACCGCTTTTCAGTGCTTTACAGCCCTCTCTAAGAGGTTTACCGAGTCAGCCTCTTGCCTCCCAACAATCTGGGTCCTCGTTTTACCCACCTTGGAAGGCTGAGTTAACCTTGAGCCGGTCAGGATCAAACTCTTGGCAGTAGGCAGAGTCAGCCTGTAATACGGCATTCTAACCGGAAGAAAGGAAGGAAAGAGGGAGGGAAGGAGGAAGGAAAGAAGGAAGGGCAAAGAAATAGTAATAGCACTTAGACTTATACACCATTTCACAGTGCTTTCCAGCCCTCTGTAAGCAGTTTTACAGAGTCATCCTCTTGCAAACCCCAACAATCTGGGTCCTCGTTTTATTGACCTCAGAAGGATGGAAGGCTGAGTCAACCTTGAGCTGGTCAGGATCAAACTCCAGGCTTTGGGGCAGAGTCCGCCTTCCCTAACTGCATTTCTAACCACTGTGCCATCACACTATCCTAGCTGCGGGCTGACCAATGCTTAATAGAACTGCTTAGTAGAACCTCTTATCTGAAGTCCTTAATTTTGTTTTTTATTCCCCTCCTCTTTCCAGCCTCACACCAAAAGGACTCAGCCCGGCCATGTCTCCCGCCTTGCAACGCCTAGTGAACCGCACTGCTAGCAAGTTCACAGACAAAGCTCTCCGGGCCAGTTACACCCCGTCCCCCGCACATGTGAGAACCCCTGGCTACAAGACCCCTTCCGCTGCCCTGCAAACCCCCACGGTCACCCCGACCTCCAGGACGCTCTCTCAGACCCCTGTGGCTCAGGATCCCGCCTCTATTACGGACAACCTGTTGCAGCTGCCCAAACGACGTAAAGCATCAGACTTTTTTTGACCCTGTCCTCTTGTTGGGGTCAGAGTGGAACTCAGAAATGGTCCAATGTAACCCAAGCTGCCAGAGACACAATGCCCACCGTTGACTGAAAGCACCAGGAGTTGTTTGCTCGGGCGTCAGGATTGTTCCTCCCTTTGCAAGTCCTGGGTGGCCCTAATCCTGGCTAGCCAGTCAGGAGGAGCGGATGGAAAGTAAAGCTTTGGGGTTAGAAAATGGGCTGAAACTTTTGGATGGATGGATGGTCCAGGAAGGCGGTAACCTGAACTGCTTGCACTGCACTGGCCTTTTGAAGGCAGTTTGCTGATTTGCGTCGGGGTGCTCTCAGTGGATTAAAAGACAGGCTTCACCTCAAGACCCAGCAGGAATCTGGATCGTAGTGTGGCTCTGGCACCCATCGTTGGGAGGCGAAAGACTCAGGGAGAGTGACTGAAAGAAAGGGGAGAGAATGAGAGAGAAAGAAAGAGTGGGGGAGAATGAGAAGAGAGAGAAAGAAAAAGGGAGAACGAGAGGGAGAAGGAGAAAGAGCAGAGAGAGAGAAAGAAAGAGGGAGAAAGAGAGAGGGAGCGAACAAAATAGTTTCCAGGTAGAATGTTGTGTGTTGCTGCCCTGACATCTCGGTAGCCTGGTGCAGCTGGCAATGTGTCCGTACCTGGTCACAGTTTGGCAACAGGTCCTTGGCTTAGAGACTGACCAAAAGCCTGGTATATTTCTGTTTGCCTGGGACCTGAGAAAGAATTTGCTTTCTGGAAAGCAAATGTGCCAGGATTACTTCATTCTTCTCCTACAGAGATCCTGAGAGGCTTGCTTATGCATCGAAAGCGAGGAATAGCTTGAGTTTCTAAATCTTACGGGCTGTAAAACATGGTTTGGAATCCTGTTGGTCAGGTCTAACCTAATCTGCTTTGAGAAGCATTTTCGGGGGCCTCCTGTATTTGGATCCAATCCAGCCTAAACAAAAATTTAAAAAAATATATTTAAAAGCCTGGCAAGATTTCTGCTAAGTCTAAGAAAGTTTCAAAGCCAAACTGAGAAATGGAAAAGGGGGCAGCAATCATATGAGATTGTCTTCAGTGAAAAAAAGCATATTTCGTACTAAAAACTCATCTAGCCCAGCTGGTGAAAAACACAGCCAGCTGGAAATCTTGAAGCTATCATTGCCATTCAAGGAGACTCCGTTCCTTTTGGCTTTGAATTATTTGCTTATTCTCCTCATGGGCTTGGAGCGTTTTATGCCCGCTTCTTAAAAATAAGAAATTGAACTTCTTCGATGCAAAGACCAAAAATAAACACCTAAGTGTAATGCTGCCTTTTAATGTAACTCCGTTTGGATGGGGGAGACATTCTAGGGATGAGGACGACTGATGCTGCGCTGAATAAAATTCTACATTTTAGTTTTCGAGCGGTTGATTTCTGGTGTTTCGCTCTGATGGGCAGAGATCTAGCAAGGCCTGTGAGTTATCGTAAATATAAGACAGCAGAAGAGAATTGTGAGCCAGACAGCAAAAGTGGATTTAGTCAGGGGTTGGATAGGTTTGTTAATATAAACATTAAAAAGGGAGTCACAAAGTGTCCCCGCTTGTGTTGTGGCCTGCCCAGCAGCTGGTGGAGCTGGCAGCAGAATCGGACAATGAGGAGGTCGGGGAGGAACCTGGGCCAGTCCTGGAGGCTGAGGAAGGCTTGGACGAGGGCTCTGCGTCAGAGGCAGAGATGGGGCCAGGACAGGCTGGCAATCATCAGCTGCCTTCAGAGTCGGAGAGCAGTGAGGCGGGGGAGCAGCTGGAACCAGTTCCCAGTCTGCGCACACACAGAGCTGCCAAAAGAAAAGAACAATTAGGAACTAAGAGTCGACGTGGGAGGAAGGCCACAGGTGAACGGTGAATGGCCCCTCCCAAAGAAGAGCAAAAGGGGAGGGAGCTTTTGCAGGAAACAATTTGTTCATTGCAGCAGGGTGAAGGTCTGTCTGTGCATCTCAGAGACTCTGCCGAGACCTTCCTTGTCAGCACTGCGTTTGGAAATATTTACTTGGCAGCTCTCCAAGCTAGATAAGGTTTGTGCTCTTAATTAGACCCTTGAAAGACTGTTTGCCAGGCCTTTGGCTGAAGGTGAACGCAAGAAATTTTACCTTTGTTTAATAAAAGGGATTTTGCCGGGACAAAGAGTCTGCTTTTTGGGGAAGCCTAGAATAGCTTGACTCTTGTTGAAGCAGTACAAATACAACACTCTTGAGTTAAAAGTACGAAGGACAGATTGCGCACATATCCTTTGAACTTTTAACTCAGATTGTTGTATTTTCCTGGAAGCAAATTTGTGTGAATTTAGTAGCTTCCACCGCTCGTGGCACACCAACTCCAGCAGGTAGGGATTGGGGATAGACCTCTTTTGAACGCCTGCCTGTTCAGGTAGCCCTCGACTTAACAACAGTTCGTTTAGTGACCGTTTGAAGTTATCACAACACTGGAAAAAAATGATTTGTTTGTCACACGACTACTGTTGCAGGGTTACGGGATCAACATTCAGACACTTGGCAACTGATTATTACAACATCTACAGTGTCCCGGGGTCATGGGATCCCCTTTTGCAGCCCTCTGACATGCAGAAGTTAATGGGGAAGACAACTCCAGCAGTGAAGGTCATAAAATGGACCAAATCTTGCTTAACTGTTGCATAACAAGAGAGATTTTGGGCTCAATTGGTGGTTGTAAGTCAAGGACTACCCAGGTAGTCCCAGAATTAAGGTGGTAAGTGGTTGCAGTTGTAAGCCAAAGCCTCATGTGACCAAACCTAATTTTTTTGACTTTTTTTTGCAGCATGCATTAAGCAAAAACCGTTAATGGCAACTTAAAGGCCATTAAATGAACCATTTTCCCCAATGGTGTTTTTTTGGGGGGGGGTTTTGCTAAAAACTGGAAGGAATTCTATGCAATTGCTGTTAGGGTTAGGGTTGGGATCACAGGATCTAAACCAAATCCAATTAGGCTTATGAATGTCTCTCTTGTGAATGGGGCGTTCATAATGGGGTGCATTGTATTTCAATCAGAGTAGAACCGGAAGGGACCTTGGGAGGCCTTCTAGTCCAACCCCCTGCTCAAGCAGGAGATCCTGTATGTATTGGCAAACCTTTTCTGCACCGAGTGCTGAAACAGGAGTGTGCCTGAGTGTGTGGGAAAGCACTGGAAACTGGAAGAGCAGCTTCTCGGTGTGCATGAGGGAGGGTCAGAAATTGGAGGAGCGTGCACACATGAAGACCAGCTAGCCAATGCACATGCACACGCTGGAACCTAGAAGAGCAACAGGTGATGGCTGGCGTGCCCGGAGAGATGGCTCTGCATGCCACTTCTGGCACACCTGCCATAAGTTCGCCATCACGGCCCTATACCATTTCAGAAAGTCTCCTGTGGTGGAGCACCTACCACACGCCATGTCCAATTCTACTCCGGCCAACTTGCCGCGGGGCAAGAGTTACACTAAATATTGAAGAAATGATGCAACGGAATCATTAAAGCAAGGATGCCAAAAGAGGGATGAAACAAAATGTGAATGACGAAAATTAAAATACTTTTTAATTTTATTTTTAAAAAAAAAACCACATTAAATTGAATTATTGAATTGTCCTCTGGCGAGTTGGCCGTGGAGAGTTGGCCGTGGAGTGTTGTCCCTTTCCAGTAGTTGAACCTGCTTCTGAATGTATGGCTAAGATTCATCAGTAGTTGCCAGCTACAGCCCAGGGTTTTATCCATTTAAAAAATATTTAATAAAATGGCCTCTCAGCCTGCAATAAGGTGCTAATCAGAAAGACTTGTTCAGTATGTGTTCTTTAGTTTCAGATCGCGTCTTCTGCTTAGCTCTTATCTTTTATTCCACATACCACTCCCTCCAGCCGGTTACCTGGGCGACCTGTTAGTGAGGGTCTTGCTGCTTTGGGGGCGAGGGCATCTGTTGAACGTCAAAGGTTGCTTTCGAACTCTTCTGCAATCTTCTCCACTTCTTCATCATGCTTCTCTACTTCAGCGACCTCTTCCACTTCTTCAACTGCTTCCAGCCGAGGAGCCGTGGTGGAGCCGATGGTCTGTTTGGATTCGCTTTTGTGGTTCTTCTCCCGTTCGGATCGGTGCTCTGATTTTTGCTCGCCCGTACTCCGCGAAGTCTCTCCGTTCTTCCCGACGGACGTGGCTGAAATCGCTCTGATTTTGCCGGGCTGCATCCATATGTGACTTAAAACCTCCTCGATGCGCAACCGTCGGGACACGTCGGGTTGAAGCATGCGATAAATGAGATCCTTGCATTCGATGGTCAGGTTTTTGGACTTGGGGAAATGCACCCTGTGCTCCTTCTGTAACCGTAACATTTTCCGAATGTTCGAGTCGTCGTAAGGCATGGAGCCACAGACCATGATGTAGAGGATAACACCCAGACTCCACATGTCGTAAATTTTGGGCTCGTAAGGGATTCCCTGTAAGACCTCCGGGGCGGCGTAAGCAGCAGAACCGCAGAAGGTTTTGCTGTAAATAACTTTGCCGTCTTCGTCCCGAACCAGGCGCTTGGCGAAGCCAAAGTCCGAAAGTTTAATGTGGTAATCTTTGTCCAGGAGAAGATTTTCGCACTTCAAATCCCGATGCACGATGTCGCTGTCATGGCAGTATTTAATAGCGGTGCCCAGCTGACGGAACATCTTGCGAGCTATATCTTCGGGCATCTCCCCTTTCAGCTTGATGAATTCTAACAAGTCACCCTGGACACCGAGCTCCATCACAATGTAGACTTTGCCATTGGAGGTCTCGAAGATCTCATAGGTTTTGATGATGGAGTGGTGGTTGACTTTGGCCAAGATATCTATTTCTCTCGGGAGAAACCGCTCCAAGAAATCGGGAGGCGCTTTCTTCCGGTCAATGATTTTGATAGCTACATCGAACTTCAGCCGTTCTGAGAAGGCAGATTTCACTTTAGCGTATGACCCTTCCCCTAAATTCCCGCCCATGATGTAGCCCCTTTTTTTAAGGATAGCAGCATCGTCCATGATGCTGTAGGCTGTGGTTATGAGAAGTTTGGTCACATGGTTGACATATGCATTCAGACATTTATTGTCTGTTCCATGGCGTGTGGTCATCAGGAGATTATCCGTTTCGTGCTCTGGAAGCCCTTGGTGGCTACTTGGAATGGAACCTTGGGCATTGTTTAAAGGATGCTGTTTCCATGTGACGTCATAAAGCCGAGAGAAATACTGGGCAAATTGATCTCCGTTGCTTGGGCCCAGGTAGCTTCGAAGCCAATGGCACAAGCGTTCTTGCTCAGCCTCATCGGGACGAGGGGATAGAAGGGGAACTCGTGAGATTTGCAGATGACACCAAGATGGCAGGAATACTCCAGAATATAGTCTCAAAATCCAGGAGTATCTCAACAGATTTGAACATTGGGCCCTATCTTAACAAAATAAAATTCAGTGTAGACAAAAGTAAGGTTTTATATTGAGGCAAAAAAAACCAAATGCAAAGCTATAGTATAGGTGGTACCTGGCTCAATAGTAATAACTGAGAGGGATCTTGGAGTCCTAGCGAACAATTACTTAAATATGAGTGAGAATTGTCTTGCCAACACAATCCTAGGCTGCATTAACATAAGGAATAGAAGCAAGATCACATGAAGTGTTAATACCATTTTATGAAACCTTGGTAATAAGGCCACACTTGTAATACTGCATCCAATTTTGGTCACCATGATGTAAAAAAGACGTTGAGACTCTCGAAAGAGTGCAGAGAAGAGCAACCAGGATGATGAGGGGACTGGAGGCTAAAACTTGAAGAACAGTTTCAGGAATTGGGTATGAGCAATGAAAAGGACCTGGGGCTGCACAGAGAAGAAAGGGTCAAGCTATTCTCCAAAGCACTGAAGGATGTACAAGAAAGAATGGATGGAAACTAATCAAGGAGAGAAGCAACTTAGTCCTAAGGACTAATTGTCCTGACAGAACAATTAACCAGGGGAACAACTTGCCTCCAGAAGTTGTGAATGCTCCAACACTGGAACTTTTAAAGAGATTGGACAACCATTTTTCTGAAGTGGTGTAGGGTTTCCTGCCTGAACTCGGGGATGGATTAGATGATCTCCAAGGCCCCTTCAAATTGTTATTCTGTTTAAGCTGAGAGAAATAATGGGAGAATTGGGCTCCATTGCTGGGAACCAGATAATCTCCAAGCCAAAGGCAGGAGCACTTTTGTTTGGCCTCATTTGAAGTAAACCATCTTTAAATGTTCACAGAAATTTTAAAGATCTCATTCCATGCTCTTTTTTTTTTTTTTTGCTTGCTTTTCAATTCTGGTGTACTCCAAAGAGAAGGACGTTGCAAAAAAAATATCTTGATTTCCTTCAAATTGGCTTTTAAAGATTTGCTTTTTAATTGATTGGTTTATAATGATGGAGAGGGGAATTACCTCCCCGTATTTGCTCAAACTCTGGATTATCTTCTCAAGACTGAATTTGGCTGGCTTGTAAATTCTGAGAAGAACTGATGAACTATGTCCACGAGAAGCACTGATCTCCATTGTTTAAGTTATTCTGCATCAATACACCAGATTTTAAAAGTGTCCTCGAATTTGTGACAAACGTTAACAACAGAACAGAATGACAAGTGGGAGGGACCTTGGAGATCTAGTCCAATCCTTTTAGTACATTTTTGAATCAACCATTTCATCACTTGTTATATTTAAGCACCTAACCAAGGCTCTCTGCTTTCATTAAAATTGCAAATAAATCATGCCTGTTTTTTGGGAGGGGTGTGTGGAGAGAGGCAGATTACATGAGTCATGAACCCAGACAAATAAAAGTGTAAAAGGAATTTTTGATGTGTACCGTTGGGACTGCCATTATGGTAAGCGAAAGGCAAAGGTTCCCCTTGCAAATGTATGCTCTACTCGTTTCCAGCTCTAGAGGGCAGTGCTCATCTCCTTTACAAAGCCGAAGAGCCAGCGCTGTCCAAAGACGTCTCCATGGTCATGTGGCTGGCAGGACTAAATGCCGAAGGCACACAGAAAGCTGTTCCCACCAAAGGGCTCTCTGTTTTTCTACTTGCGTTTTTTAAAATGTGCTTTCGAACTGCTAGGTTGGCAGTTCACCAACCTAGGGAACAAGGAACTGGGACAAGGAACGGGAGCTCACTCCATGATACGGTGCTAGGGATTCAAACCGCCAAACTGCCGACCTTTCTGATCGGCATGCTCAGTGTCTTAGCCACTCAGCCACCACATTTCCTCACTATTATGGTACATGACCACAAATTCAAGATGATTTTGAAAGAGTAGATAAGGAGTCAGCCTCCAATGGCCATCAGCCTTCATGGTTCTGGGCTATCTCCAGGATCATAAGAAACATCTTTTAAATACCAGATAACACTGGAAGAGAAAGATTAGCTCACGACGTGTACAAACTTTCACACTGCATCTGATCAGTGAGCCTGTTGTACAAGTAGTCCTTGATTTATAATAGTTCATTTAGCGGCCGAAGTTACAATGGCACTGAGAAAGGGGACTTATGACCATTTCTTGGCACGTGTGAGACTTTCTCCCTCAATGCGAATCAACAAACTCCACTTATATTACATACGCTTAAATTTCTCAGGGCTTGCGTAATCTTGTTCAGGCGTTGTGCCTTCACACATTGCCTTTCAGTCTTGCCAAAATCATGTGGTGACACCAACTTCTTTTTCTGAGCCATGGTGGCACAGTGGTTAGAGTGTAGTATTGCAGGCTACTTCTGCCGGCTGCCGGCTGCCAGCTGCCTGCAGTTTGGCCGTTCAAATCTCACCAGGCTCAAGGTTGATTCAACCTTCCATCCTTCTTTTTTTTTAAAAACAAATTTTTATTAATTTTAAAGATAAAACAACACATCATTAACCATTAAATACATAAACACATAAAACCTCTTAACATTGTAAATCCTTACAAGTCAAACAAAACATTATTTTTATACAGCATAATTCCAATTTATCCCATCTCCATATGGACACACAAATATCTTTCAGCAAATTTCTCATTATTTCTCTTTACTCCTATTCAATTTCATTTCTCTTCCATATTTATTCATTTTATAGTCATCATATTCTTTTCTTTCTGGCTTGTTTAAATTATTCTCATCTAACATTCCTCCAAGGTTTTATTGATTCTTTTTTCCTTTTTTTTATAAAAAACAAATTTTGTTAGTTTTACCATAAACACAATACACAAACATACAAACACAAAACATAAACAAAACTAAAAGATCTTTTCTGAAGGTTGTCTGTTCCCGGGTTAAAACTCTTCACACAGACACAAATTCAAACATCATATTCAACCCATATCTCCTTCCATATCTTATTATCATTTTCTTTTTTATATATATATATAAAAACCATTTTTATCAGTTTTATAAAAACAATGCACAAAGAATCAAGGCATAGCAGCTTATAAATTCTTTTCTAAGAATAAATAATAATAAAAGACCAATAAGGCATAACATTTCCAGATTATAATATCAATATTTCATATAATATTAACTTCATATCTTGTCCCTACTTCTCCTTTCCATCCAAATTATTTATTAATTAAAATTTTATTGCCTTTTATCAATATACAAAATCAAAAAAAAAAAAAGCATATATATCCTTCCATATCTTATTACCATTTTCAACAACATTCTTTGTCTGTTCTATTTCCAATTATCCATTCATCTTTTTTTTCTTTTACAATACTTCTCCTGTACACCAATTGGAGTAACATCTATAACTCATTACCCTAACTTAGAAATACTACATATAGCAATCTTTCTTGGGATTCTGTTTAAAAGATTCTAAAATTACATAATAAATTTTATATTCTAAATATACATATAAAAACACACTCTTATATACCCTCCAGAATCCCTCTTTTAATCTAAATTAAATTCACCCATTGTCTCTAAATAAACTTTTTTTCTTTAGGTCTTGCTTCCCCCCATTAAGGCTTCTCCTCCCCCCCTTTCTCTCTTGCTTATTCTTCTCCTTGCCCTTTCTACCCCTTTGCTTTTTCCCTTCACTTTTCTTACTCCTTTTCCTTTGCTTTCTAACCTTGCCTCCATCTTTTCGCTCATTTTTCTCTCTTTTGGTTGTTTTTATAATTCTTAAAATCCCCTTTTTCTTATCCTTTTTCTCCTCCTCTCCGGAAGGGACCCATTGTTCATCAAAGATGGCTTCTTCTTCCTCTTCTTCCTTGTCCCAGTCCTTCTGCTGCGTAATCAACTTTTCAACAGAACATAACGCCATTTCTAAGAATTGAAACAAAGCGCCCAAAGTATCTTCTTTTTTATATTTTTGATATTCAATCTCTAGTTCATCCACAAACGATGCCATTATAAAAAGGGAAACTTTTTCCAAAACAACCACAAGTATTTTTAATCAAAGACAATCAAAAGCAATTAAAAAAAAAAGTTCCAAAAGTTAATACTTTTCTTCCTTCTTCTCTTTCTCTTTCTGGATTAATTTTTAATCAAAGAGGTCCAATTACCATATATCTTCCTTTGGGATCCACAAAGACGTTCTAGACAATCTCCTCCTTTTTCAGCTTCTGCTCCAATTTTTTTTCTCCCTTCCCACTTGCAATGACAATTTTAAATAATCAAAAATCCATACCTCCAGCAAAGATTTTCCAATTTCTTAAATTTTTCAATGCCCAAAAATCCCTTTGTCTCTTAGCTTCAACTTTCAAAGCAATCCACTTTCAATGTCTAATATATCCAAATATTTCTGCTATTTCCGTGGGGTGGGAGAGTAAAAAAAAAAAAAGTTCCCTTTAACAGCTTCTCTGCCGCTTTTCGCTCTTCTTAGGGATACAATGTATCCTCCAGCAATTCAAGCAGCTCAATTCCAGGCAATTTAAAAGGTGTTACTTGACCCGGCTCAGACAGAACTTTCACTCTTCACACTTCCTCCAGCACAGTTCTTACCCGGTTGCTGGCTTCTTCGTGGCGGCCATTGCTGACCGCCGCTCCACCGCCTTGGGAAAAAGGGGTTTTCCCGGAGAAGGGGGGGGTCTGCGACACCCCCACCTCCCTGTCCGACTCCCCTCTCTCTTCAGCTGTCCCTACAGGGCAGCCATATCCCCCTGACCCATCTGGATCGGGGGTACCTCGACGGCTAGCACAGCAGGAATCGCGAGCTGTCGCGAATTCCTGCTGCCCCGAAGCCACGCAAAACTGGAAGTCAACCTTCCATCCTTCTGAGGTGGGTAAAATGAGGACCCAGGTTGTTGGGGGCCATAAAACTGACTCTGTAAACCGCTTAGTGAGGGCTGGAAAACACTGTGAAGTGATATATAAGTCGAAGTGCTATTGCCCTTCCTCCCTCCCTTCCTTCCTTCCTTCCATCCATCCATCCATCCATCCATCCATCCATCCATCCATTGTGCATTGGTTAGAAAGCAGCATTGCAGGTTGACTCTGCCCACTGCCAGCCATTTGATCCTGACCAGCTCAAGGTTGACTCAGCCTTCCATTCTTTGTAGGTGGGTAAAATGAAGACCCAGATTGTTGGGGACAAGAGGCTGACTCTGTAAACCGCTTAGAGTGGGCTATAAAGCACTGTGAAGCGGTGTATAAGTCTAAGGGCTATTGCTATTCTCTTTGCTCAGCCCCAGGTGCAGTGCCTGAATTTCTGTGGCACTGTTCCCAGGCAATGGAGCCACTGTTCGTATTAGTGACATGCTGTTGGGAAGGAAGGGGTAACTCAAACTGACCCCTTTAAAAGTCTGTGAAGATTCTCAGTCGTCCAGGTCATGGTTGTCCCAAAGGTGATTTTTCAAAAGGCAACTGGCCTTTCTTGTTTTTTTTCCATTGAAAATGTTTCACTTCTCATCCAAGAAGCTTTTCCGGTCCTGACTGTATGGTGGAGGATGGAAGGACTCTCAGAGGGAGTGCTAACAACCAGATGACTGCAAAGAATATAAATCCATCGGTTCTCCCCTGTTCAGTCAGAACTGAAGAAGTGTCTGGGACGAGAAGTGAAATGTCTTCAAGGAAAAACAAAGTACGGTAAGTCCAGTTGCCTTTTGAATTAGCACCGTTGGGGGATTGACCGCTTAAAAACATGTGGCCTTCAATTCCCAGAATTCCCTAACCTGGATGCTTTTCCTTATTCTATTTATATTAGCTTGGGTTTCTCTCTGGCTTCCCATTTCTATTGAATTCTGAGATAAGACATCATAATAGTGGTTGGGAGTATTAGATATATTTGCTACCTGGATTTACGGTATGTATTAAAAAGGCAGGATAAAAATATAATAACGATCATGAGCAAAGAAGCACAGGTAGCCAGGCAGATGGTGACTGATAATGAGGAATGGGAGGAAGGACGAGGAAGAGGAGGAGGAGGAGGAAGAGGGAATGGAAGAGGAGGAGAAGGACTAAGACGATAAGGAGGAGAAAGAGGAGGATGAAGAGAAGGAAGACGAGAGGAACTAAGAAGAGAAGGAGAAGGACTAAGAAGGAGAAAGAGAAGGATTAAGAAAAGGAGAAAGAGGACGAGGAGATGGAGGAGGAAAAGGACTAAGAAGAGGAGGAGGAGGAAGAGAAGATGGAGGAGAAGGACTAAGAAGTGGAGGAAAAAAAGAATGAAGAAGAGGAGGAGAAGGACTAAGAGGAGAAAGAGAAGGATGAAGAGAAGGAAGATGAGAACGACTAAGAAGAGGAGGAAGAGAAAGAGGAGAAGGAAGAAGAGAAGGAGAACGACTAAGAGGAGCAGGAATTGTATAAATGGCCTGATAATGGGAGTAAAAAATGAGTAGGGTGCCAAGCATTTTCAGAAACCAGATTGAGAAATTTAAAAAAAAAAAAAAAACCCCAGATGATTGCGCTACTGTGTTGTTGCTAAGAAAACCAAAAATAAAGTATCCAGGATTCAAGCTGGACTCAAGGGAGAGTTTACCATTTTATATGTTCATTTTAAAACAAATCACTCAGAGGCCATTTACATACCTTGGGGCTTTCTTTGTTTTTGACAGAAGCTGCTAAATGAAAAGTGTAAAGAAATCCACCCCGTCCCCCCCCAAAAGCACATGACGTTGGCTGATTCTATAAATAAACGGGTCTTCGGCCTCTTCGATGCGATAGAGTAGATTTTATGGTAGCATAAACACCAGTTTATTTAGAGAGACCACGGTTCAAGATCATTCGCATCCCCCCCTTCCAATCTTTCATTTGGAGAAGATTTAACCGCCAAGGGGGAACTCATTCTGATTTTGTGCTAATAAGAAATATAGAAATATGGAGTTGTTAGAGGCCCTGGATCTTCCAAAATAAGGTGAAAGGGCTTCACACTTCCTGTTTGCCCCATCCAACCCTTTGTCTCTTTGCAAAACCTAGAACATAGCTTTTTCAAAAGAAATCATTGAATTTGGCAGTCTTGGGAACCAATTTTTCGGGGAGAGGGGAGATAACTCGAGAGGACGTCTTCCTTTCAGAGGGAAGTCCTTTGGATCTGCTCCGAGAGATTGTCCAGATTGTCCAGATCCTCGTGCCGTATTTCTTTTTCCACTTGCTCGTTATCCGAAGGCTGCAGGCCGCTTTCCTTCCCAAAGAGGGATCGGATCTGGCTGTGCTGCTGCGAACTTTCCCCTGGTTTGATCAGCATGGAGTCCGAAACGGCTTTGGGTTCCTGCATCCAGTTGTGCATCAAAACCTCGTCGATGCAGAGCCGTCGAGTCACGTCGGGCTGAAGCATGTGGTAGATGAGGTCCTTGCATTCCACCGAGAGGATTTTGGACCGGGGGAAATGGACTCTGTGTTCCTTCTGAAGCTTGAGCATCTTTTTAATGTTGGATTCGTCATAAGGCATGGAGCCACAGACCATGATGAACAACACAATGCCCATGCTCCAGATGTCGTAAACCTTGGGCTGGTAAGGGATGCCCTGGAGCACTTCAGGTGCGGCGTAGGCTGCAGAGCCACAGAAGGTTTTGCTAAGGATGACCCGTCCGTCATCGTCCCGAGACAGGCGTTTGGAGAAGCCGAAGTCTGTCAGTTTGATGTTGTACTCTTTATCCAGAAGCAAGTTCTCGCATTTCAGGTCCCGGTGGACGATGTCCAGTTCGTGGCAATATTTAATGGCGCTAGCTAACTGGTTGAACATCTTGCGGGCGATCTCTTCGGGAATGGCTCCCTTCTTCTTGATAAACTCCAACAGGTCTCCTTGGACACCCAGCTCAGTGACGATGTACACTTTCCCTTCGGAGGTCTCAAAGATTTCATAGGTCTTGACGATGGCGTGGTGCTTCACCCTGGCCAACATCTCAATCTCTCGGGGGAGAAACCTCTCCAGGAAGTCTCGGGGAGCTTTCTTCTTGTCGATGATCTTGACCGCCACGTTACACTTCAGCCGTTCGGAATAGGCAGATTTCACTTTTGCGTACGAACCCTCTCCGAGGTTGATACCCATAATGTAGCCTCTCTTTTTAAGGACCTCGGCGTCATCCATTGTCTCTTGAGGCAACCCTGAGGAGCTTCAAGTTGATAGGGCATCACCTACCTCAGCTGCCCCCTTTCCGTCCAGATTTCAGAATGGTCTTTCTCTCCTTAAGTTGAAGGCAGCAGAATTCTTAACATCCTTCCATGATGTCACAAAGCCAAGCCATGTTTGGTCCTTGACTGAAGATACATCACTTAACTTGGAAGCAAACAAGAGTCATGGTTGACATGCTGGAGAAGGGATGAACTTCCTAAGTGTATGTATCTATAGATATGGTCTCCTTTTGCTGTTCTCTGTCTTCTGCATCCCCGAACTTTTGTTTTAGAACTCTAGAGGTGCGGAGAACCAAACTACCCACAAGCCACTATAATCTTACTTTTCTTTTGGTGTGTGTGTGTGTTTAAAAAAAATATTTTAGTGCTCATTGATCTCAAGCGAGGGCATGAAATTGGTTTGATCTGGAAAAGACTGAAGCATCGGTTCCTTTTGTCGATGGCAGGGATACCTCCTGCTCACTTGAATTTTAGACACTGGAACCCAAATTGAGTTGAGGGCTGTACTTGGTTTGAACAGCACCACATTCAAAGAACTGGAGGGACTGATGTAAGGATAACAAATAGTAACACAAAACAAGGGCCTAGCCCAAAAGAATTGAAATATTTTGACACTATATGTCTACAGAAATTCTCAGGCATCCAGGTCATGGTTGTCCCAAAGGTGCTTTTTCAAAAGGCAACTTTGTTTTTTTTCCTTGAAGACCTTTCACTTCTCATCCAAGAAGCTTCTTCAGTTCTGAGTGAATGGTGCATAATGGAAGGGTTGATATTCCTTGCAGTCAAGTGTTCCTTAGCGTTCTTGGGTGAATCTCTCTGCTAACAACCAGAAGCCTGCAAGGAATAAAAATCCTTCTATTCTGCACCATTCAGCAAAACCTGAAGAAGCTTCTTGGATGAGAAGTGAAATGTCTTCAGGGAAAAACAAAGTCCAGTTGCCTCTTGAAAAAAAGCACCTTTGCACTATTTTGATACTACCAATAGATTTTAAAGCTTTGTAAAAATAGGTAGATGAGATGTAACTGAGCTTGAAAGAGATTGGTACTATACCCCAAATCTACCCATTTTCACTTTTTAAATAAGTTTCAATAGCTGTTTATATATTTTATTTCTTTGGTGTTCCTCAGTAACCTAGTCTTTCAGAGCTGTAGGCTCATTTAATTGTGATGTCTGTATGTGGATTTTTTACCATTTGGCATTAAGGTTCTTTTTCATGGAGGTTGTGGCAAATGTTCATTGCATTTGCGTTTGCGTTCAGTTAGAAATTACACTGGGAATTTTGGCGAATCGAAGAGCAGAGTTTGAATCCAAAAGAATCTGTAAAATCACCCAGAATTTACTCTGGAGAGAACAGTCCATGGTTCTGACTTCGTATTGTCATCCAGCTTTTATAAACAGAGGTGGGATTCTACAGGTTCGCACCTATTCTCTAGAACCGGTTGTTAACATTCTAAGCAGTTCAGAGAACTGGGTGTTGGAAGAAATGACTGGGCTAATCCTGTAAGGAAGGCAGGAAGGAAACATTCTGGTGTTGCTTACAGAAACTGTCTCTCCGTTAACCCTTATTACATTCTTGGCAGAACTGTCTCAGGAACCTCTCTGGAGTTTTTTCCCCCTCCTTTGCTGGTACCTTGCTTGTGTGGAGTGACCATACAAAGTTACAATGGCACTGAAAAAAGTGTTTTATGACCATTTTTCACACTTACGACTGTTGCAGCATCCCCACAATCACGAGAAGCCAGGCGAGGAGATGTGTGCCTTGATGTGAGTGATATTGACTGGGCCACGCCCAGCCAATAACATGACCATCAAGCCACACCCACCAACTAAGCCACGCCCACAGAACTGGTTGTTAAAATATTTGAATCCCACCCCTGGTAGGAACTTAACGCTGGGCCTATATTTTATGAGGTCAATAGGTCTTCATTTTTTCACGTCATGGCTGTGAATCAACACTTTTGTCACAAACACAGTTCAGCAGTTCCTTGACTTAGGTATTACAATTGGGATCAGAATTCCAAGGTGGTCTTTGTTTAATGAAGTATCTTGCGCCCAATGTTGACATTTTTGCCACCGTTGTTAAGCGAATCCATTTTGGGAAGAGGATCTGGTGTCCCCTATTGACTTCATGTCAGATCTGCTCCCACAGGTATCCTGCCATAAAAAAAGGATGAAAGGAGGAAGAGGGAGGGTGAAAGGTTTGTGTGTGCATGATAGGAGATCTGGAGTGGGGAATAGCAGGTGATAAGGACCAGAACAGCAGGATCCTGTTTGTACCTGCATCCCATGAGAAAGAGGCAAATTACTCCCCAAACATCTTGGCGAGCTCCGGTTGGGTGGAAAAGGACTGGTCATGGGGATGGGTGGGGGGCAAACCTTATTTTTCTATCTAGCAAGCAGAGATTTCAGAGCTGGCTTGATTTTCTGCAACCAACATCTTTAGTAAAAAGAACTCTTTGCTTTAGCCAAATGGAAGTCGAGAGTCTTTCCTTCCGAAAGGATCGGATCAGGACAGGTCTGACACTGTCAAGCAGGGGGATCAGGTCACAAATGCCTATCGCACGACCTTAGATCATAAATCCTTGCCTGTGGCCAAGTTCCCAAATTTCAATCCCGTTGGCAGTGGGGACGCTGCAATGTTCGTCGATGTGAAAACCAGTCATAAGACTTTGCAAGTGTTGTCACTTTCCAACGGTCATGAAACGAACAGCTGTCAAGGGAACTATTTCCTGCAGAAGGCAGGACCAAAAATCCATACGGCAACAGTTCAGCCCTGATAGTTTTCTTTCCTTAAGTTTTCTTTCAAGGAGAAATGCGCGCAGTTGGAACCAAAGTTGCATACCAATGAGGCACAGCCCATCTCCTTGATGGTACATCAAAGCTTTGATAAACAGACCTGTGAGGGGGAAGGGATTTTTTTTAAGAAATCCAAGCATTCTCAGACAGCTCCTGGGAGGAAAGCTTTGAAATGTCCACCGTCCTAGATAATGAGGAACATTTGCTGTGTCTCTGCAGGGAGAAGCTAAATCTTTCCTGTTAAAGGTGACATTTCTTCTCCATTAAGTTTTGCAAAATTATTCGGAAGGGACCTTGGATTAAAGGGAGAGCCATCGTAAACCCAGCTGCAAAGACACGCAGGCCACCAGAGTGATTTGTCATAGATTTTTGGGTTCTCCAAAAAGCAGTAGCAACATGGTTCAGGAAGGAGCCGTAACTCATGGAATATGCACTCGTTAGAAGATTCCAGTTCTAAATTTGTCCTTCAAATCCTGGCTTGGTTGGCCTAGAAGAGAATGACCTGGGTCTTTTTCCACAGTATGAATTTTTGAAGGTAGTCAGCATTCCAATAATCAACTCCAAACCAATAAACTCCAAGACAAACATTTCCTCAAAGTACCATTTTATGAGAGTTGTCTTATTGGCAGATCTGAGAAAACCCATATCTGAGAGTTCCGGGTTTTCCCTTCCCAAAAGAGAAATCAAAGATTCATTCCCCTGCATCCACCAGTCCATCACATCATGGTCCAATCAAATCTTTGTCCCAACTGGAGACATCCTTCCAGTCCCTCCCCTCCAGGTGCAGGCAACATGTCCTTGACTCTCTGAGAAAATATGTTGTGTCTCATCTTCTATCTAACTAGAAAATCCCCCCTCCCAAATTCCCAGGCACTGAATGTGGCAGCCTCAAGCTTCCAAGTAAAAAAATGGCTTCTGAGACTGACAGAAGGTTGCTTTGAAAATGGAAACGCTACTTAAGGGTTCCTTGCAGGATGAGTAAAGAAGGAGGAAACATCATTAGGACAAACACAATGAGAGCAAATTTGGGTTTTTCTGTATTTTCCCTTCCGTTTTGTTGTTCTCTCTCCTTCCAAGCTTCTTCCCTTAGGGCAGGGATGGAGAAATAACATCCAACTCATAAATTGCCATTTTGGGTCAGAGAAAGTATAGACCAGGGGTCTTCAAACTTGACAGCTTTAAGACCTGTGGACTTCAACTCCCAGAATTCCTCCTCCAGTCCTGTTAGCTCAGCAATTCTGGGAGTTGAAGTCCACAAGTCTTAAACTTAACAAGTTGGGAGACCTTTGGTGGACATTTGATTTTAGTTCTTCCATTGAGGGTGAGGATTAAGTCACTAACGTAAGTCTCTTGTAATCACTGAGGGGCTTTTAAGAAGAGTGTGGACAGCCATTTGCCTGAAATGGTATAAGGTCTCTTGCTTGACCAGGGGGTTGGACTAGAAGACCTGCAGGGTCCCTTCCAACTCTGCTATTCCTTTGGGTTTTTTTCAGTGCCAATGTAACTTCCGACAGTCACTAAACGGATGGCTATATGTTGAGGGCTTGTAACTGCTTATTTTAGAATTTGGCATCAGGTACAAAATTCAAGGTTTGGCATTTTGGTTTTTTATTTTCTTCAAAGGCTAAATGACAAAGAAAGCTGGTCTTTGTCAGGAAACAGATCAAACAGACCCTCCATCGTCTTGTTTCCTCAGAAGAGCATTGTAAGGTACAAAACTGATTCTTTTTAAGATGACAGATTAACAGAATTGGAATGGACCTTATCAGTCATCTAGTCCAACCCCCTCCACTCAAGCAGACCCTACACCATTTTTGACAGATGGCGGTCCAATCTTTTCTTGAAAGCCTCCAGAGATGAAACTCCCACAATTTCCAAAGAAGGCAACTTCTGTTCCACAGGTTAATTGCTCTCACTAGTAGAAAATGTCTCCTTATTTCCAGGTTGAATCTCTCTTTGATTAGTTTCCATCCTTTATTCCTTGTCTGGCCTTCAGGTGCTTTGGAAAATAGCTTGACCCCCTTCCTCCTCTCTGGGGCAGCCCCTCAAATATTGGAAGATGCTCTTCTATCTCCCCTGGTCCTTCACTCGACCAGCTATGCCCAGTTCC
This sequence comes from Hydrophis major, assembly GCA_033807585.1. NCBI lineage: Eukaryota > Metazoa > Chordata > Lepidosauria > Squamata > Elapidae > Hydrophis > Hydrophis major. The sequence goes on along the minus strand of CM066339.1, from coordinate 7,310,454 downwards.
TGCAACTGTTCATCGTATGTTTTAGCCTCCTGTCCCCTAATCATCCTGGTTGCTCTTCTCTGCACTTTTTCTACGGTCTCAATATCTTTTAGATAGTGTGGTGACCAAAACTGGAAGCAGTATGCTAAGTGTGGCTTTATAGAGTGGTATTAGTACCTCCCTTGATTGAATGCCGCTGTTATGGCTTAAACTTAAAATTTAGGATTGCATTGGCTTTTTTGGCTGCCACCACACTCTGTTAGCTCATATTTAACTGGTTGTCCACTAAGACTCCCAGATCCCACTCACAATTAGTGAGAACAATCGACCGGTGAAACAGAAGTTGCCTTCGGAAGTTGTGGGAGCTTCATTATCTTTGGAAGCTTTCAAGGAGAGATTGGACTGCCATCTGTCAGAAATGGTGTAGGATCTCCTATTTGGATGGGGGGTTGGATTAGATGACCTACAAGGTCTCTTCCAACTCTGTTAATCTAACCCTTCAAGTTACTGCTATGAAACCTGGTTTCACCCAGTCTGCATATATACTTTTGGTTTTTCTTGCCTAAGTGTAAGATGTTGCTTTTCCCTACACTGAATTTTGTTTTGTTGGATAGGGCCCAGTGTTCAAGTCTGTCGTAACTTCAAACCAGTGGTTTGAACCAATTCTACTGGTTTGGCCCGGTTCTGCCGAGCCGGTAGCGTCGATGAGCAGCAGAGACCGAACCAATTCTCTCCGATACTCTGCTGTTGGGCCCAACAGCCCACCTGGACTCCCATATTCACCTTTATTCCCTGTATGGCTGCTTTGAGCAGCACACACAAGTGCCACGCGGCAGCTGCTGAAGCAACCAGGAGAGTGCAGGCTTGCAGGAGGTGAGTTGGAATGCCTCTGCGCTTGTGGAAAGTGCACTTTTGGCACGCGTGTGCACACAAAGTATGTGCACATGTCCCAAGTGTGCCCACCAAGCCACACCCACCAAACTGGTGGTAATTTGTTTTGAATCCTACCACTGCTTCCAACGGTCACTAAATGAAACCGTTGTACCTCCAGGACTCCCTGTGCACATGAAATAAAATAAAATAATAAGGAGAACACGGCCAAGGGCTGCTGAAGGAAAAGATTATTTTTTTTTCGGGTTTACTGCATTCTGCAAAGCAATAAGTATTCCAGATAACATTTTTAGGTTTGCACTTTACCATCTTGGCTAATCTCGCAACTTGAAGGGCTTTAGGTGCTTGCCTTGCACCCAAGGGTGGTTGAGGACCTCTTCGATTCGTAGACGGTGGGAGACATCTGGCTGTAGCATGTGGAAAATCAAGTCTTTGCACTCCAGGCTGAGAAACTCAGGAAAAAGGATGCGATGTTCCTTCTGCAGGCGCAGCATCCGTTTGACGTTCGAATCGTCGTAAGGCATGAACCCGGAGACCATCACGTACAGGATCACCCCTAGGCTCCACATGTCATAAACTTTGGGGTGGTAAGGAATCCCTTGGATCACCTCCGGAGCAGCGTAAGCGGCTGAGCCACAAAATGTCTCGCTGGGCACAATTTTCCCGTTGCCGTTTCGGAAACAGCGCTTGGAAAAGCCAAAATCCGACAGCTTGACGTTCATGTCCTTATCGAGGAGAATGTTGTCGCACTTCAGGTCGCGATGGACCACGTCTAAGTCGTGGCAATATTTGACGGCGCAACACAGCTGGCGGAACATCCGGCAGGCCACTTCTTCGGGAAGGCCCCGGTTGCTCTTAATGAACTCCAACAAGTCCCCCTGGATGCCGAGCTCCATCACAATGTAGACTTTTCCCGCCGTCTCGAAGATCTCGTAGATTTTGACAATGGAACAGTGGTTCACGGTGGACAGGATCTCCAACTCCCGAGGGAGGAATTTCTCCAAGAACTCGTTGGGAACTTTCCTCCTGTCGGTGATTTTCACCGCCACGTTGATCTTCAGGCGCTCCGAGTAAGCCGACTTCACTTTGGCGAAGGAGCTCTCTCCCAAGGTGTTGCCCAAAATGTAACCCTTTTTCTTAAGCACAGCAGCATCGTCCATGATGCCAAGGGTGGGGCGTGCCAACCTCCCATCTGAACTGTCATTTAGTGGTACATTCCTTGAGGTGGGGAGAGGGCCATCTGAAGGGGCTACAGGCTAGGCTGGGGCTTAGGTCTCCCAGCAGTGTTTTGAAGAGGTCATCAGGTGACATCATAAGGGGCCACACTGGAAGGATGTTTATTAAGGATAGGGAAACACACAAGGATGGCATGGGGGGGGGTGTCCTTCACGAAACAAGTGGAACTCACGGCCTTGTGAGAAGGACAGTTGCTGGAATTGGGGGTGTCTAGTTTAATGAAAAGAAGGCTTTAGGGGGTATCCTGTCTCTGTCGGAATCTGACTTAGAGGGGGAAGCCGACAGGGAATGACAGGGAGTGCGGGAGTGTGGCTCCTTTGGCTGTGGAAGAAACTGGGAAGGGCAAAGTCCGGCTGGGCAGAGCAGGGGAGAGGTAGAGCAAGGGAAAGGAAATTCAGAGGAAGACCCAGGCCCACCCTCTCTTCATCCTAGGGTACCCAGGGAGAAATGGAGAAGGGAGCAATATGAGTTGCGTGCCTTATGGGGGAGGAAAGGGCCCTGATTCCCTTCATTAGCTGCAGCTGGGAACACTGTGTATAAAAGAGGAAGCTGCACACAGCAAGTTGTTGGGAGCAAACGTGAATTTATCTTGTATCATCATGGCTTATCTGCGTTCCTGGTATCTTCCCAAACTGTGTGAGTTTTGCTATGCTTTCAAGCCTGAAATTCCATCTCCTGCCCTGTCAAGTTAATTATTTCAGTTTGGTTTGTTTGGATTTTTAGATACAGTTTGTATGTAATCTTGTTTTGGACTGAATTTTCTACAGTTAGAGGCTGTTTCTGGGAGAGTTTTTCTCTAGCCGAAGGTAACCTGGACCTTGGGGGCAAAGTTGGAGATAATAAAGGAACTCCTACTGATTATCTGACTGTGTGGCCTTTGTGCCACCACCCCTTTGGGTCATCAGAGGGTGACAGGGTAGCCTTCCAGTATTTGAGGGGCTGACCCAAAGAAGAGGGGGGTCAACTTCTTTTCCAAAGCCCCAGACGAAGCAATGGATGGAAACTAATCAGGGAGAGAAACAACCTGGAATTAAGGAGAAACTTTCTAACAGGATGATTAGCCAGTGGAACAGCTGGCCACCAGAAGTTGTGGGTGCTCCATCACTGGAGGCTTTTAAGAAGAGATTGGACAGCCCTTTGAATGGGATGGTATAAGATCTCCTGCTTTAGACTAGAAGACCTCCAAGGTCCCTTCCAGATCTATTCTGATTGATTGAACCTATGTTCCCATCATAGTCCTGCAAAGGAGTGCCAGAAAAAGGCTGGATTTGTGTTTTTGGCTGCTCACTTTACATTTAACCAGAGACAAGACAAGTGATGAGATTTCCTGCACATTATAATTATAGTGAGCTGTTCCAAAGGAGAGTTGGACAAGCTATTCTCCAAAGACACTGGACAGACATTTCTCCGGGATAATATAGTGTCCCCTGTTTGAGCAGGGGTGGGTGGGTTGGACTAGAAGACCTCCAAAGTCCCTTCCAATTCGGGTCATGAAAAACCACCAAGCTCAAAGAGCACCAAGGACCTCATACTTCAACCCTGAGCTATACATATTCTCTTCTATCGTGTACCAAGGTAATTTTATTGTCACGGGTGTTGGAACCTCAGCAGCGGAAGAGAAACACGGAACTAAAACTGTTAATGATTTGAAGCGAAATTTGTTTTAACAAGGATATAGCAAAAACAAAGTATTTTGTGAGAAAGGGGAATAAAATTTCAGCCATGGCATAATTCGTTTCACACTTACTAATCCAGACTTGAGAGTTCTGGAAACTTGGTGAATTGCTTTAAAACATTAGAGTGAGAAAAATACGTTGTAAAAACAGGTGGGAAAACAGTGGCCTTTCTGCTAATTTTTTTTTTCCCACAGAAGCTATTTTATGGTTTGTTTCCTTACTTGGGAAAAGAAGACATTCCCCAAACCCAATTCCATCAAATAAGAAATACGTTTATGAAAAAGAACTCGGCGAAAACATTCCATGTTTTTTTTCTGGTGGGAAGGCACCAATATATTTCAACAGAGATGATGGCTCGGGAATTGGGCAGGGAAATAAATATAAGAATAAACATTACTAATGAAATAACCCAAATACATGACTTGGATTCTGCCTGATAAAAAGTTCTGGCATTTCCTTCATCGCTTTGTTGACAAATCACTTTATAAGTACTCCTCGACTTGCAACCATTCGATTAGTGACTGTCCAATGTTACAATGGCACTGAAAAATGTGATTTATAACCATTTTTCACTCCTACAAACATTGCAGCATTCCCACAGTCACAAAATTCAGATGCTTGGTAACTGTTTATACTGCTCATATTTATGACGGTCACAGTGTCATGGGGGGAGAAGTAGTGCTGTGGAGCTCTAGCCTCACAATCAGGAGGCTGTGAGTTCCATTCTAGGGAGAGACAGATATTTATCTCTCTGGGTACAATGAGAATATATCTGCTGAACAAAACTCCGCATTGGTGACAGAAAGGGCATCCGGCCAATAAAACACTCAGCTCCATTCCGTTGCCCAGACTCCATACTGCAAGGGATTATGGGGGTGGTTAAACGAAGATGACAACAGTGTCATCTGGGGTCATGTGATCCCCTAGGGCCACGATCTGGCAAGGGAAGTCCAGGGGGAAACCGGATTCACTTAACGACCAGTTAGCAATTTAACTTTGTGGATCCACTCGAACTGCTTTAAAGCAATTTGCCCCTTTGACGATTCAGCGATTTGCTCCACCCCTGCGTCAGGAAGAGAGGTCGCAAAACGGGGCAAAAACACTCACTTCACTACCGCCTCGCTTAGCGAGAAGCATCTCAGGCCCAACTATGGCCAAGTTGAGAAGCATTAGGGTCATTCTTGGGATCGGAACCTACATCTGGCCAGCTTTATTAGAGCTACTTTTCATTCCTGGCCAACCAGCGCAGGGAAGTCCTCGCTTGAACGACCCTCGTGGTCCATATTGCCTCCCTTTCCGCTGTACGACGGGGAGGGGAGGAGCCTGGGGGAGCTCCGACTACCACGCCCACCCGCCGCTGCTGCTGCTGCTGCGCGCGCCGCCTCCGCCTTCGCCACGCGCCCATGCAAATTTACATCCTTCCTCCCACCTCCGCCTGGCTCCTCCCCCCCGGGGGCCGCCGATTGGCCCGCGCGGCGGCGGGGGGGGCGTGGCGTGGCGGCGGCAGCGGAGGGGCGATGCGTCCGCCATCTTGCGAGCGGAGCTGCGGGCGGGCGGACCCCCCTCAGCGAGGCGGCGGCGGCTGAGGAGGCGGCGGCAGAGGAGGCCTCGCGGGCTCCCGGAGGCGGCAGCGGCGGCTTTGTTATCGGCGGTCCTCCCTTTGTCTTGTGTCCCCCCCCACCCCCCGCCCCGTCCCGCGGGGTTGATGTGGCTGCGCTGGGGGAGAAGGATGAACGGAGGATAAATGGTGCCCAAGGCGGACAGCGGCACCTTCCTCCTCCTCTTCCTCCTTGTGCTCAGCATCACCGAGCCGCTGCGGCCAGGTACGATCGGGGGAGGGGGGGAAGAAGGGGGGAGGAGGAGGATCCTTCATGGGGAAGCCGGGGACTGTGTTGCCCATCATCCTCAGCTCTCGCAGGGCTTAAAAGGGAGGCCTCTTCCCCCCCCTTTGGATCTGTCCCATAATCCCCAGCGCTCCCCTCGGGGGGGGGCTTTTGGGTGGCACAGCTGTTGCCTCTCTCCCCCACACACACTTTCTATTACATTGCCCATAAGCCACTTCCCTGCCCTTGGAGGAATCCTTGCTCCTATCATCCTCTCTAGAAAAGTAGGACTACATTGCCCATGCACCCAGGGTCTTCCAGCTTCCTTGTTTCCAGTGTCTCCCAGTGCTCCCCTGGGGGGGGGCTTTTGGGTGTTGGGGATCCAAGATGCTTTGTATTACATTGCCCATAAGCCACTTCCCTACCCTTGGGAGGAATCCTTGCTCCTGTCACCCTCTCCAGAGAGGTAGGACTACATGGCCCATGCACCCAAGCTCCTTCAGTGTTGTTAGTCCTAGCTTCCAGTGCTTTCCACAGCTTCCACAATCCCCACAGCTTGGAAAGGGGGGCTTCCAGCTATTGGGGACCCCAGATGCTCTTTCCTCCCCTCCCCAGCCCATTTTGTATTACATTTCCCATAAGCCACCCACTGCCCTTCAGAGGAGCCCTTGCTCCTAACCCTCTAGAGAGGTAGGACTACATTGCCCATGCACCCAAGGTATTCCAGCTTCCTTGGTCTTTGCTTCTGCTCCCAGCTTCCATCCCCATTGAGCCTCCCCCTAACCCATTTAGCTTCCCCCACCCTCCTTGGATAAGATAAGGGTCCCACTGGTAGGATCTGGAGAACTTGTTGGGGAAGGGTCTTCTCCATAGAGACTTCAGAGTGATGGGGACACATTGGGATGAGATGATTGCCTTCAATCCAATGTAGGCACTTGAGTTTGGAGGACTTCCTTTGGGAGCATTTTTGAGGTGACCACTTTTGGGGTGCCAGAAGGACCTCTTCCTCCTCTTAGAAGTGGGATGATGGAATGGTAGAGAAGTTTATTTTAGTACACGGAGTCTGCACCAAGTAGCAATGGGATTGTCATCTTCTACAAGGACCAGACGATTGTCCAGAACTTTTTGCTGATCTTCTGGGAATCCTGACTTGTCTTTCTGTAGCATGGTTATACCAGCTTGTGAACATTTTTTTGCAGCTCGGTCTGTACAACTCGCTAAGTTTTGGGTTGGTTTTGTTTTGTTTGGGTAGCAAAACAAGTTGTATGAAGCTGGATATAATTTCTGATGTGGTGTATTGTGCAAGGCTAGAAAATGTATTAATTCACTAAGCAGATTAAGGGTATGCAGCCAGCCTTTGAGTATTTGGATTAAGGGGGCTGCCTTAACCCTTTTCGTGGTTTCCCAGCAACTGTTGAAGTAAATTGCAAATATTTTGGTGGTGGGCCTGTTCCAGTTGGCTTTAAACACTGAAGCAGATATTCTTATTTAAGAATAGGAGCTGTTGTGGCACCCCAAGATATTACTGAGCATTGTCAATACTGGGAAGACGCAGCTGGATTTTGCATCAAAGCTCTAGAAAGTGGGTGTATTCCTGGGTTATTCAAAACCACTTGAGGCGTTAGCATGTTTGAATCAGCCCTGCATCTATGGATCTTGCAAATAATTGGGCTTGCCTGTTCCCTTAACAATGGGATATGGTTGCTATCTACCATGTTTGCAATTCTAAGCTTTTGAAAAAAGCTGGGAAGAAGTCCTTGAAAAGAAAATGTCTCCTTTTTTTAAAAAAACGAACAAATAGGAAAAGGGGAAAGATTTTAAATATGTCAAGATTGGAGCGTGTGCCGAAAAATGCCAGCTTTCAACTGCACGGATGAAAAGAGAAATTCAGTACTTCGGCCATAAAAATGGGCGAAGGAGTTTTATGTAACGTAGAAAAAAAAAATTCTTATGAAAAAGAGAACCGAAATAACATTCAGTAAAAAGAATAAGAGAAGTCATGGGAATGATTGGAGGGCTTTAGGGAACTGCTTAAAAACAAAACTTTCCGGAAGTGTCCTTGAGTTTAGGGAGAGGAAAACAGCAACAAGTTGCTTAAGTTTTTGTTGCGGTGGTACGTGTTTAACTTTCTATTATCTTTTGGCTGCCACATGTTTCTTGATGATTTTGTTCTGAGACATCTCTTATTGACCCCTCAGGGCCCCCCCAAAATAAAAAAATAAAATTGACTTCACAGGGAGAAATGAGCTATGTGTTTGCTGTGTGTGTGTGTAGAGGTCATATTAAGCCTTGTGTTAGAAAGTATTCCTATTTCTGATGATTTGAGAGTCGAGACAGCCCAGAAAGCTTGTAATGAGTCTCTCTCAGCCACCCATTTGTGCAAAGACTCTGGGTGGCTTATGAGGATTAAAACAACAATATGAACAGTGTGGAAGGAACAGTAGGGGGGACATAATTCTTGACAACAGTGCAGACAGATCCAGTGGTGGCTTCTATTTAATGCCCTGTTTGTAGTGCTTTAGGAAAGGTTTCTCTTGAAGAACGGTACAATCAGACCTGTATGAATATGAGGAGGGGGTTGGTATTGCTCTAGAGCTGGGGTCTCCAACCTTGGCCACTTTAAGACAAGTGGACTTCAGTTCCCCCCAAATTCCCTGGGAATTCTGGGAGTCCACAGGTCTTAAAGTAGCCCCAATTGAACAACGATGCTCTCGGACAGGGGTGTCAAACTCATGGTGTCATGTCATCACGTGACGTATCGTGACTTTTCCCCCTTCGCTAAACTGGGTGTGGGTGTGGCCAGTGTTTGACACACCTGGCCTGTGGGCTGCGAGTTTGCCGGCCCTGCTCTAGAAGGTAAGTACCGTGGCAGAGAACAAATCGATATTGTCCCTCAAAGGTTTGGGTCAGATCATACTATAAATAAAAAGACTAGAAGTGAAATTCTTTAAATATGCCTGTTGGGAGAACAAAATTAACTTAAGGAATAGAATCTCGGTTTTCCTGTCTGGCATCTTTACCATTATGCCCCAGGTTTTGGGCTGAGGCAGAGACTGGCTTAGTTATCTACAGAGCTTCTAAGAGGATTAGCCCAACATGTCCATTGGTTCATTCTAGGTCTTGTGTTAAAAGGGATTAGTTCGTGTAGGGACCTTACACGGTTGAGAGGGACTCTAGTTAAGTTAGACCTCTGCTAATATGCCCACTTGCCTGCCTGCTCCATCTATCTTCAATCTATATTATCCATCACCATCATTGTCTGCCTGTCTACCTACCTACCTACATATCTATTTATCAATCATCTATTATCTATCTACCTATCTCATCTCTATATCAATCATCTATCGATCTATTTACTATCTACCTACCTACCTACCAATCATCTATCTATAATCTACCTATCATCTCTATATCAATCATCTATCGATCTATTTACTATCTACCTACCTACCTACCAATCATCTATCTATAATCTACCTATCATCTCTATATCAATCATCTATCGATCATCTATTATCTACTTACCTACCTACCTACCTACCGTGTCTTATCTATCTATCTATCTATCTATCTATCTATCTATCTATCTATCTATTCACCCACCCAATCTCATCCATCCACCTCTCTCATTCTCTCTCTCAAACCTTTTTTGTAATTAATTTTGGAATATGTAATGGTTGTATCATAGATACAGTTTTGGGTCTAATCACAAACTTAAGGAAGTGGGAGGGAAGAAGAAATTCCAGAAGTTAAGGATGACTTTAAAAAAAAAAAAAAAAAATCATCTGTTTTGTGAAACTACTTTTTGCCATATATAACCTGGCTGCCAGTTGGATTTAACAGGACTGCAACAGCTCTCTTGTAAACAAGAATCCCAGATAGGATTTGAAGATGAGGTTATACAGAGCAAGTTGGCTCTTGCTGGTTGATGTAATCCTGTGTTTTTGTGTAACATTGAAGAACCTAATCATAACATTTAACTTCTTTGAAACAAGCCTTAGTTTGCTTTTGAAGATTATCTTAAAAGGCTGCTGTACTGTTACATTGTTACCCCCTTCTTTTGTATCTTTTTGTTTTTGTTTGTTTTGAAAAGTGGATCTTTTTTTTTAAAAAAAAAAAACCTTTTGCACAAGAAACCTTTTCGTTAGAAACTTTTAAGGGCAGCGACCAAAACAAACAAGAGCTCTTTGAGGACCTGTGATTGCAACTGGAAAACAGGGCCCAGCAATCCCGATTGAATTGGGGGGACATCCATCATCCTGCAGGGTCCCCTGTTTTCACTTTGGAAGAGGCAAGCTGCATTGTCAACTGGGAATCCCTTGCCTCTTGCCAGCGATGAAAATGCCACCTCCTAGCCAGCTGCTTCAGTTCTAGGCGTGGTGTACATATATGTAAAGTAGAGAAGATCCTTATCTAACGGGTGAAATCAAATGGAAAAACCAGCACTTTGAATTTGTTCATGTGCTTGCTTCCTATGACATCCCGTTCCGCATGGATTTATTTCTCAACCCAGCTTGGAGAATTTGCTAAAGGGAAAGCCCAGTGAGGTCCCAAGAACCAAGTCTTTCCCATGCAGGTAGTCCTCAACTTACGACCAGCATGGAGCCCAGTGAAAGATTTGTTGAGTGAATTTTGCCCCGCTTTACGACCGTCTGTGCCACAGCTGCTAAGCGAATCACCGCAGTTATGAAGTTTACTAAGATGGCTGTTGAGTGAATCCAGCTTCCCCCGTTGACTTTGCTTGTAAGAAAAATGGTTTCCAAGCTGGCAGGAAAACCTGGAAATCTCAGATTGGGGTTTTCCTCAGGTGGGCCAATATTGACATCACTAATAAAACAGACCTTTGAGAAGATGACAGTCTCGGGAGTCTTTTAATTGGGAGGTTGTTAGTTGGAACGCTGATGCCGGGGCAGGAAAGCTCGCAAAATGGGGCAAAACTCAGTTGTCTTGCTTAGCCACAGCAACCTGGATCTCCATTACAGTTGTAAGTCGAGGACTTGGCTTCTGCCCTGCTAATTGATTGCCCCATCCTTTTCTCTCTGCATCCAGATGCCCTCTCCTCTTTTAGGATGTGGGTCTCAGGCACCAAGGGGCCCTGCTTGTTACAGGACTGGCGAGCGAATGTTTGATGCCCATCTGCCAGGCAGAAGGAAATATTTCAGTGGTAACAGAATCAAAAGAGAAGACACACAAGTAAGGAGGGAGATTTATCCCTGAATGAGGAATCTTTGAGATCTCTTTCCCCAAAGTCCCAAAACAATTAGCTTGCTTTTTTGTGAGTGCAGAGTTGCCTCCCGGGACGTATATTAAGTGAAATAAGAAATCAAAGCCAAACTGAGAATGCACGAAAAGTAAGACAATATTAGAGCAATGGAAGCCTTATATTTTGTTAGGTTAATAAAAACCAGGCAAGGAGAAGAGAGATTTATATTCTAGGTTGTTTTATTAATTAATTTGTTTGTTTGTTTATTATGACCTTAATGTCTGTCCCTGGATAGTAGGAAATCTACCAAATGTCTCACCCCTCCTTCTTTCACCCTGACACGTTAGGAATCCACAATGGGCACCGATGGGCACATCTGGGAGGTCCAATGGCACCTTTGGACTTTGGAGGCCGTGTTGTGAACACTCTCACAAAGTCCTGCACGTCCCATCTGCCTGTTTGTTTGTTTTTTTGCGAGGAAGCAAAACGCTTCTCACTGTTTCTATCTTTCAAGGAATCCTCTCTTGTCGCATGTCAGCTTATTTTGATGCTTCCCCTCCCTCCCTTTTCCAAATTTCCTGAGAATGACAGCATTCAAGTTGATGCTTTTGATTTGATGCATATTTTATTCATTGTGTTCATATTTCCTTTTTCTATCCACCTGGCATGGCCTTGCCATCTTGAGTAAGTCTTGTCTTTTCTTCCGTATATGATTTCTCCTAAAATGATTACGGGTAGTCCTTGACTTACAACAGTTCATTTAGTGAACATTTGAAGTTGGAACGGCACTGAAAAAAGTGACTTGTGAACATTTTTTCACACTTACGACCGTTGCAGTATCCCCATGCTCACATGACTTACCTTTGGAAGTTGGACAACTAGTTCGTAATTATGATGGTTGCAATGTCCCTGATTCATGTGATCCCCTCATGTGATACCAGCAATCTTCTCATCACTCCTTATGGCCCATCCGCTCCCATTTGTGACTGCATGACTGTAACTTTGTTGCTTGTATCCTCACAATTTTTATTGACTGTTTCCTAGTATGATTTTATTGCTTATTGTACCCTATGATTATCATTAAGTGTTACACCTGATTATTCTTGACTCTTGACTCTTTTATGTACACTGAGAGTATTCGCACCAAGAAAAATTCATTGTGTGTCCAATCATACTTGACCAATAAAGAATTCTGTTCTGTTCTGTTTATTCCATTCCATTCCATTATTTCTGTCCTGTCCTATCCCATCCCATCCCATCCCATTCCATTCTCTTGCACCCTTCTGACCAGCAAAGTCAATGGGGAAGCCAGGTTTATTTAACAACCATGTTACTAACTTATCCACTGCAGGGATTCACTTAACAAACGTGGCAAGAAAAGTCGTAAAATGGGGCATAACTCACTTCACAAAGGTCTCACTTAGCAGCATAAATTCTGGGGTCCATTGTGGTCGGAACCTGTCCCTTGTGCCCAAAAGGAATGTGTGTGTGGGGGTCACTCCTTTAGAAGTATATAAGCTAAGAGCAAGATCTGAAGGTGTCTCTGGAATCACCCCAACCTGACCTCCCAAAAGTTGAGTCCTTTGCTTGGGAAAAGAGAATTCTGTGCCTGACTGCCAGGAGGAGCCGTCAGAAAAAAGCAACCCATCTTTTAAAGATGGTCTCCAGAATTTTGGTCTCCAGAATTTTGGTCTTCAGAATTTTAGCCATTAAGAGTCTTAGCAAGGGTTGATAGCTACATGGACCCCTCTGGAAGAAAAACTGGTCCTAGATCTGAATGGCCACTGCATGGCCGTCAAGAGTTGGACCATCAAGAAGGCTGAGCGCTCAAGAATGGATACTTTTCAGTTGTAGTGCTGGAGAAGACTCTAGAAATTCCCTTGGGCTGCAAGGAAATCCAATCCAGTCAATTCTGAAGAAAATCAACCCTGACTGTCCTTTGATAGGACAGATCCTGAAACCGAAGCTCAAATACGTTGGCCACCAAATGAGAAGAGAGGACTCCTTAGAAAAGATGTTGGAAAAGATGGAAGGTGAAAGGAGAAGGGCACGGCAGCGGAGGAAATGGTTAGATAGTGACCTCAAGGCAATGAACATGGATTGGGGTAAACTCAGGGAGACAAGGAGGCCTGGCATGCTGTAGTCCATTGGGTCATGAAGAGTTGGACAAGATTTAAGAAACTGAACCACGAAGATCTAGATGAAGAATCCGGTTGGAACAGAAGCTCTGGAGTTTTTGCAATGCATTCTTCGCTGTGGCATAGGGAAGCTTAATGTTTTTTCAACTTTCTTTCCTCATACCTGATCCCATGAGGACAGAAGATCTAATTGGCCTGTTCTGACAGGCCTCTTAACATTCTGAGTAACTGTACAAACCATAGCCTTCCTTGTAAATTTCAGAACAGCTCATTAAACCGCTGAGATGTCTGAAGGGTTTTACCATAGCTGGTCACCTGGTTTAGCTTCTGTAGATTGGGGCTTTATGGAGTAACATTCTTCTAGTATATTTCCCGACCTATTAACCTCGCTTTTGAGAAGGGATTTTGCTCTTCTCCTCATCTTTGCCAGCTGAAAATAAAAGTTTGATTAAACCTCTGCTCCACAAACTCTGAAATCCCAGGTTAAACCTTGGCTTCTGCAGATAATCTGAAACCTTGGGAAATGGCTGCTACCCAACCGAAATGAGTTGAAAATGTTGCTTTGTGCTTAGCAATTTGTAAACGTTTGTTGCAAAAAAATCAAGGCTGTAGCAAACTTTAGAAGAGTCAGGATTGAATTTGTTATCCATTGTTATCAAACTCAAATGTTTGGTCCGGTTTGCTTCCATTTATTCATTTTTTTTAATGCTTCCATTTATTCATTTTTTTCTTAACTGATATGTTACCATACATGCTGGTTACTCCTTAGAACAGAATTCTTTTTTTTTTTTAAGTTATGTTTTAAAAATGGAATTTATTACAAAATGTCGATGTGTTATTTTGAAAAAAAGAGCAGCAATATCTTAGGAAAACTCTACTAAAAGAGGACAATAGACACGGCAGTGTTTATTAGTAATGAGCTACGTTAATTCAAACCCAACAAAGATAAAATAATATTGCCATTCCCCATTCAGAATAAAGTCTTGTTATTAATATCCATACAGATAATTATCATCTTATAAGGATGCCCAATTCTAGGACCTGGATGAAAAAAAGGAATGTTTTCACAGTCTTTCAGAGTGTGTGTAAAACCAACATAATTTTAAATAAACCATCTCTGATTTGGGCATTTATGACAGCCTTTCCTGGCTAAATTATAGGCTGAACAAAGTTCCATCATCACTTGGTGGACGTTAACATGACCCTTAGAATACCGCATCCAGTTTTGGTCATCACGATCTTAAAAAAGATGTTGAGACTCTGGAAAGAGTACAGAAAAGAGCAACGAAGATGATTGTTAGCTGTAGGCTAAAACATGGAGAATGGTTGCAGGAATTGGGTATGTCTAGTCGAAAAGAGGACTAGGGTGATGTGATAGCACTCTTGCAATATTTGACGGGCTGCCACGACCTATTTTCCAAAGCACCAGAAAGCACGACAAGAAACAATGGAAACTTATCAAGGAGGGAAGCAACCTCCTAAGGACTAGAACTAAGGAGAAACTTCTTAAAAGTGAGAACATTTAACCAGTGGAACAACTAGCCTCCAGAAGTTGTGGATACTCCATCACGGGAGGCTTTTAAGAAGAGATTGGACAGCTACTTGTCTGGAATGGTATAGGGCAGTGATGGCTAACCTTTTTGGGCTCCTGTGCCAAAAATTGTGCGTGTGCTGGAGCTTGCGTGCTAACACCTAGAAGGCAATGCGTATCCCCCCACACCCTCTGTGCATGCGCGCACAATCCCCGCTCCTGTTCCCCTTCCACCGCCACCCCCTTACCTGCACTGCGTCCCCACAGCTGATTTTCGGTCAGCGTGAAGCCCTTTTCACCTCCCAGAGGCTTTGCAGGCGGAATAATAGGCCTGTTTCATCACTTCCGGCATTACAGGAAGTGACAAAATGGGCCTATTATTCGGCTTGCAGAGGCTTTTTTCAAGCCACTGGGAGGCCAGAAAAGGTTTAAAACCAGATGAAAATCTGCTGTGAGGCGCGCGCATGCGCAGTGAGATAAGTTTACTTGCCATAAGTGCCATAGGTTTGCCATCATGGGTATAGGGTCTCCTGTTTGAGCAGGGGGTGGACTAGAAAACCTCCAAGGTCCCTTCCAACTTCGTTATTCCGTTAAGTTTTCTAGTTCTTTAGGATTACCACAAAATCTGTTACCATGTTTTGGGCATTAGTAATATCGGAAAGCAATCAGTGTCTCTCATGCTAATTAATAATGGCTTTCAATGAGAGAGAAATCTATTTTTCTTCTCCACGCTTCTTACAGTAAGATTAATAGGACTTGAACATTGTCTTATTTAATGACCAATGTGATCAAGGCAGTTTATCTTTCATCTGTTGAGTGTGCAGATTTTTTTTTTGAAATTATTACTGCTAAGGGCATATGCATATTTTACATGTCCTTTTCAAGAGCTATTAACCAAAGAGTCAGAATTTTTTTTTTTTTTTTTAAAAAAAGGTTAGTTTTGTAAAATATTAATTTACAAGGCACCACCACTGGGCCTCTGTTGTCTCGGGTCATTGTCCATTTTTTTTAGCAAGTCATACCCATTGCTATTTAATTGCATTGCCCCACTGATGCATAAATAATCAAGGATACCTAAATGCATAAATAATCAAGGATACCTAATTTGATGTTAAAAATCACATGTCTCAGCTAATAATCATCTGCAGGGCTGGCTGTTGCAGGGAATAATTAAAACATTATTTCACCCTTGGTTTTTTTTTTTTTTCATGAATCTTAATATACTTGCCTTCTGGTTTTATTGCAGCCATGTAGCATAGGATGCTCATGATGGCTTGACAGACATCCAAGCTACTGGCTGGAATTACAGTTTCCCTGCATCTTTTGATCTGCAGTGACTATAGATTATTTTCTGGAGGTGACAGATGCAAGAAACCGTGGGCATTTCTTGCCTAGAAGAAAGATCTTGTTACTTGAGAAATCATTGCAAATACTTCTAGCATTGCTGGTCTTCGGGTGATGTGCTAATACCACTCTATAAAGCCTTAGTAAGACCCCACCTGGAGTACTACATCCAGTTTTGGTCCCCACACTATGAAAAAGATTCTAGAAAGACTCTAGAAAGAGTGCAACCAAGAAGAGCAACCAAGATGATTAGGGGACTGGAGGCTAATGGTTACAGGAACTGGGCCTGGCTAGTCTAGGGAAGAGAAGGACCAGGGGAGACAGGAGAGCAGTCTTTCAACATTTGAGGGGCTGCCACAGAGAGGAGGAGGAAGGGGTCAAGCTATTTTCCAGGGCACCCAAAAACCAGACAAGGATGGAAACTGAACAAGGAGAGATTCAACTTAGAAATAAGGAAAAATTTTCTGACAGTGAGAGCAATCAACCAGTGGAACAGAAGTTGCCTTCAAAAGTTGTGGGAGTTTCATCACTGGAGGCTTTCAGGAAGATCTTGGACTGCCATTGGTCAGAAATAGTGCAGGGTCTGGGCAGGGGGTTGGACTAGATGATCTACAAGGTCTCTTCCAATTCTGTTAATCTGTTAAAAAGGTTATGACATGGATTGCTGGCCTGAGGGACAGGAGATCCGTTGATCCTGACGAGGAAACCAGTGAATCCATCGGTGCTGTTAACCCATCCTAGACTAAAAATTGACTGACACTATTACAACTTTTCTTCTTTCCTTGCTTTAAGCTGCTCATCTCCAACTTCTGTGCCCAGCTAGATTTTGGGAAACCAATAGAATCAGTTTGTTTAAAGGAAACCCTACCTTCTAACAAACTGTGTCTGTGGTGAAATGTATTTATTTTTTCCCTTTCACGTTTTCCATATGATGCAAAGCAGAAACTGTCTTAGGCACTCTGTGCATCTTAAGAGTTTCTCCACCTCTGGAAGAAGATGCAAAAGCATCGCAGGTGTGCCTCATTTATCAAAGCAACGGACGGCAAGATTGGTCTTTGGAGGCAAGAACCAAACGCAGTTTCTGCTTAGCACAATGGCTTTGGTTTTTAGTTTTGAACCATGCACGAGGACAGAATCCATACACTGAAAAAAATTGCCAAAAAAATAAATAAAATAAAATTGCATTTTGCAGTCGTCCAGTAGCCTTTTTCAAGGCGGTCCTGAATCCAGCTGGTGGATTTGTCTCTTGAGAAATATTCCCAGGACTAAGCGAAGCCTTGGTTTAAGCAGATTTGGACCAATGCCCAGGAAGCTTTGTTCTGGCCACCCACACAGTCCCTCCGAAGGCAGGTTGTCAGTTCAGTCTCTCCCTCTCCTTTTTTTTTTCCTGAGCAGAAATCCAAAGTCACACCCTCTCCATTTTGGCAACCTGCCTTCCCAATTAACCAATTTTCCTACTCTCATGTACGCTATGGAGTCAGCAAGCAAAAGCAAAGCCAGTTGAGTGTCCTTAAATCAGGACAGACAAACTTTATTTGAGTAGCCGTTGAAGGAGAACAAAATAGGGTGGGCCAGGAGTAAACTAAACACAGGATGGCCTTGACTTACGACCTTTGATAAGTGAGTTTCTGCAAACTTTCTCGCCCCAGTTGTTCAGCAAATCACAGCAGCTGTTACATTTGGGACTCGGTTGTGAAGTGGCTCCCCTATTGACTTTGCCAGCCAGAAAGTCACAAAAGGATATCCCACGATCAAGGGAGACTGCAACTGCCATAAGTACGAGTCAGTTGCCAAGGGTCTGAATTTTGATCACACGACCTTGGGGACCACTGCAGAGCAGTCATAAGTGTGAAAAACGGAGTCCCTTATTTTCAGTAACTTTGGTCACTTAACCAACTTGTTGTGAAGTCGAAAGGCTGCCTGTGCAAGTTGTTTTAGTTTAAATCCAGAAAATTAAAACGTTCTCTGTAGATTCACCCTTTCTGTGCACTGGTTTCTTTTCTTCAGTCCTAAGGATATGCTGCTTTGCAAAGATGCAAAGGCATCCAGAGGCATTTTATTTTATTTTATTTATACAAATAAAAATAAATGCTTCTTTTCATTTTCATCTTCTTATGATAGCCTTTTTAATTCCAGAGCTTCCTTCCCCTCTTTCCCTCGCTGTCTGTCATGTGGCTGTGATTTTCTAACCTACCAGTTTTGTGAGTTGTGTCAGCTGTTGGGGGGGGAGGAAAGAAAGTTTGACGTGCCAAGACTTTATTACATGGAAGTAAAAGTAATGTTGATTTGTGTGTGCGTGTTCCTGCATTGTGTAACCAGCAGTTTTATTTTAACTGGGAGAATTTGTGAGTTTTGGGTATTTGGGCGAAGACAGGATGGGGAAGGGATTTCTTTTCGTAATTGGCATTTTAAGAAAGCTTTGGGGGGAGGAAGCAAACAAACCGGTGAAAAGATCTCTTGTTTAAATGTACTAAGCCTTCAATGGCCAAAAGGGAAGCCAATGAAGAATTGTAGATTCATTTGCCAGGGTAAAAATATCCTGATGTTCCGCCAAAGGGACCCATCTATTTAGCTTCTTTGTGTTGATAATGCTGGCGCTTGGCGTTTGAGACAAAAGAGTAAAATTGCAAATGCTGAATGGGACCCAGAGGTTGGTGGGATGAGGCTGCGTTCAAATTTGCCTCGATAGGCATAACATTTCAGTAGCTCAGGTTGCCTTGCTGAAACAAATCCTGAATCGTACCTGTTGATCTATGTATCGTTAGGAGAGTATTTCTCAACCATGCTAACCTTAAGCTATGATCTAATGCGGAGGTACAGGCCTGGTTCCCTTCCTAAATCTGTGTTTCTCCATCATAGCAACTTTAAACTGTGATCTAATGTGGCAGTACGGGCCTGGTTCACTTCTCTAAATCCGTGTTTCTCAATCAGGGCAACTTTAAGCTGTGATCCAATGTGGTGGTACAGGCCTGGTTCACCCCTCTAAAGCCATGTTTCTCAACCATGGCAACTTTAAGATGTGTGGCCTTCAGCTCCCAGAATTCCCCAGTCACCAGGAAGACAGTGAGATTATACTCCTCAATTCACAGAAGTTCCCTTAAGGTCATTTCGAAGTTACAACGGCACTGAAAAAAGTGACTTAGGGCCATTTTTCACTCTTAATGACCATGGCAGCCTCCCCACAGTTCTGTGATTTACATCCGGACGCTTGACAACCGACTCCCAAAATTTATGTTGCTAAGTGAGAAATTTGTTAAGTGAGGTTTTTCTTCCCCATTTCATGATTTTTCTTACCCCGCTTGTTACGTGAGACGCTGCAGTTGTTAAATTGCTTCACCTTGGTTGTTAAGTGAATCCGGTTTCCCCGTTGGCTTGTCAGGAGGTTGCAGAAGGAGATCACGTGACCTTACCCGGGGGACGCTGCAACCGTCATAAACGTGAGTCATCACACGTCCAAATGTAAATCATGTGAATCACAGGGCTGCCGTAACGGTCATAAGTGTGGAAAAAAAAGGCATTTCTTTAGTGCCTTTGTAGCTTTGAACAATCCTCAGAAAAACTCTCACACAGGCTTTTAATAACAGTTGCTGGAATTCCATTCTTCGTGTTCAGTTTCCTCTCTTACTTTCTGAGCATTTCTGCATGGAAAAACAAGACCATCATTTGCACAAATAGATGTCATTATCCAAGTCATCGGTGTGAAGGACACACGTCAGCTGCCAAGAGCTTTTGAACGACTAACGTTGCGTTGAAGGACAAGCATCATCATAGTTTATTCAGAAGAACACTGGGTTATCCCACTTGTTCCTCTGTTTATATATATATTTATTATTTACAACCATAAGTATGCAACACAGTGCAACCGTTTGGGCATTACATTTGCCATACATGCAGAAATATTACTAGACCATTAACATTCATATTATTGATACAATATTTACTTTTTAATTCGATTCATCCTGGTTATTTTTGTTCCAATCTTCTTCCCTTCTCTTTTTGCAACCTGTGATGACCCAGGGTGGGATACAAAATAAACAAAGTCATATAAACAAGTGAAGCCCCTTCTATTCCTTCAACGTGGCTTCAAAGTTCCAAATACCCTTGACTGGAGACAAAAAACTCCCCCCACAAACAGTTACGAAAAGAAGGAAATGCCGTTTAAACTAAAAATGCTGATAAATTATAAATAGCAAAAACAACACAAACCACACTGAAGCAATCAAGGGAACCAGGCAAGATAAGGGCTTGAAGACATCCACAGATATTGGAATACACACTGGGAAGATGCCTATTTCAGATAGGAACGGACACACTAGAGATATTTTCACACTTTGTTTCCAGCACTGACCCATACGCATGACCGTCCTTTTAAACAGCTGCAGCCCATGAAGAGGATTAAGGCCTCTTTCCTCCCCCTTAAGACGCCATTCACATCTCTCCCTTATCCTCTCCTCCCTGTGTGCCCTAGGGTGGAGAGGGGATGGGCCTGGGTCCTCTGACTGCTCTGCCGGCCTCTGTCCTTCCCCAGCCTCCTCCACAATCCCTGGAGCCCCACTTCCACTCCCTGTCGGCTGTTCCTCCTCTCCCTCAGAGTCAGTCTCCACCACGGGGCATGACACAATCACTGATAAAACTTACTCCACGTTTCATCATCTGATTCCCTCTTGTTTTTCAAATCTAAGCTTAGCCTTTCCGATTCTGCGCAAGCCATCCTTTTCCTGATGATCTCTCTCTTTCTGGTTTCATTCTTCAAATATTGTGCACATATCATTCTCGCCGCTGTCAATACATGTATTATTAAATATGGTATACCTTTCCTATAACCTTCTGTCATTATTCGCAAGAGAAATAATTCTGGTT